>VWYP01019006.1:43266-64687 GCA_013400435.1 Pycnonotus jocosus | reverse complement strand
AGATAAAATCCATCTCAGCTCCATAAAAGCAGCTGAGGAGTGTGCTGTTAAATGGGAATTGAAGGTGGCCAATCTAAGCACTTCTAAAGGTGAGTCCTGGGAGGTCACAGGCTGCATAGATGGTAACATGGAAGCAACTGCCTAAGAAGTGACAGATGGATGTGTGGGAACATTAAAGAAGTGGAGCGAGTGGGGGAGAGACAGGAAACTCATCGAGGAACATAAGTAAGGAAGGGCAGCATTATATAGAACTTTGAAAGTACTGAAAAGAGCTCAAATCTGATGCAAATATGGGTGGTGAACAGTAGGGGGAATACAAAAATAAGAGTGACAATTAAATCAGCAAGCAGGAAGCATTATTTTAACAGCTACATGCTAGGAAGTGAAAAAAGTCTCTATTCCTTCTGTCATAATAGACATGTCTAGAGCAGAGCTGAAGATAGTGCACTGGTTAAGACAAGGCATGAAATAAGGCTTCCTCATAGGGATTAAAAAAAAAAAAGGCATGTCTTAAGATGCTAAGAAAGCAAGCAGCAGATTTATACTTGACCTAGATGACTACATCCAATGGAATGAACATGCTAAAAAAAAAAATCTAAAAATTGCACACCTGAATAACATAGAAACTGAAGACTGTATTGTCTGTAGCAGAAAAAGAAAACTAAGAATAAGAGACAGAAAGAGGACAAGAGATGAAACTTTGGCCCCACTGAAATAAATATGAAAATGTATATCAGCTTCACTGCTATCTGGATTATAAAAAATGAGACAATTCTGGCCATTTTTCAGCTGATGACATGATATCTGACAAATACCATGTGAGTAACTGCCTAATACTGGAAAACAGACCTGGAGATATCATGGAGAAGCAGAATAAAATATAGTTTCTTAACATATTCATATTAGTAAGATCTCATTAAATAACTGGGGAAGAGTCAAGAGATTATAAAAGGACCTAATTTTTTTTTTGCCTTGTATCATCTGAATACCAAACCTCAGATATTTTTCACTATTTACATTCTAATTCTAAAAAGGACTACTCAGTTTAATTAATTTATTTTACCAATGTTTCAAAACAAGCAGACCTGTATTTGTACCAGTGAAATAAAACACAGAACACTTTAAAATTTTGCAAAATGTTTGCTCCACTTTCTTTTCCAAAGAACTGTAGAGCCTGGCTATAGTTTTATACTCCATTACACCTGCTGCAATCTTTAGAAAATAATTTCAAAGTTAAATAAAGACAGATTTTCCATAATGGTCCAAATGACTACAAAGTCTGTTTTCCATTTGCACAAGGTGAGTAGATACTTGAAAGTCTGCATATTCATGGAAGTCAGCAAATCCTAACTTTGGAGATTTATTCCATTATTCCTCTCAAATATGAATTGGACAAATTGACTGCAAATAAAGTATATTTGAGAAAGAACTAAGGCCTACAATAAGCAATACTAACAATTTGTTCCACAATTAAAAAAAAACCAAAACAAAACACTACTAAAAGCAGTTTTGTTTCGACAGCAGTTGCTCTGTTTGCAACAGACACATCAGAAAAATCAATAAAGCTGATCAGAAAGCAGATTTTTTTTACACAACTAGGATGCAACAGAAAAGTTGGCAAAAAAACTTAGCAAATTATGTTATTATATTAATTGCGTGGTCTAATTACTCTTAGTGATGTTACTAATGGTGTATTTCCAAGATTTTGCTTTTACTTTCACTTTTACTTATGGACTAAATAACTATGCTACACACTTGTTTTTCATTTCCAATATTCTAAGACAATTTTTCACCAATTCAGTGAGTATTCACCCCAAAGAGCACTTCAAGAACTTTAAGAGTTAACTATCAATACTGTTGAAAATGACTGCAGGGAATGCCGCCCTGAAGGTTGCTTGCACAGGCTGTCCACAGTTGGAACATGTTCCTGGGTTCTCCTCTGGACGGCATCCATTTCAAGATCTATAGTTTAATTTTCTCTGACAACAGAGGAAAATTTTTTATTTAAAAGATGAAAGGCAGCTTAGAGTTCAATTATTTTATTTCTTATTGATATTCAGAAAATGGGATGGTTGATTCTGTATCAATTCAAGTGAACACAAAATATATTTACTGGTGAGAATAAAATCTGGGGAGGTGCTATAATATGCTACACATTGTACCAAATAATTTGCAATACCCAAAGATAAACTCTTTGATACGTTAATTGTATAATGTAAATATTCTGGTCCATTTGGCAGATCAGACTTTTTCTAAGTTATAAAAGCCAAATAAAAATTTTGCAAACTTTTAAATACTGCTGAACCCATCCAAACAGAATTTATTAAACAAAATTTATCAACTTCTGCTTCAAGACAAATTCAAACAAACTTTTAAAGTTATTGTTACTTTGATCTATGTTTCTAATCTTGTTACTTCAATCAACCTGCTTTAAAAAGCAGGAAAATATTTGTTGAGGTTTTTTTGGATCTAGAATTTCTCCTCATGAATTGAAATTAAGACTACTGTTTTTAACAACAAAATAGCCTGTCCTTCTGTAAAATTAGCTAAGTAGTATAGAAAGCTATCCTTAGGATTGATCAGAAGTGAAAATTCAATAGTAACCAATAACATGAGGGCAAGAGAGAGAGCTTAAAACAACAGTGCTTGTGGCATCTAACCCCCCTGCAAACACTGTGACACGTGTAGTGTATTTAGCATCATATGCATCAACAGGTAAACAAGTCAGGCTTTCAATTATAAAAAAGTGAATATGATTTTCTGTGCCATTTTTATTCTGATGTTCATGAGTAGTCTCAAGTACACTGAAATTTCCTGAACAAGCAGCGTAAATTGATGTGCAAGTTAGCCATTCCAAGCACTGCACCTATTAACCTACTACTTTTCTAAATTTAATTCACAGAAAAAAAAAAAAAAGTCAGTAGAAAAGAGGATAACTCTGTTCCAGAACCACATGTGTTCACAATCTGATGTCATTATAAACACCAAACAACTACATTGATTTGAGATATGACATAGGACTGAACTGGTACTCAACATTCAACCTGTTGCCTCCACCGACAGGGCAGCAACCTGCAACAGAAATAATACCTTGGCTACTTAAAGGCAGAGCCCTACCTGCAGAGCTGCCACCCACTCATTCTTTTTCTGTCCTTCCAACAGAAAGCAAATGACTAAAATCCATTGCCTTCTAAGAGTTTATCCCAGAGCAAAGGAAATCCATCATTAAAGAGAAATAGACAAACCAAAAACAAAGAAGCAGTGGAGGACATGGAAATCTCAGGTTTTTTTTCCTGAAGAAGCTCAAAACTTTCTAAATAAGATCAAGTAAATATGTCAGAGTGAAGATCACCAGCAGTAGATCAGACTGTATTGTCTTCCCTTCCACACTTCATTTTATAGCAAAATGAAGCATGAAAGTATGTTCCAGATTCACATGTGAAACTACTGAACATTAAGACCTTGTCCTAAATAGGTGTTTATATTTGTAGGCTCGTCTACACAGATGGTTCTCCACCTACACACATCTAGACAGCGTCCAGACACTATGGCATTATACCAAACCAATGGGATTAGAAGAGAATTTGCCCTTCCTTGTGTATGAGCAACCAAGTAGCTTATAATAGTATTTCGTCCCTATTGCATATGAGACAATTTAATACTTCAAAGGACCACACAAACATTAACAAATTGATCTGGAAAGTCTTTTTTAAGTTAGTCTACAGAAGTAAATTCTACAAAGAATAAATTTTACATTCTACAACTCTACACATTGGAACAATTTTTGCGCTTTCATTTCATGCACTAGGGAATAAAATCTTCATTTTATGTGACTTCCAGCATAATTACGTCTAAATGAATTAGTTAAAGTGAGTAAGAAAACAGCAGAACAAGGCAAACTAAGCCTATGCTACAACATATTGCTTTTTCTCATTTGCAGCCTTCTTCAGATGGATGTGAATGAGTTCTTTCCTCTCCACACGTGGATCTATCAAGGCATCTAAGTTTCAGGAGGATACATCTACAAACATTGCCACCCAATTCCCCAGGTTTGATATAGTATTAAATATACACAATAAAAATTGCCAGAAGATTAGTTTTGAAAGACAATCACCCACTTTCAAAAATCAGCAGTTTTTTGTTCCAGGTGGAATATTAATATTTATATCTAAAAGGGATGATGCCAGAAGCAAACATTCTAAACAGGATTACTGATGTGAGCATTTCACTTCAGCATCCTGAAGGACATTTCTCTAATAATTTTCCTAGCCCTCAGAACTATAAATTGCAGATTAGGTGGCTACATGTGAGGAAAACAATGAAAAATTAATCTCTTAGAACTATAAAATGTGCATTTAATGATTTATATCAGGCCATTTAATAATTGAATTTGCCGTAAATCAAGGGAACTGGGCAAGTTTGGGTTTGTTGCTAACAGCTGTAAATGTTTCCATCTTTGCCATACATTAACAAAGTTTCCTTGCTGGGCACTGAGGTTCAGGCCTGCATAAACTTACCACTATGGCACTGAGTGGAGCCCATTTCAAACCTGTGATCAATTGCTCAAAGATAGATTGATTCTGACAACTTTTAATGCACTATACTTGAAGACAAGCAGCTGAGAAACATTACATCCTTCACAAATATCCACAAAAAAAAATTTACATCAAGACATTATTTCTATCTAGATTATGCCTTCTTTAAATACAGCAGAAAGTAAAACTAGTTTGCTGGTCTTTGGTCAGCCTTCTTTGAACTATCACCCTGTTGCAAGGAGCTTCAACCAAGTTGCAACTCTCCCAGTTTCATCCTAATGCACACTTGCTTGCAAAGTATGTGCTGTTAAAATTATGCATCTTAAAATGTTTAAAATTTCAATTAGCTTAGAATTGTTTTTAAGGGCTTTTGTTGGGAGACGAGCAGGGGCCCTGCAGAAACTTTCTTCCTTTCCTTAAATTCACTATTTAAGTAATACACTTGCACAAACGTTACTGCCTAGTGAAAAAGCTCTTATTGCCTTGCATGCATTTTCCTTTGCAAGAAATATATTTGAAAGTTTTTCTACATACGATTTTCCACATATAAAGGATTTTTAAAAAATACGATCTTTAAAAAGACATGATTTTAGAAATTAGAAGACATAGCATTTATACATAGCTGTAAATATAGCTATATGAACAGCAACGTGCTTTCATGTCCATGCCCATGGGTGTAGTATCAGATTGCTTATATTCAATAGTAATGTAGCTCTTTGCACACTCTAGGTAACTTGTAAACAGAAATTAATGTATCTTCAGCTACTTAGTCACTTGATGAAATACTCTGAGCCATGTTTAATTGATCAGGAATCTGGCACAGAGAAGCAAAAGGTTTTTGTAAGTACATCCAGTGAATGACAGGAAAGTAGGAATTAGAATTCAGAGCAGTTCCTAACTTCCAGACTATGATTTTTTTTTACCTACTCACTGAACAGAATGTGCTGCAAATGTGTTCTGTGAAGAGAGAATATGGTGAAATAGTAAGGGGAAAATACAGATGGTAGACGTCTTTTTCTCCTCCTCTTTTTTGTTTTAAATTTCATAATGAGAATGACCAAAACTGTAGTTCCCCCTTCCCCCTCTTCCTTTCATGAGTACCTTTTCAGTTCCTTCCTCTTTTCAAGCAACTAAAAATCATCCTCTGAGCAGCTGGGATGCTTTAGGGTGAAAAACACAGATCAGCATAAGTGTAACTAAATTTTAAACCAGCCTTTTAGGGGGCACTAGTTAAACAGAAAGCCCTTTGTATTTTTGTCATTTCAACAGCACTAGAAATCAAACTTTCAAATTTGATTATCCCTGGTCTGAAGGTTTTCCACATTACAGAGCATCCATGTGCCCTTTCTGCACAGCCACAGTGTGCCAACGTGCCCTTTTTCACAGTATGTGGGGGAATACCTCCTGCCTCTTTTTACTAAAACTCTTTGGACTCCTTCTTAGTCAACTGTGCAAAATGTGGAAGCATTCGCAGATGGGATGAAGACGCATGTAAGTTACAGGAAAACACTGCCGATCTTATGTTATTTATTGTGCATCCTTAAATACAGACTGACATCTGCCAGCTCACAGTTAAGCAAGATTCACATTTAAATCCACATTTCCAGTGAGCAACCTAGTCAGGAATTAAATTATGTCACATAACACGTATATGTATGGAAGGTAATAGGACTCAGAATAAATGTAATATGCAAGGGCCAACCCTCTTAGAGCAGGACAGTCTCCATAGCCAATGTCACAGACAGGAACCAAAATAATCAGCACCCACAGCATGAATATGCAGGTAGTGCCACTATCAACACAGCAGAGACCAAAAGAAAAGGTTTGGTGGAAATCTGAAACAAGGCTAAAATTCACACTTCAAGCTGGACAGAAGAAGAGCTTTAATTTCCACACCGCCACATCCCTGAAGGTGAGCGAAGCACTTAGCATATTAATGGTGCAGTTTGCTAGTATGACTGGCATGCAGATTCAAGCTGATGTGACCAGGGATACTCTTGCTATATTCCACTACTGTCTTCTCACAGGTAACGAAGTACCTACTATTTGCTGATAGGATTTCAGGCCCTAGCACAGCTTGCTTTTGTGTTTTATACAGTAAGTAGTATGTCCTTCCCAGTTTTAGAACTTGCCTACCCTTCCAGATATACAATGGAAAGAAACTACAAAAAGCCATTAAAAATCCATCACAATACAATGACTACAGTGTTATTCAAAAGTGGTCGATTAAAAAGATGAGTCAAAAAAAAAAATACTGTCCAATATTTAACAGAGATTCTGCTGCAGCAGCTCAGTTTCAAAGAATGACAAATTCAGTGAAAGTGTGGTGTGTGCATTTGTATAGAAGTTTCTATAGAAATAGGACTGAAAACTTCTGAGAACTAAATGGGTTAATTCTGTAATAAAAATATACACCAAAAGAATTATTTTATTGCTTTTATTAAACTTAATTAAACACAAGCAGCATTGCTACTGTTTTCACTGATTTCCCAGAGTTTGTATCTTGTTGTCTTCTAGGATGGCATGCAGCTGTATTTTAAGAGCACAAATCAGTCCTTTAATAGTTACTTGTATGAGATTATGTAGTTACTAGAGAGTTTTCAAATGTTTAGAATACTGAAGAACATTTCTAGGTTACTGAAGTTTTCATCTATTATTGTTTGTTCCTAAAGTGACTGTTTGTTCCTAAAGCTTAAAAACTGACTAGTTATTACATACAATAGTAAGCTGTGTCTTTCTGTAGTTACCTATTTTACCTGAGATCCCCAATTTCTGCAAGCTTTACTAGTATTCAGCATGACAGATTATGAAGCCACATGCTACTACCCCATCATCTTTCACTGTGTTTCTTGGAGGCTCTCTCTCTCTGTATAGCCTGCACAAGACTGTTCTGCAGTCAATTCACACATCTCACTGAACAGCAAGAGCACATATCTAGGCCCACAGCAGGGGGGTTAATTAACTGTGTAAGGGACAGAGTTGGCTCTAGAGTTATCTTTTACACTTATACAGAGAATAAACTGAGCTGACACTCAGGGGGAAATGCAGTAAGCTTTGCACTCCTCACGTTCTCATATAACGACACTAATTTAAAAAATAAATACAAGTTCAGCAGCAGCTTTAGATTATACTTGAGTAAGAAGGATCCCATCTGAAACACTGACAATGGAACACTCAGTTTAAGACTCTTTTCAGACTGGAATAAGACCTTGCAGATGGACAAATAAAAACATTTATCTCCTTGTTATAGCACTTGTTCAGATCGACTGCATTTAATAAAGGTTGGATGCACAGGAGACAGGCATTGGTTGCTTACTTCCACATTAAGTTAGCAGATAATACATTAACAAAAAATATTTGCATACAGCTCCCCTCCTTTTGGAGTTAGTGTAAGCAGAGCTGCAGTAATGTTAATGCCCTGGAAAAGTTTTAGAAAAAAAAATGTGTTTTCAAAACATCCTTCTAAAACATTGCAATGGAGGGGGCTTTCCATCCCAGGAAAATAAATGGTCAAATATACAAGTGAATGTATTAAGACTGACGGCACATGCACTGAGATCAGACAAGGATACTAAGTAATACAAATGGGAAAACAACTTATACTTCCATTCAAATAATGAAAGCCCAGTCAATCAATCCTTTGGGAGAGTGGCATCACTCTGGATCCATGAAGTACATATGTGCTTTGAGCAGGAGGTTGTACTAGATGATCTCTGTAGCTCCTTTAGTACCTACAGATTTCAACTTACCCCATCAAAACATCAAATTTGGGATCAGCCCAGAATGAACATTAGAAAAATAAAACTTGCATTATATGCTCTTGAGTATACCCCAAGCCTGAACTTCTACATCTTTTTCACTTTCCTGTCTCATAACAATCTTATTTCTTACCACTGAGGTGTAACTCACTTCCAAGAAGCATCCTACAGGAGTTTGTGTCTCCAGAGTCAAACTATGTGCTCTATTAACAGTGCACTTTGAGGAGGGTGAAATAGAACAAATATAAGCCCGGGTGAAAGGATGTAACGAAGCCTACCACCACACAGTAAGCATCTCTGAGATGATCGAATTTGTGATATCTAGACTGTTTGACAGACAGAGGGAAGAGACTTTTCTTCAAGTTTCTTTTTTCATTGTAGTGGTTGTGGTAGCTTGGTAGGTTAGGAACGAATTTTTGGACTGTTTTTAAGCACCATCATGTTAGTCTTTGTCATTTACAATTCTTTCCTTGCAGACCTGGCTGCTTCGTTTGTCCTGGAACATCATGACTGCATCAGCATGCAGCATGTTAAAAGTTTCACAGATGTCTTTCCTCCTTACCCACACCCTGCTACCATTTCAAGCAATTATGATGTGGAATTTGCAGAGGGCAGAGGAGCAGAAAACTCAGAAGCTGCCCTGCTTGGACAAGCAGAAGACCTCTTCAAAGTGCCTGACCCAAAAGGTAAAATTCAATTAAACCAGAATGCCCATATTCTCATGCTTTAGCATTTTTGAGTTTCTTGAGCATTTTTTTAATGATCAAGGGATAAATGTCCTAAGAATACCTGCAACAGATTAATCTAAAATGATGCTCTACAACATTGGACTGAAGTTACCATCTAGAATTCTTGATTCTGAAAGTGATTTTGGTAAGTCATAATTCTAGCTTTCTAGAGTTGCAGAAAAGCTGTCTTCCTCAGTAGCTTGATCACTACTTAAATTTAAAGTCTAAAAAAAACCCACCAAAGCTATCTTCCCTGTGGTGGTTTGACCTTGGCTCGACACCAGGTGCCCACCAAAGCTGCTCTGTCAATCCCCTTGTCAACTGGACACGGGAGAAAGAAAATATAAAGAAAGTGTCATGGGTCAAGAAAAGGACAGGGCAAGATAACTCATTAATTACTGTCAGGGGTAAAATTGACTCGACTTAAAGAAATTAAATTTAATTTACTAGCAATGAAATCAAAGAAGGATAATGAAAAGCAAAATCAAATCTTAAAAACACTGTCCCCCCACCCCTTCCTCCTTCCCAGACCTAATTTTATTCCTGATTCTCTATCTCCTCCTGCCTTGAAGAGTAGGGAAATGAGAATGGGGTTTATGGCCAGTCCATAACATGTAGATTTTGCTGCTGTTCCCTCCTCAGGGGGAGGACTCTTTCCCCCTGCTCCAGTGTGGGGTCCCTTCCACAGGAGACAGTTTGACAAACTTTTCCTTCCCACATGCTACAGAGTGTCACAAACTGCTCAGAGTAGCTCCCTTCCATGGGGTGCAATCCTTCAGGAATACTCTGCTCTAGCATAGCTTCCCTGTAGGGTCACAAATCCTGACAGCAAATCTGCTCCAGCATGGGCTCCCTTGTCCTCAGGTACACAGGCCCTGCCTGTGTACAGGGCTTCTTTCAGGGTCCTGCAAGGGCTTCTCATGGGGTCACAGCCTTCTTTCGGGCCTCCGCCTGCTCTGATGTGGGCTTCTCCACAGGTGGATCTCTGCTCCACTGGACAACTCCGTGAACTGCAGAGGCACAGCCTGACTCCCCATGGTCTGCACCAAGGACTTCAAAGGGAATGTTTGCTCCAGCAGTTGGGGCATCTTCTGCTCCTCCTTCTTCACTGACTTTGGTGTCTGCAGAGCTATTTCTCTCACACATTCTCACTCCTCCCTTCTCTGGCTGCAATCTTCTGCATAACAACTTCATTTTTTTCCTTCTTAAATGTGTTAACCCAGAAGCACTACTACCATCACTGATGGATTCAGCCTGAGCCAATGGCAGGTCCATCTTGGAGGTGGCTGGAATTGTTTTATTGGACGTAGCGGAAGCTTCCAGCAGATGCTCAGAGAAACTACCTCTGTAGCCTCCCTGCTACCAAAACCTTGCCATGCAAAACCAATCCAATCAATACAACCCAGATGTCCCAAACAAATACCTTTACTGTTATTTAAGCTGAATCAATGCTGAAGAACCAAATCATGCATAAAAAACAACCAAACAATTTTTAACCAAGCTCTAAGTTCAGGGCTAATTCTCACTGTAGCTATGGCTATGTAAGACCACTGAAAACAAAAGAACTGATAAAAAAGCTCACATCCTCTTAAGGCAGAATTTACCAGCTTCCTCCTTTTTATAACTGGGAAGCAGGAGTGAGGATAGCCACAGTGGACCGCCATTTAGGTCTCATTTTCTGTTGCCCATAAATTGTTTTATTCAAAGCCAGAGATTAAGCAATAAGCAAGAACTTTGACTGTATAAGACTTCAGATATCACATCGCTTCCTGCTTGGACCAACTATACATGATCTATATAAACCCTCAGGATTTGCAACGTAAGCTCTCACGCAGAATTTAAAAGTTCTGTCTCCAACTAATTCACTTTGAAATTTGCTTAACAAAAATCATAATGCTGTAAGAAATCAGGTTGCTCTCTGCTGTCAGCTTCCAAAAAGTCTTCTCAGCTGTTCTTTGTATATACAACTCAAGTTACAGGAATTCAGTTCTTCAAAGAACACTCTACTTTAGATTCCTTTTTGTGCTTCATCTTCATACTTATGTGTAACACTATGTTAGGTAATACTGAAAATAGTATCAATTGGGACAAACAAAATGCAAAGCTTCAACAGAAATTTTCCATGTGTGTCTGTAACAATCTCCATCCTTTATACTTCAGCTCCAGTAATTTGGGTGCACTGCCATTGTTGTGCCTGCTTCATGCATAGGGCTACTGTGTGGATCAGCTGTCCCAGTTGGAGTAGCAACAGAGCACACAGCCTACCTTCCTTTCCGTCATTTAGGAGTTGCCGGTACATTTACTGGATCTGCATCCCTGGAAAACGGAGACTACCAAACAACAGATTGGCTGCAAAGCTGTGATTACACAGCTGTTTAGTTCAGGATAAATACAGTTGCCAAATGAAAACTGTTTCACCCTTTGTTTCAGTCCTTCCTTTCTGCCACTTCCCTTATGCCAAAGGCTGCCTTCATTCAGCCGCACACAAGCCAAGTGAGCTAAAGGGATCATGCTCAAAAAATGGCACATCTCAGAGAGAGTCTTCAGTCAGACAACTTTTTGACTCTCGTCACTGCACAGCAACATAAGCACTAGTTCCAACACAAGAGAGGGGCAGAAATCAGCAGCTAGACCAGGCAGGAGGACAGGTCACAGCCTTCACAGCAGCTGTCCAATTTGAAGCATAACCAAAGTGGCCATATCATCACAACCTACAAAATTATAAGGTGTGAGATACTAATGCAGTTTGGTCTCTGATATACAGTGAATTTGATGCCTTAGAAGAACAGTGCTGGAACCACTGGCTTCAGAGGAAGACAACAAAGAAGTGCAGCCTGACTTTCGTCATTTCTGCAGTGCTTCAGTAACTCCACAAAATGACACTACAAAGTGTTATCAGCCCAACCACAGGATGTTCTCTAAGCCACCTGCTTACAGTCTTTGAAGGCCCATTAGGAAAAGACAAAGAAAACAGCAATTTTTTTAAAGGAAGCTTGGGGGGTATTTTCTATGTAAGTCAAGTATTTATTTTAAAAAGCAGGTACCTCTCTAGTCTGAGTTACCCAAGGCCTGTTACAAAAATAAAAAGTGAAAAAGCTTCTTAAAGAAACATTTATGTTCCATAATGGGCAACACAGACAGAGAATAAATCTTTCTATACCTTATATGCCACATAGCAATTAAATGATTTATGGAAATGCATTCAGCCCTACAAAATAAAATATTTCAAAACAGTCTGCATTTTTTAGGGCAGGTAAGGTAACAGAATGCACTGTGGAAAAAAGATACATTTAAGGATACTTTCTTATTACTTTGCTTTCCATAGAATTCAATTGGACTTTTTACCAAAGTGATTTAAATACAAAAGTTAAATTATCTGAAGCCTTATAGTAAGCTATTTTTATTTCTTATGATACTACATTTGCTACCCATCATCTCTACATCTTTCTCAGCATACTGAAGGCACAGGCCTACTTTGGGGCCATTTCCCAGTTGTAAAATCACCACAGCATATAACAGTGCAAAGACAATATGCATAAGCTTCATCATTCTTTCAGGTGATGCATCCCTCCCTTTCTCCAAAGTCTCTCCTCTTTGCTGACTTCCAGAAATAGTAAGTGGGCTGCAAAAAGGGCTTAATCTCCAGTGAACAGAAATAGTCCAAGTAGGAATGAGGTAAACACATGGTACAGTTGGGCAGCTTCCCTTAAAAGCAGGTATGTAAGCAGAAATGGACACTGGGAAACACCAAGCAAACAGAAACTAGATGGGCCAACAGAATGGCAACTGTTCTGAAGAGCTGAGATTGCATTTGGGTGTAACTGCTCTGACAATGTGAATCCAAGCACCAGAGGCAAAACTTTCTCTTTTGGCATCAATCAGCACTTTATGCCAGGACTTCTTCAATAAAGGAGAGGAAGTTACAGCCATAGATACAAATACTGCCCACCAAACACCAGTAAAGACAGAGAAAGACCATGTGAGAATAGGCAGAGCTCCTACGAAACCTTCAAACCAAAGTACACATACTCCAATACCCAAACCCACTGATAAGAAAAAAGACCCAGTGGCAACACCAAGCTTAGTGCAAATTTTCTCCTCAGAGTGGGCTGCTAACAGGGCCTCTGCTGTGCTGCCTGCCTCATTTTTGGTTCAGACACACTCGTGCTCCTGTTCTGGTCCAAGCTAATTGGATTTATCTTTCAGCCTGACACAGCAGTAATGCTACCAAGTCTTACTGTAGAGTTTACCAAGTGAGTCCAGGATTATTACAGCACCCAGGGTTTCTGCATGGCCTTAGAATGTAATGCTGGTTCTAGGCACTTAGCAGAAAATTTAGGTTCATAGAAACTTATAAAATTAATTTTCAAAATATTAGGTAGGGAGGGAGGGGGCAAGGGATCTGTTTTCTGAGATTGACTGGCTATCCTAATCCATTCAATAGAGCACAGACACTCTATCCCATGGGTTGTGGGTATAATTGTAATGAAAACCCCCCTAACAAACAAGAAAATACCACTGCCACATGTGTCAAAGTGGGGTAGATTTTTAATCAACAACCAGTTTCTCCTCTTATACAGAGGTATATGAGACATTGTGTGACCAATAGGTCAAACCTTGCCTTTTCAAGGAAGGGATTTTAACTAAAAAGATCTTAGATTATTTAATATGGGTTCATACATGTAACTAAACACAGAAAAACCTCTAGGACCATAAGCACTAAGATGAACTTTTTGTCTCAGCATTTTCTAGTCCTAATCAGCATTTTACAAGAGCTGATCATTAATATTTTAAAGGCAAATAAAGGATGTAATGAAATTTTGGAGACATCTGACCCACTAAAATATTTTTGAAAGCTAAGGCTCAAAATGACTGTATGCGTGTCAGTTAAATAGGTCTCCTGCTAACTCAGAAGAAGTCAGAAGGGAAGCTAACTATCTGCTAAATGCCATAATACACATGGTGTTTAAAACACACTTTTCTGAGTAAAGAAATTTAAAAGCTAGCAAAACAGACACCATTCAAGATAATTAAGTGAACTGAAGGTGAAGGAGATTCTATCACCTGCAAAGCTTCAAACGATCAGCAACTTTCATTCAAGCAATTTTTGAATAACTTGGAACCCACAAAGTATTCTCAGTACATCAAATTTAGTTCCACATAATGAAAACCAAATATGTAAAACTCATTATGAAATTATGGAATAAAGTGTTTACATCAGTAGACATTGGGTTCACTGATGTACATTAATACAGTAAAAGGAGATTAGCAGGATAAAGTAAGAGGAAAGGGCAAAACCTGTTTATTTACCCTTTACTTTCTAAAAAGTGCTACCTAGATTACTCCATACACACCATGCAGTAGTGCCAGTGCTTTGAGAGCACACCTGACTATTGTTGGGGATGTACAAGCTTATTAAATAAGAACATTGACTCTTGTTCTAAAGGAATTTAGCTTAAAAGTGGCATTTTCATTCAAAACTAAAAGGCAGAGTGAAAAAAATGCAGAATTTAAAATTGGAAACTTTGTTCTTGAGCATGAGGACCAGAACTGTCTCTTGCTATGCAAATATAAACCCCAGCATATCACACATAGACTTAAATCTACCACTGCCACATTGCAGTCCAAGGTGATTCTACCATAAACAGGTACACTATATTAATGTCCCATACAGTGCCACACCACTGCTGCAGGGTTATCCTACATAGCATTTTGATTATTGCCTGCAATCTTAAAAGAAAAAGGAAGGTTTAGGGATCCAGAACCTGACATATTTTTATACTACCATAATGCCTCTTCCTATGGCAAATGATAAAAGCAATGCATTTGGCATTTACTACAAAGACAAAACAAAGCCATCATCTGAATTTTTCCTGGTTTATCCAGGAAAATGTATTATAGACCATCAGTAAGGTACACCCAGGTAGTACAGCTGTTTCCAAAAACGTTTGTCTATTTATTTCTTCTATTCTAAGTACTCTGGTTTTATGACTAATATTACACCTAGCAACTTTGGGGACCATGAGAAAAAACAAACAAACAAACAACCTGTTTGCAGATCCATCCAGCTGGCAAGATAGTTTGCCCAACAGACCATTTTACTTGTCTGCTGTTGGTAAGACTGCTTGACTTCTTGCAGCACCCAGAGACATTTGCATACTAAGTATCAATTTCTGTGGGTTCTTGAAGTTTTTTCTCTGTAGCTCTCCATGTAAGTGATATCTAAAGGCCTTCAGATTGCTAATCCAAGAAGAATAGATGAAAAGTTGAAGATTAAAAATGGCATCATATCTATGCTTACTGAACTCTAGCCATAGGATTTATTAGATCTTAAAGTCTGAATTGACACTCACTGCGGGCCTGACCCAATGCTCTTGTTAGCAGGAGATGTACATAGCTCTAAACAAAAGGTTGTAGAGAATATTCAAGAACACAAATTGATTTGCAAATCCATAATAACCCTGACATTTCATACCTAAAAGCCCTCTCCAAATCTTTCCATTAACAAATCAAAACTGAATTTGTAGTATCTGCATTTCTCATTTAACCGAATTGTATTTTGCTCAAAAATTAAGACCTTTGCAGAAATTTCATTCTTGATTCTTGAAATTGTCAGAAACAAAGCTAAGCAACTACTTGAATGCATTTAAAAACAACTTGAGAGAAATTACTGAGCCTCTCATCAGTTCTTTGTAACTGCTATAAATTCCAAATTTATTTTGTGATAGTCATGTCTAAGTGAATATTTAAAGGTAATTAATATACTAAGTTATTAATAAACTAAGTTTCCAAGTTTCAAACAGAGTACAGTACCTTTAGGCCACAAAATTTTAATTGCCCAGGAGACAAATGTTAAGAGCTTAGTGTACTGGGATGCTGTAAACTGCTTTCCCCAAATTATTTACTTGGAGAATGGGATACATCTGTTTCTCGAGATATATGACAAAATTTAGAATGAGTTTGAGAACCCAAGAACCTAATTTTGTCCAAGTTGATTGCTGAAGCATTTATTACTAGCCCAAAGGTGTGTGTGGAGCTTTTGATGCTAGAAAGCTGCTGACAATCATGCACTTCCACAGCACTCTGGGCTGGCCACAACTCTAAAGAACCAACTGCTGCTCTGAAAAACTGCCATACTAGACTGAAAATGAAGCAATTTATAAAGAGAGTGAATGGATATGGAGCAAGACTCCACAGGCTTAAATACTGCCAAGTATTCAAATTTTCAGAAGTCTAAAATAAAAGGATAGTCACTTGCTGTTCTGCAGAACATCAGGCAGCTCTAAAGCATATATCCCAAAAATTCACACCACGTATTATAGTTCCGATGTAATTTTTTTTCCAAAGAAAAATAAGATAAACAAGTTCTGCCTTCTACAAACAGTACAAACAATCACTGAAGTTTTTGTCATTGAGTAAGGAAAAAACCTGCTCATTTCTCATTGCTACACAGGGCAGTCTGGGTTCAGCTCTTTAACACACTAATGGCCATTTACTATTGACACATTGCCAACATTTTACTGAGGAAACCTTGAGAAAGAAAAGGCAGGGGGGAAGAAAGTAATTATAACTTCTTAACTGTTTCTAGCTTGCCTCACCTAATTTTGGAGGGAGTTCAGAGGACAAAGAAGATATGCTCATCAGAACTCAAGGGCCTTCTCTCTGCTAGCTTTTAAAAGTTTACTGTAACAAGACAAATTAAAAAGAGACAGAATAGAACAAGAATTCTTTTTCATAGAACACATCAGATAAACTCTATAGGGAAAAGAAGTAATGAATTGAAGCCTAATCTTTCTAATAGTTTTTTTATAGTCAGTAGAGTAAGAGTTGCTTTCACAAAGCCAAATCAGAAAGGTAAAAATTAGGTTCCCTTGTCTGAATTGCCTCCTGGTGGTGTTTCTACCACTCTACTCATCTCCCACATTTGGACTTCATTTCATCAAAATTTCCATCGAATTCTGCAGTCACTATAGCCTAAATCAACCTATTACGTTTCTAATGGGGGGAAGTTGAAGACCCTTGGCACTTTTCACAAACTTAGGACAACGGAGAGGATAAAGAGATGCTCAAAGAATAATGGACCTAATTAAAACAAAAACAAAACCACACCATGAAAACTTTTGTCTGGCCACCACCTATCTTCCCTGACACTATGTCAGATGCCTCTGCTAACTTGCAATCTAACAGCAGGGGAAAAGTTGCTCTAAAGAGATTATACACTTTCTGGAATTTCTGAAGGTCAGAACAAGTATTTGAAAAGTTAACTCAGAAGTAAACAGAATACTGAAAGAAAGTGACTCTGTATAATGACCAGAAATGGGTGAATTCACATTGACTTGCCCCATATTTGAAGAAAATAATACACTCCTAATTCCATGAACAGAAAATGTATACCAGATTATCACTTCAGTGAACATCAAGATTTTCTAAGGATGAAGACCGCATTCTCTGCCTCCAATAGTGCCACTATAGAAAACTCAGAGACTTCATGAAACTCTGTGAAGAGCATTCTTACCTTTTAATACTTTAGGTTTGTTCACCTTTAAGCCCTTCAAGACTATCATAGTCTCCACAATAAAATGAGGAAAAAAAATCCATAGTGAGAGTAATAAGGACAGACAGGATTCAGTTAGAAAAGTGAAACCCGAAAAAAAAAATTATAAAGGTATACATTCATTTGACCCACTCACACTTCACTAATATGTCATCACTAAATCATTTCCAGAAAGGTGTATTTCCTCTTTATTTGTCCACCACAAAGGACTCTTAGTCCATCTGTAAAAGCCAGTACAATTAACAGAAAACAATTCCAAACTAGCATTATAGAAGCAATGCAACATTATGACATCCATCCCGGTCCTTTTTCAGCCTATGCACCAGGAGTTGAACTGAGTGGTTCCTCAATACCTCATGGGAGTGTAAAACATGACCCATATGTGGGAAGACATTACCTAACACTGTCTACTCCAGTCAGTCTTGTTCTTGGGGTAGTACCAACAAATAAGATAATATTTAGTAATAAAAGTATTTTAGCCCATGGCTGTACTACAGTTAGTAACTCATAGCACAAAAAACCCCACATTTCAGGAAGTTGCTTGTTTTCAAATCAAGTACCAGGCAGCAGAGAACAAACAGCAGAGACAAGCTTTTGCCTGTTTTCTAAACATTGGACACATTATCTTTCTCTCTTCTCCTTCTCAAAATTCAACACACTTCAGAAAAGCTAGGGACCAAACTATTCTGATCCAAGATCCATAGGGCTCTGAAAAGCAGGTTCCTAGATTTGATTCTTTTTCTAACTTGTAATAAATCAAAATACTGTTTTTGTGGCTGTGAGGTTGTTCCACTGAGGCATGCAGAACAGAGCAGAAAGAACTACTTTAATCTGTTTCAACTTATAAAAATTCATTAGTAGATTTAATCCCTTTTCCCAGCATCCAACTAAGAGGCATTTAAGGGTGCTATACAAAACAGCCTAAAACTCAGTCATCATCATCTAATGCTTCACTTGCCTTCCCTTCAAGTATAAAAGGGAAAAGGGAATAGTAGGCCTTGAAATAACTAGTGATGTGCAAGGTTGTCCGGCAAGTCAAAACATGCAGGAGCACCTAATAACCAACTCCCTCCATCAGTAGGGGATTTTCGAGGAAATGCTGTAGTTTAATTGCCCATTTTCTATCTACAATGTTGATTTTCAAGCAGAGCAGGCTATTTTGGAGTTATGCCTTGGTTTATATGAAGATGAAAGATGTATCCAACTAGGTTCAATTTAAAAAGTTCTCCAGCTGCCTCAAATACACCATGAACTCAAAAATTAAAAGTTGACCTGGAAGATCAGTGCTGAGGGAAGAGTAGCAGGAGGGAGGTGTGGAGAGTTTTTCTTCTTTTTAATGACATCACAAAACGGTCACTTACATTTCCTAAATTAAGTTACTCCAGTGTTAATGTACATTAGATATGCAAAAATTAAGTTCATAAACCAACAGTGAGAAGTCTAGGTGGAGTTACATTACGAGAAGAATGGGAAATCCAAGTTTACATGCCAGTATGGGTTTAATCATGATTTAAGCTTTATAAAAGGTCTGAGACAGCTTAGCAATATTTCGGTCATATACAAATGATTATAACATCAGTTCTGCAAGAGATTTTGGGGCAAAAGAGGCAGCAGGGAGAGAGGCATCCCCTCTGCCTATCTACAATCATCTTTGCAACATCTAAAATTTGCTTCAGCCAGTATATCTTGAGAATATGGAAGATGATAACTTAATGAGAAGTCATTATATTCACATTTTCACACAATATTTGGATGCAAATTAAATAAATACCAAAGATTAAAATAGTAAGCTTATGCAGATTTTCAAATATTCACCTCTAAACAAGTGCTGTTCACACCGATCAGAGGGTTCAAAAGGATCTGACAATTCACTGAGGCAGTTAACTTACTTCTCCTTACGTCCAGATGGACCAGTATCTTTCTGACAGCAAAAAATGACTGACTACTTCAAACCACCTAAGAAGGATTCTACAAGCAGTTTTTTTCATGTATTTTATGACTGCTTTATAAACAGTTGGCATAAATGGATGCTTGCAGTTACATGTAAATTAGCATATCTTTATCATTCATGCCATTTACTTAAAAAAAAAATCAGCATTTAGTAATACAAACAGTTCAAGATAAACAACTGGAACTGAAATTTAGCATCACCTGCCTCAAGCTATTAGTAACTAAAAGTTCATATGGCATATTTGCAGACTTGATCCATTACTGACAGAATAACTGGCATCTTAATACACCCTCAATCAATCGTGGAGAAAGGAGGTATCAGAAACTCCAGATAAAACTGGCAGGAGTAAGTAGTGACTTTACTATTTATTCCTAGAGTTTTAGTCCTAAATTCTGATTGTGTTCATCAGGTATATGTACAACACACAGGCATACCTTGCCTATCTTATGCACAAGCATGAAGTGCTCTTTCCTACCTGTTAACTGTATCTAGTTTCCCTCCTGTTCTCTAGCTTTCTTGAGCTTACATTCCTCTCACCAAAACACTGCTGCTTCTCTCTGTAGAACATGATGGAACATGTTTTGGGTACAATTTTCTGATAATGTGCTCAAAAAGCCTCCATAAAAATTCACCTTTACTATGATTGACAACTGTTCGAGAACAGTCTCATAGGATGAATTTATGCACATTTCCAATCTTTTCATTACTAAGTTATGGTATCTGTAATAAATATAGCAACAGTAATGCTTAAAAGCTATTGCTGACAGTTTTTGGAAACTTAAATAACAAGTTTCCTTTGTCAATCTAAACCACATGTTTACATTCATTCAACTACACGAAACCATGGTTAAATTACTCTGTCATTTTTTATATCTATCCCAAATCCCCTTTCTCATTACTTGCTATTTAGTGGCAAGGTTAAAAGAAGTCTCACCCTGAACATACAGGACTTCAAATAACCTCATCTATCTCAATTTACTCTAAATACAAGCAAAATTCACTAGATTTGCCTATTCATAATAATAAACTTGCTTTTATGGTGTGCATTTGTTCTAATTATATTCCACAGTTTCAACTGCTCTTCACAATAAAGTATGTTAAAGTTTTTCCCCTGTGAAAAAATAAAACCACAAGTATCTCCATATAGCATATATATGCTCACAACTATTTTTGATTACTTTTTCCTCCATATATTCAGAAATCAAAATAACAAAGGGATCCACTTTATTATTTCCATGTCAAGAGGAAATACATTAGAATGTATTTCAAGTCTAGTTTTCACAACACTATTCTTAAAGATTCAATGAACTTCAATGCAACTACAGGGAGAAACATTCGTATTTTATTTTCAAACATAAGGGAAAGAGTAATGATTTCTTTCGTACATGCTTATCACCATCATGCTTTTATCATAGAGTCAAAAGACTATTTGTGTAAGCTTTCTTTCACATTTAAGACAGACTATTGCTCTAACTTTTCCAGGAGATTGTGATAAGGACACATTTAGAAATTCCTCTATATCTGACACAATATTGCTAAAAAATCCACTTTTTTTTGCTGCCCACATGACCTCTTCCTTGTCTTCGAAATAAAGTTCTATTGTGATACATACTCAATCACGTGATATCTCTAAGTGCATATTCTTTTTTTTCTAAATTAACTATGGGGGGAAAGAGGCAGAAGAAAAGTTATTACTTCAAGATTACATCCCTCCCACCCTTATGCTAGCCCTGCTCTACCTCAGTCTTTCGCCAGTGTCACTGGTAACCATTTCCACCTCACCTCCCCAAAACAAAGTAAAAAGGTATATACTAATAAACTTCCTCATGGAAAAAATTAAAAATACATTCTTTAAGGTTTTATATTATAGAAAGTATATTTAACCCAGACAAAAG
>VWYP01019006.1:0-42903 GCA_013400435.1 Pycnonotus jocosus | reverse complement strand
GCTCTCACATTTACAGCTGAGGAGCAAGTCTATTCAACTGAATTCCCTTTATTGCCCACAGATTAGAAAAGAAGTAAGCATAGTTTAGAACTCTGTGAAAATAATAATACAAAGAAACTAGCAGAGGGAAATATGCTAGTCTGAAGGATTCAAGCTTACTGCCCTTCAAATGCAAGTTATCTTCAAGTAAGTTTTTTCTCTTTTTGCAGTTTTCCTTTCAAGTATTAACACACTCAGCATACATTACTCCATCATCTCTCTGGTGTAACAAATCAAAGCCTTTATTTTCACCTCTGACATTAAAAAAAAAATATATGAATATATGACATACCTTATGCTGTAACAGTTCAACCCTGCATAAGCTGACTTTTTTTTTAGGTTTAAGCCTACACACTGTACAGCCTACCTGCTTTCTTTTTGTACTTTGCCAGATCTCCTCAATTTCACAAACTTCTGAACAGAGCTGTCATTATTAATTCTCAGCAAGACACCTAAGCCACTATCAATCACTGCAGCGAATGGCAGCAAGTGTCAGCACTACTCTCGCAATGCTTCAGAAATGGAGGGAAGTCCTAAAGAAACTGAAAGCTTTTAGCTAAACCTACTGCTGACTTGGTTCTTGCACAAGTCTTCATCCAACTTCATTAAATAAGGGAGCAAAGAAAAACCATGCATTAGGGTGACATAACATTTCACAAGCCAGAAATATTTCATTATTCTGCCTCTATAACACCAGCATCTCAGCTCCATGTCTCCAAGCAGGGGACACTACACAGGCTGGAACTTTAGTTTCTCAAACTTCATTAAAAGCTTATCAAAAAGTGACCATTATGCATCCTATAACTGTCCACAGTGGAGCTGGGTCCTCAGAGTTTATTTATTGGATATCAAGCATCAGAACTATTTGGCTCTAAACACGAGTACAAGATTACATGTTGCGCCTCTTCTTAACACAAGCACTGCACGATGTAAGCTGTTATATTTACTGTGCAAAACTGCATATGTCTCCATGCTGTGTGAAAATTAAATTGCTGATTAATATTTTACCCATAAAATAATTGATAATATTTTTTTTTCCTGAAGGGAAGTGAAGGTGAAAACAGATTAAAGGGCTTTTTTTGTGGTCTCTAAGGTGCTGTTCAATTGCATTGCTAAGCCACAGATTTCTATACAACAGATTCCTGCAAATAAAGAGGGAATGAGCACTTCTCTGCACACGGAAGTTGTGGTTCTTTTCCCAGAATGTACATTTACCATAATCATTGCATTTTAGCAGTCATACTACTTTAACAACATCATCTTCTGGAACACTGGCAGCTCTGCAGTCCAGTGGTAGTGATACCAAAATATTTAAACTTCAACAATCATAGAGAAGTTCACTGTTGTTCTGATAATCAAACCCACAAAAATACAAAGAAGCAAAAAACTGACTTCATACAGACTGTATTCACTATGTGGTAAAAGTAAAATAAAACTTATTTTCCAGTATCTTTTGGAAACTTAACCCATATTCATCCCATGAACAAGTGTGCTTTAGCACTTTGAGTTCAATAGAAAAGATACAGCTCCATTTCTAGTGATGGGTAACTTAAAATACATGTTAGTATAGACTCTTCTGCAGCATAACTTTAGAGAGTTATAAACACAATTTTAAAACTTATGGTAGGATGTACTTGCCTTTCGTACATTCCACTCAGTGTCTCACTGCCTCTCTGTGCTCATCACGTGAACTGGTAGTCAATACAGCTTGCTTCATGGCATCAAGACAAGCTCATTTTGAAATTACCATGGGCCTCAAGAGCTTACCAGAGAATCCTGAAACAGCTTGCTGTGAGACACAGCCACATGCAGAGGCTCATGCTGGTTTTAGAGAATAAATCTTCAAGAGAGACATGCTATCACATCAGCAAAACCTCAGTTTTTGTTGAACTACTATTCTCATTTAAAAACCATTTTTCTTATTATCCTTACATGTTTCATCCTAGATTCACTGTTCTCCTATTAAAAGTTACTATAATTTTTTCAGTACACAAAATTTCTAGATAAATGTTAATCACTGTCTGGCTATTTTTGTAGGGATAGTAATACTCAAAATAGAACACATGCAGCTAAGTAACAGATAAATGGGGGCACCTAGTTGTGGCACTCATGCATTTCACCAATGCTCTAAAATTTTTCTTTCTTCAAAGGTCTAATCTATTGACCTAATTTGGTTTCATAACTGACGTATTAAGCAAAACAATTAAGGGACTGCTTAAGTTGGTTAACTAAGGGATGGGATGGTGTGGTGTATGAGAGGTTTGTGCATGTGTTTCTCTTTAATGTTTTTAAAAACAAAAGTGAGAACAAGACTTGTAGATATCTCAATATTACATCTTTTTCTTCTTGTTATTCACAAGGCCCATGTTCAAGTTCAACAATCTTTCTATTAAGCATTCAGCTGTAATTATTACTCATACTTTAGAGCTGTCAAACAATTCCTACCAAATGGCAAACATAAGAAAATTGTGGTGTAATTTATCATGATAAAAGCATCCAACTAATTTTCAAATTGTCTCTTAAGCACCCACAACCGACATACATTTAGTTAGTCTTGACATTAAGAAAAATTCCATATACCCAGTGTGGACCTACTAAGTCAAAATCTAAAGATTTGCCTAAACCAGTGTGGTCGAGTTTAGAAGAAGTTTCAAGATAATAATAAAGCAACTGACAAATTAATCCAGTTTTCCATCTCCCTTATTATAAAATACTAGTTTCAACACAAGAAAAAATTGCTATTGCTTCCACTGATTGAACTAGTTTCTTGTTTGATAGACTCACAACAACTCAGCCTATCCTTTGCTGAGAAATCGAATAAAAATCAAAAATGTCTGGTTGCCAATGCTTATTTTTGCACTAAAAGATTTAGCAGCTCTCTTGGAAGCTGGGAAAAGAGACATCTTTAGAATGCAGTGTTAAAAACACATCTATGTTTCCCTACCTGTTTCTCACTCAGAGCTGTGATTTTGGCTTGAAGTTCATGAAGTTGTTTCTTCAAATCAGCATTCTGATTAGAAAGAAAAAATATCTGTGAGAAAGATATTCCATTTGTTAACAAAGAGTAGTAGCAGGAAGGCGGGTTTTTTTGTTTGTTTTGTTCTTGCATAGTGTACTACAAATACAGCACCTCTGGATGTACAGCCAATAAAATTCAAACGGCTCAACAAAGCCTTATTTAAGTCACTGAGTGCAACAATAATCAGAGGACGTTTCTAGCACTCAGAGATAGTCCAGTTTGGAAAGAAGATTTCATTAAAACATCCATTAGTGCTTATCACATTATAAAGCACATTTGTACATTTTATCAATTTTTCAAATTAAACAATAAATGTTTGTTAATATGTAATACAAAAGTATCATACTGTATGTAACAGTATGCTATGGTATGTTATCTAAAACATTCTCACCTATGCTACTTATGCAAAGACATTTACACTTAACTGTATAGAGTATCAAGCATATCTATTAAAACTTAATTGACACATATATCAATTGAAGGCAAACATACATAAGTCCTTATTTCCATGTATGCTTCTGCCTTAGACTGCGCTAAAGAGAATTACATTTGCCCTGACACATCATTCATATCACCACTTTGCTTACAGTAGCATTTTTCTAAGTTTCAGATTTTAAACACTTTTCTAAGCTTCAGATTTTAAAGCCATAAGCAACACTAAAAAGATGCAGACAGAAAACAATTTTTACCAGGACTTTTTCCTTTCTACTGAAATAAAAAATAATTAAAGAAACATCTGTTCTTAGTTTAAAACCTGTGAAGCTCTGCAGAAATGTGACAGAGAATCAATCAGGTTTTCCTTAGTTTCTCTCCTCTCTCACTTTTTTGGTTTTCATTTATATTGTAAGGTTTTTATGCTAGATTATGCAAGTTTAGTCTGCTAAGCAGAAATATTAAAACATAAGACTAATATCATCACAGGAACTTCATGCATATCCCCTATTTTTATATTGCTCCAATTTTGAAATGCATTTTGATCTCAGCTGGTAGATAGTCTCTGATTCCAGCAAAACCAGATACTGACCAGTCATCCTCCCTTCTTCTAGATTCTACTTAATAATCTGGGATAAACATGCATTAAGAGCATTGGAAACAGGGACAAGATTTACTTTTCCTGACTCTAGGAACTTTGCATGGCTGCTTGCAGCATGACCTCACTTTCAGCAAATATGAACTGAAAGAGAACTGCTCTGCACACTGATTGTTAGCAGACCTGACCAGCAAATAAGAGCAGTAGATCTTTCCCAAATCCCCTCAGAATAAGAACATTCAAAAAACCAGATTTTCCAACACTCTGCTTAACCTTCCCTGTCAGAGGTTTAACTACCTGAGTATTATTAAAAGCTGTCTTCTCACTTCACTGAGCTCAGAAAAAAAAAAGTATATTCAGAAAATTACAGGACATTTACTATTGTATGGTGATGGTAGCTCTTAATAGCAAGCCTCAAGTGAGCAGCCTTTATCCCTCTACTCAACACTTCAGACTGGTTTGAGAGTTCCACAGAACTCCCATCATCCAGCATCCAGGAGTGTTTAACTGCTGTACAAAAAAGCCCAGGGACTTTATGCAGCCATTGGGAAAGGGATGACTTCTGCTGTCTATGCAGGGACTCTAGTTATCCAGCTTCAGTAGCTATGAAATTTCCCAAGGCCAAATGTCCATTCTGTGGACACTACAGGGCTGGTAAGACACCCAAGACAGGAAATCTGAACACAACCTTAAGCTACATTGTTTGGACAAAACTTTTTGGACAGAACAGCCTCTCTCTTCTTGTACTGTGAACCTTCTGATACTCCAAAGAGGAAAAGTTATTGCGAATAATGGCAGCTTTTATAGAGAGCAGCTTCCAATAGAATCAGAAACTTACTGCACCTCTGAACTGCACCATAGCCCAGAAATGTCACTTGATTCAAGCTATTAAGAATATGTATGAGGCAAAAAGTTCCATAAGAGCAAGAATTTTGGTTTTGTTTTAAACGATCCAACAGTCATTGTTCAAAAACTTATGAAAAAGTTTTCTTCTAAGCACTGTGTTAGCAAGGAAGAAGGTGATCCAGAAATATCTAAAATCCTCAAGTTTCATGCATTGTTATTCCCTGCATTTTTAAAGGAAACAATCCAATATAAAAAATAAATAGTTACCTGTGGATCTTGCTTCATTTGGGCAACCAGTTTCTAGAAAGAAAAAAGATGCAACAATACAATGAAGATTTTCATTACGAACCTTGCTGAACAGTTTAAAATTCAGTATTTAAGAACTTCTGTAAAAGCAAAATATTTAGTTTACAGCATTTCAACAGTCAAGCCTAGAGTCCAGTATTATAACATTTCCAAACCCATTCTTATATTAATAGAGTAAAAGTACTGTATTAAGCCATCACTTTTGCTCCTCCTAACCAGCTCTTGAACAAGTGATGCTTTTTAAAGACAATTTAAGCCAGCTGGGTAAGATAATAGCTGTGTCTCCTCTAGAACTGCTCCTCTCTTTGCTTGCAGTCACAAGAAACACAAACCACAGACAACTGCTGCAGGCACAAAAGCTGTTTGTATATTCAAGGGCAGAATGTTTCAAGTACTAAAGCTCTGCCTGTGTGTTGGCTTGGCTGGTACCAGATGGAAGACCCATGTTCAGAAGTATCTTTGCCACTTTTCTCCCTCAGAGAGAGATTGAGATCATTGTAGAAGAGATGCCCTCCACATCCAAAAGGAAAACAGACAGATTGTTACCATTCACTATTCTTCCTCCCTCACTTCCTTCAGGCAGCTGCAGGAGAATGCTGTCTGTAGCTCAGGAAGGGAAAAGTTACCAAAGAAAACCAGAGCCCAAAATGAAGACACTATGTAAACCAAAAACTCCTAATATCTTTTTTTGGTAAATTTGTAGAAATTTACATCTCTAATGTTTTCAAAGATTACATCTTAGGTTTAGTAGCTACTAACACACATTTCTTTCATTGATCTGCTTTAATTACTTTTTGAACCAGGAAAACATTCTAGGTTCTGTGACCACAAGTTCCCAAGTTAAATTACAGGTCTCTTATGTAAAAGGATGACCTCCTTTTTCTTTTGAATCTGTTTCTTTACAATGCAAGCATGAAGGACTAATAGGATTATGGAAAACCAGAGCTGACTTGAGTCAAGAGGAGTTGGAATCTGGACTTGATGATCCTTACAGATCCCTTCCAACTTAAGATATTGTATGATTCTATGGCTGCTTCTCTGTTCAGCTCCTACTTACATTTTTTCCACACCACATATTCCCCCATCAGTCCTCACTTCTTCAGATTGAAAGATTCCTCATGCATGAATCATTCCATTACTTTGTTCATTCTTGGCACTCTTCTATAATTCTCTAGCTTGTCTCTATCACACTCTTCCATAATTCTCTAGTTTGCCTCTATCATCTGGAGCAAAGTTTAAAACTACGTGCAACACTCAAGTACTCTGTACTGCAAAAACTCCTTCCACTGTGCCAACAGCCAGTTCACAGCCTGCTATTGCAGATGTAGAACTGGGCCCGTTTCTCCAAAGTGCATCACTTGGCATTTATCTACACTGAATATTATTGTTTCATCATGCTGCCATTCAGCATCACAGGAACACACTTAGCTGATTTTTCCTCGGTGCTTCCTGCCACATTGGAGCTTGACAAGCAACAAATCTGTTAGTTTTTATATAAAGTGCTCCTGCAGACACAGTCATAAGACAATACAGTCAGTACTGTAAACTCTTCATGAAATACTGCTAAATTTTTGGATCACACAGTACTATGTCATGCAATCTTAAGGAAAAAAATTCTTCTTAAACATAAGCTAAATTTAAGGTATTTAAAAAGCTACTGATCTTTTTGCCATGAAATAAGAGTAGGACAAGGATGCTTTAGGTTCCTTCCACACATCAGCTTGAGGAATTATCCAGGAAATTCAACCCTTCCATAAGAATAGCTGAATGTAAGTCCTTTAATACCTCTTGTGATCAAAACTATGAAAAGTAGACGGCTTCAAATTTCTCTTAATTAAGTCAACACAGTAGCAGAATTAACTACTTAGACTTTATGCATCTCTACTCAAGACAAGCAATATAGTTTTGACATGGAAGACATTTGAATATTCAAGTTGTACACTCATATAGAAGTGATCTGGTCAGGTGTCATTCATGGTGAATTCTCTGATAACAGAAAGTAGACAAAAAAGTAGCTTTTTCTGAACAACTAAACATCTATTTTGGGTTCTTACTGGTAGTTTTAGATTCACTTTGCCAAAACACCATTATGAAAGCTTCAGACAGAGTTCTGGAAGTGAAACAGAAGAAGCAATACCCAAGGAGTTATTCTACAAACACAACCACATCATATTGAGAATCATTTGCACAGCTATGTAAGCAGTCACAGGCAACACAGTGCATCAGGAAGCTGGGAGGGCTTGGTGACAGAGCTGAGCTGAATTCCTTATGCTCATCACAGACACCTGTCCACCACTTCCAACAGGACAACACACCATGACTGTGTGAGTGTTGGCAAGCTTTGTTAGAGAGTCCTCAGAAAAAGAAATACTAGAGAAATAAAAGACGACAAGCGACAATTCTTCATAAATTCTGAGTGAAAAGAAGGAACATATTATATCTCTTTAGGTTACAAAATTCAGAGCTATACAAGAAAGTTCAAGCGTTTCATTTGAAGGTATCTTTTTTAGCGCCAAAACCAGTTTAATTTCTATCAGTGCGCGTGCTGACAAGCAATAACCATGCAAGCGCAGTTCACAAAACCTTTACTGAAGCACTCAACATTTTGTTACAAGTGTTATTTTCCACTGTAAACATATAGACTTTTTCTCAGCCCTAATTATAGAAATATACAGCATCTTGAATAAAAAAGGACAACTTTCTGATATAATGTTTTTTCTAGTTTCATAAACTAAAACCAAATCTAGTTAAAGTTGATTTTCGTGCAGAGCTCATTTTTAATGCAATTGGGCAAAGTTAAAGGAAAGAAAGTCAAAACCCCCACCAACTTTAAGCTATTAAAAAAAGGTCTTTTTGGACATTTCTCAGTCTTCATCCTTGTTCATCAGTGTCATTATGAACAGATGCTAAAGATTATTCAAACTTCACAGTCTTAAAATTTTTAGTTCACTTGGGCATAAAGGGGAATGAAGATGCACACAAGAGGTAAACACTGTCATGCAAACATGAGCAGGATTAACATTTTGATTGTTTTACAGTAGTTAATACTTGAAAAAATTACTTACTGGCCTTAAACATTTCTATGTCTGCAGCAAAATGCCACAGGTAATTTCTGAACTTCCTTACCTCTACAACAAAACTTTGTTGAAGTTTTGAATACAAAGGCCTTGGAGTTACTGAGGAGAGCAAAATGCTCATCTGTAGTTCTGGAAATCCATCATTAGCTTTTTCAGGTTTTCCTCCCCGGCTGTAAGTTGTATTTTGTTAAAGCAGACATAGCTTGACTTTACTAATTTATCCATTCAGGTTCTTGCAATATGCTCATCATTTCAGCAAGTATTGAATAAGCCATCCAGATCACATTTTAGACAAGTCACCAAGTAATTATGAAATATTTTCCAAATTTCGTATGATGGGCTACACTGATCAATGTTACTTATCATATATTTCTTTTATCCACTGTGTAACAGTTGTGAGTTTCAGATATCTGAAGAACATCAGAAATAGTTCAAGAACTGTATTTAGAAAAGGTCTTATTGTTAAATTTAACATTTCAAGTTGGCAGCTAGTCTGTGTCTATGGCTGTAATAATTTTCTTCCTAGAATTAATATGCCTATGTCCTCCTATATTTACTAAATTAGGTTTCAGTATCATTAGTTGTAAAAGTTCCTCATTGGCATTGTAAAACAATGGCAAACTGCAACCCTACTGCCATATAGTATTGAACAGGTTACAACATGTAAAAATTTTCAAAGCCCAAGCACCGCAGCATTTTGGTTATCAAAAATATAGTTAAGAAGCTACTAAAGCTTCTAAACTAAAGCTTTAGAAGCTACTAAAGCTTCTCCAGAAGAGAAGCACCAGACTAAACTATGCAGCATAATATACATTTCACTTCAAAGTTCCTCCACCATATTCCTCCATTGCCAACTGAATACTGAAGTTGGCTTCAGAGCATCAAAAAGAACTTCCAGACAGAAGCAGCTGAACACAGTTTTCAGAATGTTTTTATTACTGCTACAAAACACTAAAAAAAATTCCCACCCACAGCTTGATATGCAGATTTTTCACATTTGCTAAAAAACAACAGGTGGTCAGGTCAAAATGCAGAGTATAAAATTCTGAAGTAGTTTCAAGCTTATAAAACAATTATTACTATAGTTGTAGTGCTATTGCTTAATGCTCCCATTAGTAGTAATACTGTCAGCAGTACTAATGCTGCTATTGCTTTAAAGCAAGAAAGTATATAAATTACCTGGTGAACCTGAATTTCCACTTTCAGAGCCTCCTGTAGAGTCTGCAGCTCCATTCTCTACCTTCTCCACTTTCTCTAGAAGTGTCTTTGCTGATTCCAGTACCTTTAGTTTCTGGTTTCCTGTTTAACACCAGTCCTATAGAAAAACAAAGGTTTTGCTTTGGTAAGTGCAGGAGAAGAGTCAGTTTGAAAAAAGGAGATTATAACAGGAACTCAATAGTGAACTATATTCAAATGCAGCTTTCTAGCCTAAATACAGTCAGTCTTTTGAACACAAGAAATCTGCAGGCTCTACAAAATGCCTGCCTTGGAGTCATTTAGCCAAATTTGTTACTTCCCACATATCCCAAAGTTGACATACTTATCCCTTATCTTAGTTTGCAGGCAGCTATTTCCTACCAATATCCTATTGCAGTTGCATATTAAATTAGCAAATTTAACTACCAAGAATGTTTTAAAAATCTGTGTAGATGAAAACTTATTCTGGACAATAAAATTCTACAACCACAATAAATAGTTAAATTGAATGTCCTGCATTAACACGCTTCCATGATACTACAGAGCCATTCTTAGATGGGACAGTGTGCATATTATTTAACAGAACAACATTAATATATTAATAACTCACTGCCTAAAGTTTGTGCCAAGTTAGTAATTTCAGTTGAAATCTGTTCTGAAGGAACAGAAGAGTGATATCAAGCAGCACAAGACATTTCAAAAAGATTAATTTTATAATCTTTTTCATCTTGGAAATCTACTTGTAGATCATTGAGTATGAAGTTTAGCATCTTCACTTGGATTACAAACAAATTAATCCCCCCAATCTCTGACACAGAAAAGCATTATCAAATATACATCTTAAAGCCCTGAATGCTGGACAAGAGACTTTTTCAGAAATATGTTAAAAGTATCAGCTTCTGAAACAGGATTGAGATTCCCATATGCTCAAATCATAGTGGAACCTGTGTAAAAACATCTATAAATACATACAGCTGAAAGTCACTGGAAAACATTATATAGCAATTTTCCAGTCACTTTTCCATCCAGACACCACAATTAAGGAGTTGGTGCAGTGTTAAAATAGTTCCTATTTTTTTATTTTTTGAAAATTGCTCACAATCATTGCACAGGTGTTGTTGCCAACTCAGAGGCCTTCCTAATGAGACTATAATGTTTTCAAAAGGATCCTGACAGCTTTGATTAGACATGCAGGCTGTAAAAAAGAGAGTAATTCCCATAAGTTAAAGAATTTTATTTTAATGTTGTCTCACTACAGTAAACTGAAGTAGTGGACAAATTTGTGAACTCCTGAAAATAAAGAGATTGAAAATGTCTGTTTTGTTTATTTACCATTTATCTTTTCAAAGAGCAATATGTTACAAAAAGACTATAAAGGGAGGTTAAAAAGCATTATGTTTAAGCTCTTTGTCAGTGTTGTCTGCTGCTAGCTTAAAATTACTTATTTAAATAAGAAAGGCCTGATCAAACTTTCCAGCCTACACATGAAATGACCTTCTGCAAAGACCCCTCCCACATGTGACACAGATGAGTGAAAACAGCTGCCTTTGCAGCACTAGTCTCTATAAAATTGTAATCTGTATCAAGGGATACATGGAAATTACATATAGTTCCCTGTCCTATTACCACAAACAGTAATGAGAAAACAGAATCACAGATTATTACTTCCACTCACTGACAAGAACAATTTAAGCACGCTTTGAGTCCCTACCACTGCAGTTTCAAAAGAAGCCATGCTTCAGAAAACCACGTGGGAGACTGGTTAATGAAAACTGGAACCCACAACAGAGGCAAGAAGTCTTTTTCACCCTTGGAAATTCTGTTTCAGGGTAAAGACAGGCAGATATGGTCAGTTTCTTTCTCAATGTGTCTTCAAAAAATCAGAAGGCACACATGATGAACAGTTAGTAGAGGTCTGTAGCTACATGCTAACTTCAAAGTTGAGTATGGAACAGCAAAACATTTATCTCAACTGAGAATATAAAAAATATCCATCACTTAAATATATGTTACTGTAAAGTCCAATACATGTTAATGGCAAATATGGCACGATATTTCTCTAAAAGAACATATAAAGATTAAGCAACTTCTATTAATGCACAACTTAATTTGACAGACAGAAATGGTAGTATTGATGGTTCATAAAAACTAATCCAATGTAATTGCATCTATGCCTTGAACAGCTAGCAAGATTTTTCAAAATTAATTTTTAAGAGGTTCAAGTAAAACATGACACTGCCTTGCAAAAAAAAAGTAGTTGCTAAGCATAGCTATGTTTATAGGGGTATAAATATAAAAAATATATTTAATTTAAAAGTTTGGTCAAGTCGTGAAATTCTGAATATGAAACATATACAATTGTTTCTTTCTACAACACACTTGCAGCTTCCCTTCCCAAGAAGGAATAACTATTTAATTATCCCTGTCTAGAATTCCCCTGAAGTACTTTATACATTTATCCAATGTTTAACAAGCAATACAATTAAAAAGCAAAAAAAGAAACAAAAATAATAAAATTTTTAAAAACCCGCCCAATCATTCCTTACATCCAGCAAAACCTAAACTACTTTTTTTCTGTTCACATAGAATAAAGTCTATAATTATCTATCAGGGCATCTGATTAAAGATTGCTCATACTTCCTTTGAGAGGAGGTAAAAAACTATGTAAGTGGCTACACATTTTGCTCATGCAAAAACTTTCAGTATTTTTGAACTTTTATTCTTTTAGACTGAACTTAAAGGGAAGATTTAGAAACTTAAGTTCAGTAGCATTATAAACTACCTAAAATACCGCATTCAAAGAGGTGTAAAATCTTCCCTGAATTAACCACAGAACATGGTGCATTTTCCACCTTACTCTTACGGCAGTGGAATTATCTCAAATAAGAAGCTTGTAGATGACTGAGACTGCATGGATGGCTTGGCCTGCAAAAATTCTTCATCTCATTATTTTTAAAGGAAAACAAGCAAATGCCTTGCTCAATGCAAATTGGTGATTTCCAAAAGGAAGGCACAGGATTCAGGAGCACATGCATCTTTTGTACATCCAGACATACTTCCAAGTCTCAGCCAGAAAGAACACTGAGCAAGAGGTAAAGGAAGCATTTTTGGATGGATTTCAACTATTGGAGGCAGGAGTCCTCCATTCAATTTCTTGCTGGCATTAATTTATTACCAATAATCACTTAGTTCTTAAGTGGTTCCTTCAAAACTTGTAATTTCATACTCAGATAAGTGTCCCAATGCACTGCATATAGACTATTTAAATATTCAAAGACTGAATGAAATCTTAAACTCTACAATGATCACATAAGTGCATTCACACTTCTGCTATCTCAATTAAATACAATCTACATGGGAACCTCTAAAATATCACAATATTATTTCAACTATGACTATTTTGGAAGCTACACTAGAAACACAGCTGACAAGTGATATATATTTATATAAAAAAAAGGTAGGACACACAAAAAGCCATGAATGCCTTCTGTGTGTATGGAAGGACTCTGAATAACTCAGATTTTTAGAGAGGTCTTTCTGAGCCAAAAATCCCTTCAAATAAATTTGGTTTTCACATTACACAGAAAAAAACCCAACAACTTAACATTATTATTTTTGAGTTGATGAATTTAAATGTCCATTGTACTTACAGACCCTTGGGCCTAATCTCAGCCTTACAGAGATTTTATTTATAAGACTAGGGCTTCCATCAGCAACATTTACTTTTTAAGACTTAATTCCTGAATATAAGGATAGATAGAATTTCAGTTTCAGTAACCATCAAACTTTTCCAGGAATGAATGCCAGCTCTTCATACCATCTATTCTTAGGTAAGTCACTTTAGCCTTGGGAAGTACTTACCAGTTTTGAGTATGTTACCCTTTCAGCTCTCTACCCCCTCCTACAAAAGAAAAACAACAAAAACAAAAAAAGATAATTACAAATATTTTAACTAGAGTTTGAAACAAGCAACCAAAAAAAAAGGATTTCAATATTTGAAGAATTGGAGAGGGAAGGGTTGGGATTTTAGGGGGGTTTGGCTGGTTTTTCTTCAAAGAAGTTGTGATTTTTTTTTTTCCAATGCTGAAGCTAACTATAAAACACTACTTTGAAAGAAACTCTATTTGAAGCGGCAGGGAAAACTAAGGAGACCTACAACTTTAATCTGGATTAAAATACAAACTATTCCTATCACTAGGGGGAGAAACATTTAGAGGTACAAATTTTTCTAGTTCTGTGCAAGGTCAATGTCCCCCTCCTGTGGGAGAAAGACTTTTTCTCCATTACATTTATTAAGATCGATATCCAAAAGCCCTGTCAGTTGCCACAGCTAAATATGACAAGGTTACCCACCATCTCTGCTAGAGGTTACACCAACACCCAAAGATGGTAGAACAGGTGGTGGGTCAGCACAGTCACTAGAGCTCAAATCCCACAGTACTGCTGGGGATTGAAACAAACAGCACTGTAAGCCAATATGGTGGGACACGAAGTGTGGAGGCCAAGAAGAGGCACTGCCCGTTACGCTGCCTGGGTCACGGGTAGAACATTCTGTTGCACAGCAAGGTAATATCTCTAAAATCACCACATGAATCATAAAAAACTCATGAGTCAGAGTTCTAAAAAGATAGTTAAAATAAAAGTGATAACTCATTTGCTCAATTACTTTGCCTGATGTTAAAAAAAAGTTCCAAAATACTCCCGATTTTCTAGTAAAATACTAGAATATTAGCATATTTGAAGCTTTAACTTCACAGCTAACAAGATCTTTGCAGATGTTTCTATCCACATGTAAGTCATCACAGAGTGACGTTTAAGCCCCAGCCTTATAAAAAGATATAGCAGTAGAAAGTCACAGTCATCTCTTGCTCATTGGAGACCAGCACAAGCGGAGGGTTTCCATTTACTAACCAGCAGAACCATGTGCTGATGACCACTGAGAACAGAAAACAGGAAGCCTACTGCTGGCAGTGACAGTATTGTCAGTCTCCTAGTCTCCAATTTCATTGTGCATTTTGAACCACAGAATATTACAGATAATGTTTTATTTTAGAGCAATTTCAGGTTAGTTTACATAACATCCAGCTGCTACCATGGCAGGTTATGAACTGGGAAGTATGGACTGTTATGAGGTTGTATTCAAAGTAAATACATTTGTTCTAGATGCTACAGAATTTTAAATGCTGTCATTTTTGAGAGTGCTGAAGAGACAGGTATTATTCGCAAACTCTAGTTGTTTCTTTTTGGTATTAAAATCCTACTTGTCACCTCCACCTCCCACTATCAATCAGTCACTAAATTGGTCCAGAAGTCTACAGAGGAAGCCCTTTCATCATGCAAGTACTAAGTGCCCTCTTCAACAAGCAACTACAACTATCTGTCCATGCAACTAATAAAATAATAATAAAAGAATAACTCATTGCTCTAAATTACGGTTTTTGGAAAGCTGAACAAAACAGTCAGTACTACACATCTGCAAATGCAGTCTGAGAATAAATAAGTATGATTTTTATTTAAAAAAAAGAAAAATATCAATTTACTTATAGCACATGTATACACAACCTGACAAGAAAGCTGTCACTTAAAAATAGCAGCAACTGTTCCTTCCTTCCTTTTTTCCCCCCTACGTAGAGACTCGCCTCCATAGCAGGACCCTAGCTCCATCAAGATGGAACTGTGCAGAAAAAAGCTGCACAATTACAAACCTTCTAATTGCATTTAGACTTGCTGCAACCCCAGACTCAGAAGCCAGGAGCTCCCAAGGACAAAGTTTAGAACACAAGGAGTTTTGTCGTGACTATCCAAGTGAACCACTGTGTTGCCTTGGAGAAGTCACTTAGAGAGGACCCATATAGGGAATGGAAATACAATTGCATCCTCTTCTGTACGTAATTTACTACAGGCTTTTTCTTAAGTGTTTAGAACAGGTTAACCTTTGTATGTCAAACCTCTGGCAACAGAAAATTCTGCCCTCATGCAGGTATACTATTTTTACTAATATCCCTGCCTCATTTTTAGAGGACAAGCACAAAGAATGAAATATCAATTGAATTTCTTGTCATTCTGAACTTTTGATTTGCATGGCTTTTTAAACTCAACATCTAAGCCCTACGACAAATAAAAAATTGGTTTCTTCATAAGCAGCGCACTAATGAGAACCACAGAAAAACTTAAAGGTAAGTTTTCTTAAACAGAGAATTGAGAAAGAGAAATTAAGAACAAATACCCAAGATTGGTAACCCCAAGCATCTTAAACAGATTTAAGTTTTCAACTACTCCTAGCATTTTTATAGTAGAGAACAGCATATGACCAACTCTATCTTTAACTTTGGTTCTTGACAACTTCCTGTATTTGTGGATACTGGGAACCAATACAGAATAGTATTAATGAAAAAAAGCTCTGCAGACAAAATGAGATTATTTCTTGTTCACAGAAAAAGTACATATAGAAACTCACACTGCCTCTCTCATTCTCACTACAAAATACACTAGAAAGTTAGGATGAGACAGCTCACAATCACTCATATCAATAAAGAAGTCTGAAGAGTTGAGCATTATACAGGGATTTCTAATAAAAACTTCAACAGCAGAAATGTATCACAAAGTCTCAGCTATCCAATTTACTCAGGCAACCTTTTGAAGGCTCTAGAAACATGCTGTAAACTGGTCAAGGTAGGAGCCTGCAAGGTTAACTCTCAGATTATTAGTGTATATTCTGCAATAGTTTGTGAGTTTTTAAGCCCCAGGTCTGAGAGTCAAATTAAGAGCACTGCCTTCCTCCCAAAATATATATATATATATATGATCTATGATTAGAAAAGTTACTCATTTTATGGGACCGTTATGAAAACTAAGATCTCAAAACTCCTATATTTAAGGCTTGGTAGCACCCAAAGACACTAGAAGAACACATGGTGGTGAAAACATTTTAGCATACAGCACCTGAAGGCTTGAAACTATTTAAACACTAATTATCTGTATATTAAGATGTCTGGTTATAACAATTAGATACTTATTACTACCTTCAAGTTGTACAATCAAGTTTATTCTATTGTAACCAGAGACTCACTTGGAAAAACTGGAAAGAATTAAATGTCACATTCAGCAATTTTTTTTGCATTTTTCCTAACTCTAAAAATTAGTAAATGTTTACTGTCAGACCATAGAACTCCATATATTCATATCATGTTACAATATTTAATTATGTATATTTTACTTTTCACCAAAAGGATCTTGGTCTTGTTCAGTGCACAGAATGAACTCAGGAAAAAAAAAAAGGCACTAAATGCTGGGCACAATTTTGGACCTGATACTCTCACATTTCAGAGAATGAACTGCTCTACAATATAGAGGTAAAGCTCTTTTTTTTCCCTTTTTTTTTTTTTTTTTTTTGTTTGTTTGTTTGTGCTCAAAATACACACCACACAGAAGGAATTCACAGTTTTTTCTTTGGACTTTAGTTTTTAGATGTGAACTCCTCAAAGCAACAGCTCTCCCTCCTGTATTTGAATGACATCCTATAAATAAAGAGCACTCTATCACCGTCTTCTAAGAAAACAGGTTATAGCAGATACTTTACTGTGATTTTCAAGTCTGCAACTCATATTCCTTAACAGAGTGAGATTTCTGCAGTCTTAAGAAGATCAAACACAGGGCAGACAGGGTATATAACCAATTTTAAATTACCTTATTATAAGGCTCACATCTCAATGGCCAACCTTAGCAGTGCTGGTGCTGTTGCTTCTGTGATAAAAACAAGCCTCCTTTGTGCCAGTGCACGGAATCTGATCTTCCTGTTGTGCTGCAGCTGGGAGAATTCCCAGCCAGCCCCAGTAACACATGCCAGGCAGGTGGTAAAGGGACCAACAGGATTGCTCAGGATAACTGAGACTGAACTGAAGAGTACAAGTCATGCCTTCCAGTTTGTCCATCTGTACAACTGCTCTCTCCCCCTCCTTCCTCATCCCCACACAATACTGATAGATTAACTCCCCCTAAACTGGTCAAGGAGCCTGGATTTTTCTGCTTATGCATGCAGACAACTTACAGGATTCAAATTACAAACTTCAGTTCTACCTAAAAGTTCTTCTGCTGCTATGATGCAACATGAAACAAATGCAATTTGGAGTTTAAGATACCTGAAGCTGACTTCACTTGGGGATAGATTGCTTCACCCTCCCTGAAACACTTTATAAAACCATCAAACTAAGTTTAAATAGAAGAGTGTGACACCATCATTTGTCTTTGAGGAAGCAGTACTATATTTAACACATAGAAAATGAGCTAGAAGACTCAATACAGTTTAAAAGACCATCTCTAGTGAAAAGATAAAACCACAAGCTGATTCTTGAAACATCAACCAAAACTTGCCATGGCACCAAACTCATGTAAACAGTTGTTGACTACCCTCTTAGATCTTGTCCTACGACTACAGCTCTGCTGCACATTAGTAACTCTTCCTGAACACAGTCTTTCCCAGTATCTTGGGGGTGGGATGGAGTATGAAATCACACTCTCCAGCAAAATGATAAACTACATTTGGCCTAGTAGAAAATTAGCACAAACATGTTTTAAAATCTCAGAATCATCTCTGTCACTTGAGCACATTCAAGATATGTTGCTCTAACTTTTTACCTATGTATAAACCCCTCTTCTTTGCACAGTCTTAGCCTATTTCTTGAATCAGAGAAGCCTTTCTAACCCATGACCATTCGTAAGCCTGGCAGATCTTCTTTCTGACTTGTAATCAAGGGCTCTCCATTTAACCTAACATTCATAAAATCACCATCAGTAAAATTCTCCTTTTTGTACCCAGACACCAGTGTACAGGGACATTTTACAGCACCAATGAATTCAGAAGTTCTAGTATTGCAGAACCACTAAGTCACACTTTGCTCAGTGAGTTACTATTCACCAGGTTCCAGCCACACACAGAATCATCTTATATGCAGTGTGGCCAAACCTTGCTCATGTAAAAAAAAAGTTGTGTGACCTGGATTTTTATTTCAGTGAATAACTTTTGAATGTAATTCAACATTTAACCAACAGAATGACTGTTTAGCTAAATACACACCAAGAGAACCCCCAGTACCAATAATGTCTATAAGTTCATGTTTTACTAACAGTGCAACAGCAAATTTTCATATTTGAAGTAGGGAGCTGAAGAATTTTTTGCAAAATTAAAATATTTATATGATGTGAAGGTATAAATCAGCAGAAGGCAGAGTTTGGCATTTGTTTCTAAATTTTTTTTGCTGCATTATTCAACATTCCATAAAGTTGCTGGAAACATGGGGTGTTAAGAGTTTTTTTAAACATTGTTTAACTATTTAACTTCAAAAATATGTCAGTTTATCTGTTAAGTCTTAAATCTGTAATTTTTCTTTTTGAATTATTTTCAAGTATTTACAAAGTATATATACCACTGGGAAGGAAAATAAGACAGAGGGTCAACAGCAAACAGAAGGAGTTGTCCCCTCCTAGCTGTAATAGCCCACTATTTTGGCCTCAAAATTTTTAAGAAATGCAAAGGGAAGTTATTTGAATGTTTGTGCTTTATGGTTTTGGTTTGTTTTTTAATAGTATGTCTAGCAAAATCAGTTTATTAACCTATATTGTTCTTAACCTGTGTTGCAAATTTCTCATTCCAGTCACTGAGAAGTTCCTTTCATACTTCAGAGGCAGAGGACTACTTAGGAAAAGGTGAAGAAAGGGAGTTGAGAGGAGGAGAGAAGACTCTTTCTAGAAAGAACACACATGATACATCCTAATAATTGATTTAACAACTGAAGATGCAAGGAACAAGAAAATATTAAGAAACTCTACCCCAATACCTATTAAACTAATTCTCCCCCTGAAATTCCATTAAGAAGGCAGGGATCTGTGATTTCTCCTTTTAAACATGAGGAGAAAATTCTTATTGAGCACCAAACCCTTTTTCCCCTCCTAGCAACCCACTATATAGAACTCGCTTGTGGGAATGATACATTAGTGAGGCAGAAGTGCCTTAACAGTTTTGGGAAGAGGTCTAGAGTACAAAACACGATGATCTGAGTAGTGTTGCAAAACTGCAGGCATGAAATGCAAAACTAGTGGTACCTCTAACTATCACTGGAAGTGCAACTGCACCTCTGATGGAGAGAACCTCAGGTATGTGCACGTCCTGCTTGTACAGGCTATTCTTTGAATTTTATGTGTCTGCCAGAGACGTTCAGAGGACATCAAAAAAACTCAGAAGAGCAGCCAACGCCTCAACGACACAGCCGTGATACTGCAGGACAGCCTCGGCCTTCCATTTCCACGGGAAAAGAGGTGCCGTCACCGCAGTCGGCCAGCAGGGGGAAATGCCAAACAAGTGAAAGGGAAAAAAAAAAAGTTAAAAGAGAAAAACGTTAAACATAAGGAATAAAATTCGACAAACCATACGCATCTCCTCGGTGGAGATGGAAGGTAGAGATTCTGCTCTCGGGGAGGGAAAGCAAGATAAACGAAGTATATATGACTCAAAGCATTCTTCCAGAATTCAGAGAGTAAACAGTGAAAGTATAAGTCCAAAACACAAGCAAATAAAGGCAAGCTTTCAGTTTCATGTTAGCACAGAGTGACTGCAAATTAATTAAAGTCTTCTTAAATCTAGCGTTTTAAAGAAAAGCAAAATATTGTGACTAAACAACTGAGAGAATTGAGCTGAAAGATTATATATTTTAAAGAACTATCCAATATGAATGTATGAACTAATCTATTCAAAGTGAGCACACATTCTAGAAGATCATTCAGCATTACAGAAGACTTCATATTACATTTATACAGAATCCCAAGAGTCTTGACTTTTTTTTTTGCCCCCAAAGAGATTTCAGAACAGCAGGGCTCCAATTAGAGACCCTGAATTTCCTTCTACCTTATAAATATTACCTATACAGCATTCCCATGCTGACAAAGTACAGTGAAAACTACTTAAAGGGAGTGTTGGTTAAGTGAATAAATCTGTGTTAAATGCATTTTGATGAAGGGCAACTTGCACGTATCAGACAGGAAACAGACAATTCTACAATGTTTTAAAATTAAGAAATAAAAAAGCAAAATGTGATTATTTGTTGAACAAAGAAATCTAATGGGCATTTGCAATGAAAAAAAAAAAAAAAAAAAAAAAAACAAAACAAGCCCTGCAATCACAGGGGCTTTCTGTTTAAAATATCACTGGCTGAGAATCACAAGGAGCAGCAGTGAGATTTTCAGTGACAGATTTAGAGAGATTAGCTGTCTGATGTTACTGTTCTACAAATATCAGACAGAAGCCAGGTACACATGTAATAACATGAAAACTTTTACAAATGCAGCGTATTGTGAATAGTGATTATATGGCAGGGTACCTTAAAATAACATATAATCTTTTATTGTTCTCTATTTACATAGTTCTTTCAAAATCAGATGCTGTACTTTCAGTAAAACTCTTGTCTCAATGTGTCCATGAAACCTAAACCACAGTTTGCCAAGCATGCACAAGGAAAGTTTAGACTACCAGTATATCAATAGACCTAAGTGAAGCCTAGTTCAGCTCAAAGTTTATAGTTCTACCTTCAGTTTCTTTCTTATTATTTAGTCTGCAGGTTAAATAACACTCCCACAGTCAGCTAATCCAGCTGACCAAGACATTCTCCCTCACGTCCTCCTCCAGCTGTGAGATCCTACTTCCAGCAGTCCCCCTTTTTCTGGGGTGAATGGTGTGCGAGGGGGTGTCACACTCCACAAAAAGTTGAAGTGATTCACAGATTGGTCAGGCGAACATGCACAAGTTTAAGCAGTAGAAGCACTGTGCTGGCAGCAGAAGGGCGACCTTCCTTCCTTCAGCAGTTATCCAGTTCCAGTGTGCTACACTGGGTACAGGATTGAGCACTTGGCTGATTCTTTTGAATTAAAACAATCATCAAGAAGTGACCTTTCACTTTCTCCACCTGGTCAGAAATTTGGCTTGAGAGTTACATTTTCAGTAACAGAGTCACATTTGAACGTCCTTTTCATTTTGAAACTGGAAGACCTAGAGAACAACTAGGGATAAAGATGCATCTGAGTTTGGTAGTCCTGAATTCTTTTTGTTCTGCTTGTTACTCAGGCAGGATAGAAATCACTATTATTTCCTGTGCAACCTCATTATGGCACAGGCATTCTTTAAATACCAAGATTGGCTTTGCTATGGTTAACTTTCATGTCAGTATACTGCAATAGGTACTGGCCCACACTTCATCACATGCATTCAAAAGAAACCATTTTATGCATATAAGGTACAGTAGGATAAACTTGAAAATCAGCTGATAATATACATTCTTGTATTCTGCACTTTATTATACTGAATAATACTTATAATAATATAGGAGTTTGCTTCATCTTATTTAGAACTGCCATTTTAACAGGAAGTTACATGGTTCAGAATGAGAAACTATACATAAATTCTTGCCTTTACAACACTACAGATCATTAGCTCTAATAAGTTAGGTTTCTAAATTATTGCAAAAGTCAATATGAAAATGATTTGTTGGTGAACAGATGTTCACATGAAAAAAGTATCAAAAGAACAATTGTTTATTTCTTAATCGGTCTTCAGATTTTACGAACAAGAAAAAAGGTAATGCTGCTCACCTGCTAAAAGTGATTTTTTTTTTCCCTAGAACAAATACGGGCAATTTAATTTCACAAAGTTCTACGTAAAGCAGTCTCAGATTTCTGTTGATTCTGTCAGGTGCTCTGAACTCTGAAAAGGTGGCTGGGACCCTCTGCTGCTACCAGACAGGTATCACATTTTCCTCTCCTTTTGACTACATCTGTTCTAAGTACAGCTGCTTGCATTTAGTAAAAACCATTCTCATTCTATATTTGCATTTGATTCGCTTCTTAGCCAAACTTATTTCAATTTCACCAATTGTTATTTCATTAAACCATGTTGTCATTTTGGCATTCCTGATGTGAGCACAGAGACCAGCAAAGAAAGGAAAAAAAGGAAAAAAGACCAGCTTAAGACTCTCCAACAATAAATACTGTATTCCCCATGTAGAGATTAATTAGATAAGGATCAATAAGGTTTCCATTAGTTTCTAGGTTTGTGTACTGATAAATTATGATAGAGCATGTAAAGGTATCAATGTGTTTCACACAGCCTAAGTAAAAGGGCAGTAAACAGAATTAGGTAAAACATGCTTGTTTCAAACTCTGAACATAGCAGAATATCAAAAGCTCCTTTCTCTCCCCCTCCATCCCAAAATAAAAGCGTGAGTGAGAAGGGATTTCATTACATTCTTAGAACTGTGAGAAGCGGAGTCAAAGGCAGCCACTGGCGTTTAGCATGCAGGCTGTACACACTCCCAAGTACGTCACACTGACAAAACACGCTGGCGGAGCTATCTGCCTTCCCAAGGCCTCCAACGCACTGCCGCTAGGCCTAAATCAGGTAGCTCTGTGTGCAGGGCTGCTGCAGATGAGCAGGAGTCCACCCCTTCTCCCCATTTCCCTTAGATTTAACTGCCAGATTGTTCCAGCATCAGCTTCTTCTCTCTGCTTCCTTCAGCTGTAATGACTGTATTTAGAAAGACGACAGCATCACAATTTACTGTTCAAGATTCAGCCCTAATTTTTTTCCTTCTTTACTACACCAGCTCCCCTGCAGCTTCTGAGCCATTGTTGGCTGTTGTTTTTTGTTCCTTGAATGCAACAGGACTTGGCCTGCCAGGCTGCATCACTGTTTTCACAGCACACCTCTAAGAGGAAGAAAATCTCCTATTCTCTGCTTCCTGCTGAGCACTGTGAATATTTGGATTTTTCCTTTCTCCCAACACATACACAAGTCCAACACTCTTGAATATTCACACATTGCTCTCTTTCAACACCAATTCCTTCTTTCCCTGTTTGTTTTCATACAAAACCGTTAAATGAAGGTGTAACTAAGCTGTGGCCCAAGCACCTCAGAAGTTCTTTTATAGAGAACTTGATTCTTCTGCCAGGGTAGTCCTCTTCTGACAACTACTTTGAGCCGTTTACTTTACCTAATGCAGCATTTTCCCGCTCTTCGGATTTCTAATCTACCTTATAGCTTTGCAACACTCATGTTCAGGACAAAGAATTTTGTCTCTATAAGTCATTAACTTTCTCATTCAGGCAAGATGGAATAATGGTGAGATAAAACCCACATTTTCCCATAACTTTACTCTGGATGACACTCAAGTGAACTACTCAATGCAACACAGTCTCATGGGACTGACACAAAACTAAACGGGGAAACACAATGGCATCATCTAAGGCATAGATGAACTCCCAAAATTCATCTTGACTAAGCCAAACAAAATGGGGCAGCCTTCTCGAGGTCGAACATGTATCAGAATACTGCGTTAAATTAAATAAATAAATAAACTCACACCAAAAAAACTTTAAAAATCACTAAGACTTAAAGATAAATCTAGAGATGCAAACTTTACCTGAACACTGGAGGCAAAATTTGTTTGACTCTATTTTTTTCTTAAAAAATGTAATTACACACTCAAAAAAATATTGAGATGAAACCCCAAGAAAATCACCAGTTTGGTTCTCCCAGGAATAGTTCAAACTGTTTAAAAAGTTTTTTAACTTTTAATTCAAGTTAAAAAGACTTTTCTAGGCAAAAGTAGAGTTTTCAGAGTTTTCCAGAGTATATACACCTTTTTTAAAAAAAACATATAATTATTTAAACAGTGATTTAACCAGCTCATTGCAACGGAAACCCTGACAACACTTCATAGAACATTTACAACAGAATCCTAATGAACCATTAGATAACAACCTACACAAAAAAGATGGACAAGTGAGAACAAGTTTACATACACACCTTGGAAAGACTTGTCTATTCTCCATTACAGATTTGTTTTCTGATCTTAGCAGCTGTTTCCTTCTCTCTATTCTGCACAATATACACCTCAACTAAATTACATATTTTGTTTCAGTCCCTTGTCTTTCAAAAAACACCTGCCCTAGAAGGAAGGAAAAGAAGGATGATACCACTCTCCACACTTTTTTTCTCCACACTCCCTCTGCTGCAAAAAGACACACATGCTTATTCCAGACAGAAAGTATTTAAGTTCCTGAAACCAAATATCAGCATTTTAAAAAATTCTAAAACAGAGGTATTTAATGCGTCAGAAGTCCCAATGAGTAATAGTCCCTCTTGTCATTTTAACCTGTGATAAATGGCATATTTTCAAATCATCTATTGGTGAAACAGTAAGAATTTCAATTATTTCAGCCCTTTCTATTTTCTCAAGTTGCATTACCAAGCACATAACATCTGGCATTAGTTCTGTGCGGGAAGAGGCTTGTACATCATCCTTTCATACACACTGCAGGCTCAAGTCCTGGAAGAGGACAGAATGGTAAGAAATACTTTTTTTCTTACCATTCTGCCCTGAAGAGGACAGGAATGGTTGTTTACTGGGCAGACCAAGGACTGTGGGATCAACAGTAGCATGTGTTGCAAATTTCTGAACTAGTTCATTTGACTTATCTCTGTCAAGTCACTTTAAGAGGTTCATCTTCCAAATACAAAATAATGATACCTGGTTTATAACAATGCAAGCATTCATTTCTTCGCTTTGTATGTTTTTAGAAGTGTCTGTTCACAAAACAACACACAAAACAATGCTTTGTCCAATTAGAGACGGACAACCAAAGCAAGCTTCAGCTGCTTAACTTCATGAGCTACAAAACCAAAACACACTATTCAGTCTTCTCATTTATGAACATCAAAAACTGTCAGTCTTACTTTTCAAAAATCTGCATCACAATTCTTACTCAAGTATTGAAGATAACAGCAATTTTTATGAATTAAACTTTTTATGGACTACTGCTGCAGTCACACAGTACACTTGAGACTGTTCAAATTCTACAACAGCTTAATACTAACCTACTAAATTTTTTTTCCACAACTTGCAAATCATCACAAGCATGCACCCACACAAGAGTACAAAGTGCTAAGAGCTTCTGAATACAACAATTTAAAATTGTAATTCAAATTACTAAAGTCAATTACAAATAGCAAGAAGTTGAAGGAGGATTCATTCCCCCAGCAGCACCTAGATATCTGAAAATTTGTATAATCCATGCACACTGAGCAAAGCTGAAGTAAACGATGCAATTTCTACAGTGGGTAAATCAGCACTACCATGTGTTGCCAAATTCTGAACTAGTTCATTTGAATATCCTCTGTCAAGTTACAGTCTGGATGTCACATCTGCATGTTCCCACATGACACATTCGTCTCCTTGTCCTCCAGGCTAGGAGTCTTCTGGACAGAAGTGTCTGTTGTAGCCCTTCTTCCTACCTCCCCAATATAGGAATGGACACTTACACACTACTGTGTGAGTTTAATTATTTAACACCCAATCAATACTTAGAGCAGCAAAGAACAGATAAATTCATATTCATATATAGAAGCATAATATTAAAAAGAAACATTACTTTCAAGCAGTATTTATTCTCTGGTAAGTGTCTGTTCCCACTGTCCTAACAGTTCAACTAGTTAATACAAACTTCCCCCATAATCAAATTTAGATATTCTAGTTAGGATTAAACCTATGAATGTTAACACCTGCCATGTGCCTGACAGTCAAACTGCCTTAAAACTCATTGATATCAATGCTAGGTGAGTGAGAATTTTTGAGATTCAAACTAAAAATTCAAATTTAAAAAAATGAAATTCTATCACAATTCCAAAATGAGATGAGCAGTGGATTCTTAGTATCTATTAAAAAAAAATAAACTCACAGCTGGTCATAGTAAAAACATAACAGACTTGGTTAAAAAGGCAAAACAAAGACTTCCACAAACTGGAAGAGAAAACAACTGAAGAGAAGAGGCTGGGATGAGGGAGGATGTAGGAACAAATTATAGAGGCAGGAATTAATTATATCACCCTTTGAAGGTGATATAATTCATGATACTAAGATTACAAAGCACTGGCCATTTAAACAAAAACCCAAAACATAGAAAACAAAACCACACACACAAAGAAGAAAAAAAAAAAACTATCAACAACAAAACCCCACAGTTCTAAGGAACACTCTCTGCCAAGTATTCATATAAAAGATTGCAATCTTAATGAAATTAAGCTTTTGGACATCCAACTTCAAAGCAAATGAAAAGAGATGTTGGAAGACCTACATCTCAAATACCAAAAGGTTCATACACCATATTGCAACAAAAAGAAGCAAACCCTCACACCACCTTAAAGTAAAAGCCATGACAGGAACTACACAAAAGTAATAATGAAAATAAAATAAAAAGAAAGAAAACATGGAACAGTGAAAGAGCAGGATCAGGGTTAAGCCTGCCAACATACTTTTAACTTATCTGGCAAAAAGGAAGGCTGCACACATTGTGATGCTTTCCATCATTTCAGATAGGTGTAATTAAAGTAAACTTCAGAGAGTTACAGGGGATCTGATAATACCAAATGACTGGTTTCCATTCGTCATTTTGTTGTCCCAGGTCAAGAAGTGCAAAATAATATACTCAGAAGAAAAAATAATCTAGCTATAAATACGCAACAATGAATTGAAACTAGGCATGACTACTTACAAAAGAGATTTCAAGATTACTGCAAGCAAACAGTTCAACTCTCAGCAGCAAGAAGTCCAAGAAAAGTCTCAGAAGGTATTAGAAACAGAACAGAGAAAAAACAGAACATTCTGCTGTGATGCACATAATTCTGGCTGCTCCACCTCAAAAAAGGGAGAAATAGAAATGGTACAGAGAGCAATGACAACAAGAGAGTACGTTTAAAACAAATGAAACTATTTTTTTTTCTTGCACCAACCTATCATGCACACAGAAAATGCAGACAAACTGCACGGAACTTGCTGCTGTGAAACACTATGTAAGCCACAGATATTTATAAATTAGTTCCAAAAGGCAGCAAATTCACCTATAAATAGTTTGATGCTGCTATTCACAGTGCAATAGCCCAAATGTAGCTTCCACCTCAGACAGCAGCTAAACAACTGTCAGAAACCTACTGTTAATATTTCAGCGGCTGACATAATGCACCCATTTCCTACACTGTTCAGTCAGCGGCTGCTGCTAGACACTGATAAAGGCAAGATGCTGGATTAGATGGACACTTGGTCCAGCAGAGTATGCTAGTTCTTAGGTTTAATCACATTGAGTAGCCATGCTGGTGTGTGTCTTGGTTTGTTTCGGAGATTGGTTTTCTGGTAAATAAACCAGGCTATAATTCAAGCACATAATGTTAAAAGCAGAGATTGCAGCTTCTGAAGCAGAAATTAGACTGGTTTGTGTAATATAATGCAACACTGAAAGAAAGCTATGAGCAGGTATTGAAGGCCATAGAGTTTTTTTGTTTTTATATAACCCACCAGACTGACAAAAAATTCTTCTCCAAGCCCCTCACCAATAAGGGTGCAAATGTAAGGAGAGTCAGGCAGTCTCTCCTAACTGAGAAAGACTCAGAGTTGGAAAGCAGCACTAAACATTAAGTCATGGATGTTTGCTACAAAAACTGCCAAGACCATTTAAGACTGGCAACACTTTGGCATCCTCCCAGCTGACCAGAGGGAAGATGTCCTGAACCACTGGATTCAAAGGGAACATGTAGATAAATGTCTTCACTCCTCTCTAGGAAAATGGAACTTGTTTCAGGTCCTGCCTGACCCTGGAAGAGTGCAGGATGCTCTCTATTTTAATAAGGAAGTCTAGATGAAAAAGTAGTACTGTCACAGAAAATGCATGAGCTCAAGCTGAGGCCCAGGACAAACATTGAACAGAATTCTCCTAGAAGTATTGCTAATCCTGCTAGAAAGCACTGCCTAAAAAATTTGGTGAATGTCTGCCTTCTCATCACTGTCAGCTTCCTTCTCTTCTGACAGATGAGCTTTTGAAGATAGCCAAACTGAAAGCCATGTAGGATAAACAAGCAGGTCTCAATCTGTGGGAAACAGAGAAGCTTCATTTTCTAAAGCCCAAAATTAAAACAGGTCTGGAAAACAAAGCAAGTGTCCAGTATATAAAACCTTGCAGTATTGCTGTAGGCAGTAAAATGAACATACCCAATAAGCTTATCATCTTTACCAGGAACAAGCAAGTATCAAGGATAAAAACATGCAAAAAACCCAGAAGCAGCTTTATGAGCAGTTTCATGAACTCGCAGATATTGCCTCAGTGAGATTATTGCTCATCTACACTGTTGAGAAAGCTGACCACAGTCCAGTGTATACGAGAAAGATCCAGTTTACATGAGAAATCCCTCAAGTCACACAAAAAGACAAAAAAAATAAGATTTTCAGGCTATGTTATTTTTTTTCCCCTTCATTTCACACAGAGGCTATTATAATTTTGTTATTTAAATAACCTTCCCCTTATAGAATCATATAGGTTGGTTTGCAGTTCTTTCATTTTGTCTTGCAGGGGAAGGTATCATCTAGACCAGTAAAAGCATTGAAATTGGTCTTGCTACACGATGCTCTTATCATGCTAGAGTTCATTTGTGCAAACTACACCAGCAACAAATAGCACCACAAACTAACAATTCAAAGAAATTGGCACTCTCGTTTGTAGTTGGGAACTTTTGATTTACTAGATGTTTTCTCACTCCATGCTGACATAGGCTCAATGTTTCAGGTTGACTTTGTTGGTATCCCTGAGAGAAACACAAGAAGATATAATAATCATGTGTGTGTACTGAGTTTATTCATGCTTACGTACTTCTGTTAATCATCCATGGAGCCATTTTTCTCTCTTCTCCATCCCACCAGTAAATCCATCAGATATGCATGATTTGTCTTCCTGATACATAACTTGGAAAGTTTTCTTCTCAAGTGCTCTATATCTCATTGAGACTAACTTCTAGTGTAGATAAAGTATGGAAGACCTCCAAATAGTACCTCTCAAATCTCATTCACATTTTTTGCTCCCAATAAAAAATAAATGTTTATCCTCCTGCTCCCCTCTCAAGTTCAAGGCAAGGCATTTCTTTCCTCATATCTACTGATATGTCTTCAACTACTACACAGGAAAACTGTGTTGATTCCCATATATTCCAAAATACAGGCATTTTGATTCCTCTTCCTCCCTTCTCACACATTAGGTTGCACGGAGATGGAAGAACAATTGGAAAACTGTACAGATATCTCCAGATTTTTGCACATTTGCCTGCAATTCCAAGCCATTAGTCCTAGTGATGATGAAGGCTGATCTTTTCCAGTGCAATACAGTTCTCATGAAGTTGCATACTTCACAATTCCATGACACTTCCACACAAAGCAAAACTGCTTTCTTTTGCAATACAAAGAACAAGAATTGAAAGTCTTCTCTCTGAAGAATGCAGTGCCAGCCAACAATGTCTTTTTGGATCTCAGGCCTATAATGCCAAGGCAATATACCCTGCCCCGAGGTTTATTTTACAAACATTTCATTAAGCAGTGGTGATGTATGCAGGACTAATTGCACATGAACAGGAGAAGCATGCCAATCACTGAATTGTTAACACAAGAAGATACTCTCTGAAATTTCATTACACCCATTTATAAATCAAGACATGACCGAAACAAGAATTCCACTTCACAGAAGTCACAGTGCAGAGTATGAGACATAGTGGTTACTTAAGCTGCCTTGTGTTTGGCCTTGAAGCTGTCTCCACAGTTACAGAGTAGAGATGCCACAACATACAAACGGTTCAGTAAAGACACTGTATTAACCCAGCTTACTGCTGAAAGACAACTCCAGGCCTATGCAGAAGCAATCTCAAAACATGAACAACTCTTAACGAAACATTAGAGGGGCACATGCCAAAGTTTCTGTGTTCCACAAATACTCTAAGACACCGGCAGCGACCACCAGTAGTGACACTAAGGGCTGTAGCTGGAGATATTCCGGAACAAGAGACATACATTTAAAAGATTGTGATTCAACATCCCACCAAAGCCCAAGAGCTTAACAAGGGTAGTCACAGACATGGAGTTCTAAGTATGAGACTCACAGTTTTAAGTGAGCCATTTACAGTAAACAGTGAGGCATATAACAAAAAAGGAGCCATGCTCTTCATGGCTGCATTGGAATATAGTGCCTTATTATGCAGCACTAAGAGTTAGTGGAAGCAACACTGGACCCAGCCAGCTGTGACAGATGCAGAAACTTGAGTATTGCCAACTCTGCTGGATTTTTCATTTGGAAAAGACATTTCTCCAAATTAACAGAACAAGATATCTGTCCCTGAACAGTACTCACTTGGGAGGACTGAAGAATTCTGCTCACGTAAGCTGTACACAAAATAGTTTTAACAAGCGGTTAAGATTTCAGCACTGACGACATTCGTTACTCGGTGTTACTTTTGCCATGCACTGAACCATTCCACCCAACTAAGATCTGTAAAATCCTTTGTACTAGATTCAAAGTGTGGCACAGAAATAGTGATGGTATGCAGTAAAGTTAGTGGAACTTCATTCACATGCAGGACATAAACAAAGTACATTCAGGAAATGTTTTAGAAACAATCATATCTACATGATAACATGCAATTTCTTGTATTAATTGCAGTATATTGCAACAGAGCTAGAAAAGTAGACAAAAAAAAATCTACAGCAACAACCACCACCACCATCTTCTTTTTTTTTCATGTTCTGCAGAACTTAGGACTGTTTCTTTGCACCAATGCTTACCCATGCAACTCAGATTTTACGGGATTTCAAAGTCATATTTATCATTATCTTCCCATGTATCAGAAGGTCTCCCATCCCCATTCAAGCCTTTTCCTTCAAGCCAAGACACCTAAAAAAATATACCCAACGCTTAAAAAAGAAAATAAAAAGTACCCTATATATTTTGTACAACCAGTTTTACAAGAATCTCAGTTCCACTGGGACAACATTAGCTATTTGTACACCACCCATACTTAATCAGTGTATCAGTTTTAGGCTCACTTCTGTTTACAATATGGCAACATTAGGGTATGAATGAAGCAGACAGTTTCCAAGATTAAACACACAAGGGAAGGCCTCCGTTCCTAGTTTAAAGTCTTCAATAAAATTACTGCAGTGCAGAATAAATCAATTTCTCTCTCTACCTCAGTTTCTAATCCAAACATGGGAATAATGCTACTTACCAGACTGACCTGTTATCTTTTATGCAGAACAGATTCTGGAATAATAACAAGTACACCTATACTCCAGTGAATAAACTATGCTGATTCACAACAGCAGATTGCCGGGGCCAAATTCCATGTTGTATTAACAAGTCAACAGGAAGCACTCCACAATTATTACATTCATGTGCTCTGATCTTCCTTCCCCTGCATACCAGTCAGCTGGCATTTTCACTGCTCCCAGTACACAGGTATCAATCTCAAATACTGTCTTTCCTTCCCCTTTTATTATATTCTCCCTCCTTACCCCCTAAAAGACTTTTTTTTCTTCTTTCTTCTCTTCAAAAGTACACAAATGGGAACTGTAGCATCTGGAGAATGGTATTTGTAGCTGGGGTAGTCACACTCAGTGTGGGAGTACTGATGGTAGTCACTAATCTGAAAGGAAGAATTCAAGTAACCATATTCTTCATAGTTCCTTGCTTCCCAAAACCATGATTATTCAATACAAGTAAAAAGATTTACACACTAGGTTACAAATACAACACTGAATCACTGGGCCAATCTAACATGGAATCACATAAGCATACAATTAGCATTTAATGGAAGAAAAGTGCAAGACTGCTGTACAATGGAAGTGGACTTCAGCTACAAGAAAACTAAGTGTCCAAAACAGTTTTACTCACACTGATTGCCACAGATTTTTAACTTATTGTTTACTTAAAGTTGGAAGAATAAATTGTAGGTTTATCTAATTTTAGTGGCTACTATAAACAATTGAAAGGCATACCATTTTCAACCTTCACAATGCTGACAGAGAGTGAGAGTATCACAGAGCATGGTATTATTGCACTTCCTGAACAAAAAGATTGGCAGTTTTAAGAAGGCTCTGGTGGCAGCCAATTATTTTTATTCCCAAGGGGCCAGGGTGCTTCACCCAGAGGAAAAAGCAGTAACATGCTGCTGCAGGACACTCCTTGATACCCCCTCACAATCTTCTCCTGCTCTCCTGGGATCCACTGATTCCATGTATACAACAGCCCTACTCCAACATTGTCCTAGAAGATGAAGCAAATCACCATGTGGCAGGAAGACTTACCACAACAGCAGAGATTAAGATGAGACAAAACAGTGGAGCACTAAATTAGTACTGTATATACCAGTATGTATTTGTATACGCCAATATGCAGTTGTATCAAGACCAACACTCACACTACTGTGATAGCAGTGTAGTGCCCATCATTATGGAGACTGCTTTGCAAAGTTACTCTTTAAACAAAAAGAGTATGGGTTGGACTCGATGAGCTTGGAGGTCTCTTCCAACCTAATTGTTCTGTGATTCTGTGAAATGGTGAGGAATCATACAATTTTATCTTACTTTGGGAAGGAGCAAACCTAAGATCAGTATTTTCGCTCATGCAATGTTGTAGCAATGACAATGTCAGTGCAGTACAACCTGAGGCTGGTATTCACAGTGTCACCGCCCCCACAGCAGGACACTAACCCAGCACCTGCATCCAACAGCCCAACATCTGGTTTGCAGGTTTTGACTGGCTGCACAGACAGCAGCTCATCACCACAGGAAAAAACATTTAGTTACACTAAACACTACACAAATTCCTCATCAACAGTGAGGCCTCCAAACATAATTCCTGCAAGAAGTAAGGTGGAAGAAGACATTGTAAGTCTTATGGCAAGAAGAAACTGCCACACATGGATGAGAATTATGGGAAGGGAGGATATTTCCATGTTTATTTTAGAGGATGAAATGCAAAAGAAAGTAGAGCAGGTGAAATACACCAAATTGCAGATAGAAAGTGGAAACTCAGTCTGATTCTGAAACAAGTTCCACAGTGACAAATCCACTGACATCAGCACGATTCTCTAAGATCGCAAAACAAGAGGAATGGTCTGGTGGGAATCCTCCTTCAGAGCAGAACTGCAGTTGACTCAAGGGCAGGTACCTGGCATTCAGAAACAGCACAAATCTTGCTAGTGCTTCCCGATTTATTTCTGACCAGAATGTACTCTCTGAAAGGGTAAAAAGGGAAGCTCAGGTAGCCACATCCTTTCCGTTTGGGATCACTGACAAAAGCATCCTTAATACAGCAAATTCATGCTACACACAATAGATTTACATGATGAAGATGCTTATCAGAGACAATTACTGCAAGCTAAGCAGCAGTGAAATGGTATCTGGAGCTCCAGCTAGATGCAAATTACCAAAAAAGCTTCCTTATTAGTAATACAGGCCATTGTAGTCCTTTTCTAGAGTTATGAAAAAGGTTTGTTAGTGAGGTTGGGTTGGATTTTTATTGTGCTTTTAATTGTTTGGACTTTATTTTTTTTAAGTCCATCACAAGTCAGGTTATTCAAATTTCAGACCAAATATCTCAATGGGAACAGTTTTGTCACACTGGCAAGAGGGATAGAGACAGAAAGTATTCCTTGGACACATCAAGGACTAATTTCTGGCTTTCATGCAAAATTTTGTCGTGCTAACAAATTAAGTAAAAGCCCTGAATAAATAGATTCCAAGTTCTTACAAAGCATTACAAGACCTCAACATTAGCCACTTTTTAAAGGCATAGCAAAGACACTGGGAGACAAAGTACCCACTGTTTGATCCCCCAGGGACCACCAGCAGCATCCTAAACAGGTGCCACATTCTTCAAATTTTGTCCAGTGCTTCAGGCCTGCAAAATTCACTTACAACTATATTTTGCAGGGAAAGGAATGAAATCCTGCTGCTCTCAATTCAATTGTGAAGATTCCCATTGGCTTGAGCAGGGCCACAATTTCTTCACAGATCAGAAAAGAGTTGCTCTTTATGAGATAAGAAGTACTTCCAGAAGTTCTTCTTTACAACTATGCATCAAACCCTTCTGTACATCCCTACTTCTCACTTTCCTTATCTAGGATACCCTGATACAGCAGCATTACAAAGGGCACTGTTGCAGGCTTTCTACAGAGGGTGAAACGCCCTTGAAAGACAAGATACATCATCTTTCCACTACATATAGATCTTGGTTTCTTCTCTTGCCTGTTGTCTAGGCCCAATCAGCCAATGAAAGGGAATTTCATCCTTGCACAGCAACAATGTCAGCCTTTCTAATCACGTCAAGATACTAATAGTAACTATTTCAGCTAAGTGCCTGTCCTGTCAGCAATTTGCTCCACATGGGCTGTGAAGGGGCTGGGAACACTTCAAGAAAACTATATTACTGTTTACTGAGTCGAGTCCTTTACAATTACAGCATCTATAAGGTTTTAGAAGAATCTCTTCATCTTTTTGTATCAGTTTTAAACAGTGCCAGCAACATAGAGTGTATAAAGTGTATCAGTGCTGACAAAATACAATCCTGCCTCAAGGAAGCTATTACCAACTAAATATATGCCATATGTATAATCTGTACAGGTGAATAAATGACCAACTTTTTTTTAGGCTTTAGGTGTTTTCTTGCACAACTATGAAGCACATGTGAATTCTGAATTTATAATGAGCAGAATTTCTGGACACTTACTAAAAGAAGAAGAATTTTTGTCACACAGACCTAGATATTAGCTAATTATGGTGATTACAAAGAAGCTACTTTCCAACATTAGAAGCTTGGAGGTCTTAATCCTACTGCTACCTTATACAGATTCTGATTTCAGGCATTCAGCTATTTCTCTAACTTCTGCAGTACTTAAGTGTTAAATAATGTGACTTCTTGAAAGACTGGAGCTCTAATTAATTTCTCCAAAAACAAAAATAAAGTGTATTTCATATTGTCTGACACTTAAGACAGACAATACAAGCCTTTTTATATCTCATGCAAATTGAAGAACAAAGAAATTGACAGGGATCAGTTAAAGTTAAGTGTTTGCTCACTTGAAGATGAACTGCATTATCCAAATCATGGCACACAAGATTACAGCAAATATTAAACTTGTTGCTGGATGAACAACCAAAATCAAATTAATGTCCATGTTAACTTTGGCAAATCTGACTGAGAGTGTTGTGTGAAAATACACAATTACTATGGATGTAAATAAAGTATTCCGGAAGTTAGTATTTCTCTACACCTACTTCAGAAACACTTTAAATTCTTTGATGCGAGTCTGACGTGAGTTCAAGTGCAGCAGTCGGGACTAAACACAGCTGACAAAAACTGCCAGATGTGTTCTGCTTCTGGTGGCACCTGGCAGTACCTGTGTTTGTGGCTCTGTGTCCCCTTGGGAAGCAGCAGTGGAGCCACTAGCCCCCACAGCAGGAACACAAATTGGGTCCTCTGCTCTGATGCTTAAGGCAGCCATGTCATCATTCACTCTCAGAAAACACAGCAGAGAAGTGAGCTCTCATCAGTTAAAAATGCTGTTAAAACTCCCTTTCACTGTGTGAAAAGAAATCCACTGTCCTCCCTCCACTGGAAAGGACAACATGGCTGCCATACTGCCAGTAACAGAAATCCCCTTCTGCCAAATGTTTCAATCCATAACATTGCTTTGAAAGATTAAAAATCCCCAGAATATCAAACAAGATACTTGCAATCACAGATGGAGCAAGGTGTTAGTACAATTAATAAATTCTTTGTACAAAAACACATAAGCAGTTGGAAGACTTCCTTCACAGACTGCTTTCCTCTAAACATATTACCCAATTATAAATCATTTTTGACTTGTAAACAAAAATACCTGCCTGCTGCAGAGGCTTAAGCTGACCAACAATAACTGGATGAGGTATTGAGGACTGCGTTTCTAGAACATGATAGGATCTTTTACTCTTCACACCAAATCCCCAGCTTCTGCTCAAGAAAACTACAGGTCCCAGGATGCCTTAGGATAGCACAATCCTGGCAGGCCATTGCAATAAAAACACAGCACTGCACACTGGGGCCTGTAGTTTCCACGAGCACATTCTTACTCAAGATGAGACCAGCTGTAGGCCATATTGCACACTTCCACAGGCCTGCAAACAACACACACCCCCCAAACGGGGAGACTGCTGCTGGTAGCCATCAGGTAAGCTGGACTGATATTCAGTTCTCATGTGTTGAATTTAAGAGGCCAAAGATTTATGCAGAAATAAACATCAGCAAACCAAGAGTCCTCATAAAACAGCAGTTTGGCTACTTTGAAACATGCACAGTTTGCTGTAGCTTTTTAACATCTTTTACTGAAGTGCAACAAGAGTTAATGGGGTTTTTCTCCCAAGACTACTACACTTAATAACATTAAAGAGTACTCTTTTGAATAGCAATAGGAAAAGTATGTTTGGTGAGGAACGTATTCTCCCTGTCCAGAATTCAGTTATCTGGAAACAAATTTCTCTCCTCCTCCTTTTCTACCATGTGCTGAAGCAGAGGCTTGCCTCTCTTCTGAAAAGTGGCTCTTAGCTGAAAATTAAATAGCTGTGTCTCAGCGTAGGCCTCAGAGAGGAATATGCTGTACTTCAGTAAAGGGAATGGCAGCTCCCCCTACCAGTCTGTTCCAAGAAGGTTTTAATCAAGGAAGGAAACAACCAGGGAACAAAATGAATAAGTCCTCCTTTTTTTCACCCTCTCCTGCTTCCCTGAACTCTGGATTATTATTATTAAAACAATTAAAAAACAATAATATGCATAAAAAATTCCATCTAAGCATTTATATGCTTCCCTAGTCCTTGTAGTACAAGACAGTCTGTGCAGCATTTCCAGGCTAGCAGGCAGCACCTGCAGAAACATGCAAAAGAAAAAGCACCATGCAAAAGGAACAGGCTGGGCCAAGAGAAAGACAGCATCCCACTGCAAAAGAAAGAAATGGTGATGCTTCAGTCACCTGAAAGTCATCCTGATGCACTTCCCTTTAGAGGCAAGAGGCCTCAGGAGCATCTAAAGGTTTTGTCAATACAGCAGTGCTGTCCATAGGCCAGACAGCTGTTGCCATAGTTACTATCAGCCAGCTTATCAGAAAATAATTATTGCGATTACTCAGAAGTTTTGTTAAAACAATTTGAAGCTTCAATAGGATACCACTTGATCTCTTCAATTAACTGTTTGCAACTATGCTGCCTTTGGGATCCATACAGTTAACTTGGATCTGCAGGGTTGAAGTGGAAGAGGGGAAGGAATCAATGCTCCTTCTCCCTTTCACACTGACAGCTTGTATTTCATACACAGAAACAAGGAAGCTGAACCACCCGTAAGCTTGGCTGCTCTGCTAGAGTTCTCTCACAGGCCATCTTAGAGTCACAGGCTCAAATCTGCCCTCATTTATTTTAACTACTCACACATCCATACTGCAGTTCAAGAAACACACTGGCTACATCTTCAAAGTGTACTTTTAATTACACATGCAAAGGTACAGTCCCTCACTTCAGAGGCAGGTGACACAACTTCAGTACCAAGCGAACTTTCTCTTTTGTCCTACAAGCGCAGTACTATCAGGTGGAAGGGCGGAATCAGAAAAGACAGATTTTAAGAAATCAGACATTAAAAATACATAGATGCTGTATGAACGTGGCCTAGAACAAAGCCCACATGAAGCAGAGCCTGACTGCTCCTGTACCACTTATAGACACATTCCCACCAGCAACAACAAACATTAGGCTTGGGCTGGGGTCTGGGGGGGTGGAGGCAGCACGTTTGTTTTGTGGTGTGCGCTTTTGCAAAGCATGCTTTGAGCATACAGTCTCTAATCAAAAGGGCGAGCATTTGTAATGACAGCAAACAAGAAATCTCGGGCAAGAGGGAACAAATAATAGGTCAAACCATCTAGGCAAAGAGCTTTTAAGGCATGAGGAACTTGATAATTCCATCAGAGACATTAAACTGGTGTAAACGGTATACCACAAAATAAATGCTGCAGATAAGCCTGTATCAAGCAGCACATTTTTTTCCTCAAAAACCCGGAATGATCAAAGTCTTAAAACAAAAGATTCTGTGGCAAAGTTGGGGCTTTGTTAGGACAGTAGGCAGGGCAGTCCTCTCAGACTAAACAAAGAGACCCGTTAGAACTTTCTGCAGCTATAAAAATTATTTTCGGGACAGGTGATTCTAACTGCAAAGTCTGATTATGATGCAAGTGCACCTTTCCTCAGCACTAAGTACCTTTTAAAAACTCTTTTGATTTCTGTACATTTTTACAGCCATTCTATGATCTACACTTCACTTTTATGAAGTTTTGACATAACAAAAGCAGAATCAAAAATTTTAAATTAAACTTTAAATCATACTTTAACAACTTCAGTCCAGAGAGAAACTTTGTAAAGTACAAGAGCCATAAATATACACTTATGAAAGAAACAAAGCGGTTGTTTTTTATATTTTTTTTAATGAGACTCTATGTACCATAAGGAAAAAAAAAAAATGAAAGGAAAATGAGAAAATACAAGATTGCCTCCCCCCCAAATGTAAATAAAATTCCTTTTTGCCTGCATAATGCATATCTCTACCACCAGCACAAGCCAGACACCGGCTTTGTGCTATACGGAACATGAAATATTGCTGTAAGATACCTATAAAAACTATCCCTGTATACCCTCTAATTACAGGGTACAGAAATACATACCAAGCCCTTTGCATTTGGCAGACATCTCAAAACACTTCTGCACTGTGCCCCACCTTTCCAGTATATGGTTTGTTCCTAAATAACCTTTGTGCTGTTAAAATACATCAGAAACAGGATGTGAGCTGCTTTCTGGCACAGAGTAATTGAACAAGGGCAATTCACGAACGTACAGGAGCCAGGCCTTTTGTAGAGTCTTACACTTCTAGTATACAGCTACACATGTGACTGCACAGTTGTGAGCATAAAGGCTGAAGGGGACAGTGAAGAAATATTATTAGAAGCTTAATAATAGGTTTTTAGCACTGCCCCTTCTACACAAGAAGCCTCTCCTGAAGGAGATGCTTTATAGCTCACATCCCCATGAGATGGGACTCCAAAAAGCAAAGGTCTGTGACCCTATGAAGTTCTTTCTTGTATTTAATATTTTAAACAAATAAAACCAACAAACTCAAAACAACAGTAAGAAGGTTAGGGTCACCAACACATGTTTCTCACATGACATTCAACTTGAGTTTCTGGTACCCATGCAAAATGCCAATAACACATGAAATAAGATAGTTCATCAAGGTTCCCTCAAACTGGACTAAAATAAAAGAGAAATCTCCATCACAAACAATTTCCGGTAGTATCAATTCATTTGACCAAATAAAATCCTTCATGGCTCTGAGAATAAGGATAAAGGAACTGAACAGCTACAATGTGTTCATGATAAACAAACTGCATGAACTCAAAGCTTTCCAACTGCACAAAGAATTATACAACTTTTAAAGGAGTCAATAAAACACATCTTATCTAAAAAAAAAAAAACAGCTCCATGAAAATTGTGTCCTTCGTAAGGATCCACACCAAGATATTTTTAATTTTTTTAATATCATAATTTCTACAGTGAAGTTTAATAGGCACACACAAAACCTTGTCTCTAATAAAAAACTAACGTTGGAATAAGAAATAGTTGGGACCAATATTTGAAACACAGCTGAAGCTGAATAGCCTACGGTGAAGAGATATCTTTACAAAACCTAAACTTAAAGCGGAGATTTCACTGTTGAAACTGGAAAACACAATAGCCCTTTTTTCTAAGCAGCCTAAGTTTTAATTTCCTAGTTCTGCTTTTTTTAAGTTCTTTGAAGGAATTTTTTTTTTTCCCTAAAGGAAGAAAATCACTTTCAAATGCCTGCTTCCATCAACAAAATTAGTTCAGGATGCACATAGAGGAGAGCAAAGATTAAAAACTTTCAGGTAAAAATCTTAAAAGCACTAATGGAAAATAATTACTAACAACAAAAGACTCCTCCATATAACATTTTGAATTACAGAACACGTTAGCTTCGCTAGTTAAATGAAAAACCACCAAGACCCATAATGGGATCCACTCCAAACTTCTTGTTGCCCAGGTCACTAAGGCTAAAATCTTGGGATATGACCCAGCTGACATCCATCTAGTGGCAAGTACTCCCAGTGAGCAAGCACCTACCTTCTGTTGGACAACGGGTCTCTTAAGACCTTGAAGAGATACTCTATACACGCTACTGTAGAACATGAAATGAATGGAGAGAGAAGCTGCTCCATAATCTCTCTGTATCAGCTCAACCCCCTAGCTGATATAACTATCATAAAATAATCCCTCTACCATAGTGAAGCTGAAAGTTTTTAAAACATCTGGGAATGTCATCATCTCTTTCTTTAAATACAGTTTTAAAGTTTCATTTACTGAGCTACAGAATTAATTTCTAGAAAATAATAAAAAATGCCCACAAAGAAAGTTTCATTTAGCTATCATGAAGCACGCACAGATATAAACAAAATTTCCAAACACTGTGATCTTTCTCCTAAGGTATGATAATTAACTTCTTTAACTAATATGGGTAGTTACGCTATTTTTTATTTCTTTAAGATCCTGTTCTCAGTAGTAATTTAGTGTCACTATTTAATAAAAACTATAAAGTTATATTATACACAATCACTAACAAGTTTAATATTAAAGTTCTGTCTTTACATATTAACCTGATAGAAGTAATGAATTTCAGAATTTTAAGCATTTTTTTAAACAAGGCATTGAAATACATGTTGTTTTGGCTTTTTTCCCACAAATGAAGCCTCAAAATAACCCTCCCTTCATCAAAGTTTGAAATTCCCCTGCTATGTAGCAGGTCTAGCCTCACCAGCTAACTCCAGGAAATCACAGGAAAGCCAGAGGAAGCTGACTTATAAAACTGAAACTAAGCAGGTGTCTTCATTGTTAGAAGTGAGCACAATGAGAAGGGGGGGGGGGGGGGGGGTGGGGGGAAAAAAAAAGTAAACAGACAGCCAAAATACATTCTATTTCTGATACCTGAAAATCTAAAGCTACGCAAAAAAGGATGCATCTGTCTACACATACGGGTGTACAGGAGTATCTATCCTTTAACGTGATAACAAGCAACAGCACAAGAAAATTTGCCTGGCCCAAAGAAGCCTACCTCCTCCTCCTCAAGCCCTGCCATCACGCAGTGCACAGCCCCACCTGATTTCTCCAGGCTCAGACCCACCGTACATCACAGTGCACAACTTTCTCGTGACACGCGCGTTATTACCCCCCGTGGGACCTTTCTACATGCAGGCTCCACAGTGAACAAAAGTTCATTGTCAAGCTCCGTGCTTGGGCCCAAACAAATATCCAAGAGGATAGAAGGGGGAGAAAGTGCTGCTATCTGCAATTATAAGATTTGCAGGCAATCACCGTTACTTACAATTAAAAAGTGGGAACAGGTGTAGCAGATATCATACTTTGATAGCTGAACAAAGAGTATTACAGCACGTGACTGAAATGTGATGACATTTGTTCACCAATCGAAAACAAAAGCCACTCTCCAATGGCACTCTTTCCTCCACCCCCAAGAATTAGGAACTTAGAAATTTCTCCATATTGAAACACATCTGTTCATAGCCTTATTTTTTGACACTTGAGTAGAAGTTGAATAAAGAGCTCCATGCATTAATAAAATACGAATTCATCCAAAAAACCCTCAGTGTACTAACCCACCAGCACCCACCAAACTGCAGAGGTGGTTGAGGAGAAAGCTCTACCGACAGTTAAGCACGGAATAATGAAGAACAGGAAAAAACAAAACACACATCACCACCGAAAAAAAAAAATCTGCAGGAAAGCCAGTGAAGAAAAGAAAGGAACAAGCATAAGAGGACTACACCAAATGGCAGAGTCCCACATAGAGCCCCACTCAACCTACACAAGGCGCAGGAGGGAGGGAAACAAACCAAAATAAAGAAGTGTCTGTGCCCAGTACTGGGGCAGGCGTGGGCACCCCCGGCCCCGTACCTGTGCGGGAAGGGCAGCCCCAGGGCGAGGGGGGCAGGCCCGGCTTCGGAATAACAAGTTGCTGAAGAAACGGAATTTTCCCGGCGCTGCTCGGGCCACAAAGACGAATGAAAGGAAGGAGGGGAGAAGAGGAAAAAAAAAATTAAAAAAAAAAAAGAAAAAGAAAAACCGCAGCAGCGGATTTACTACGAATTATCCATCACCGAGAGCGGCATCATTTCCCAGATAATAATAAAACTTCCCCTACAGCATCGCGGCGAAGGACCCGACCGAGAGAAAAGGGCCTGGAAATAATCATCCTGAAGGAAACCGGAGGGGAGGGGATAAGCCTCCCTCCCCCACCCCATCCCCAGTGCAATGTGTCATCTCCTTCCCCTGCTCCTCCCCCCAACCCCAATGTGTCACCTCCTCCTTTTACCCCAAGTGTCACCCTCCTCC
>VWYP01019003.1:618808-631460 GCA_013400435.1 Pycnonotus jocosus | reverse complement strand
CGCGGCGGGGAAGCGGCACCGCCCGGGCCGGGGGCGGCTGCGGGACCGAGCTGGAGCTGAGGGCTCCGGCTATTGGTGTTCCAGCATCCCCGTTATTATAGAATCAATTAGGCTGGAAAAGACCTCTGAGATCAGCTAGTCCAACCTATGACCCAACACCACAATGCCCACCAGACCAGGGCACTGAGGGCCACGTCCATTCTTTCCTTAAACACCTCCAGGAACGGTGACTCCACCACCTCCCTGGGCAGCGCCTTCCAATACCTAATGACCTTTTCTGTTAAGAAATTCTTCCTGACGTCCAAACAAAACGTGCCCTGGCACAGTTAAACACTGTGTCCTCTTGTCGCTGGTTAGCAGAAGAGCCCGACCCCCATCTGGCTACAAATCTCCTTTCACAGAGGTGTAGGGAGCAATAAGGTCATCCTGGAGCCTCCTTTTCTCCAGGGTGAACACTCCTGGCTCCTTTAGCTGCTCCTCATAGGACATACGCTACAGACTCTTCTCCACCCTCGTTTCCCTTTTCTGGACATACTTCGTGGTTATGCCCCGAGGCGCCTTCCCCCCACAGCACCGATAAAAGACTGGTTTAAATCAGCACCAACTTGTTGCTGTCGCAAGCAAAGAAGCACCGAGGCTGGGAGCCCACCCTGGAATGGGATTCTGGCGGGGTTTCAGCAGCACTTCTGGTTCCCAAGGTGCCACATGCAGGCATCAGCACCTTCTACTTATATATATATATATATATATACATATACACATATTACAATACTCATTGCAGGACTACTCATATTTATATTTTCCCACTTATTTTGTGCACTTTTTTTATGAAAGAAAAATAACACCAGGCTTTGTAAAACATGAAGTCACTGAGCCTTGCCCCAAATTAACAGTGAAAAACACACGTTTTGATAGATGCAATAAATCTTATTGACTTTATTACACATTGTATTTTAGGATCACTTTACATTCCTAGACAAAAGAGATGATACAAATAAATATAAGCTGTAAAACTATGGACAGAACTATGGACAGGTTCTTTTTCTACAGATCACCTAAGAGAAGGCGGAGGTGGGTTTATCTCCAAGGAGCTGAGAGTTGTCATTGACAGCTGTGCCCATAGAAGGATCCTGGGTCACCTCTTCAAAAAATAAGGGGCCTGGAGAAGGCAGTAAGCACCTGGACCCCAGAGAGTCAACCCCCCACTGCACAGTGCAGCAGGCAGCACCAGTGTTCTCATTTCAGTTCCATCTCTGTAGCTAATTATGGCTTTTGCAGGTTCTCTTCTCCAGTCTGTGTTTGAACACAGCAGGAGCAGACCCCAAGAAATTCCACTGAACTGTTTAAAGACTGGTGCCACGTTGCCCAAGCACAAACAGGAGAGAGGACAGGTCCAGGTACACAGGTGCCTCACTGAAACTCCAGTGCTGTGTGTTCAGCGAGGGCACACTTACACACCTCAAACTGACTGAACACTGCTCTGATCTGTATAAGGCACCGGTGCAGCCCCAGGTGCTCTGGCAGAGGTATGTGTTTTAGAAGATTCAAGCAGCATGCAAATATTTTTAAAAAGGCGCTAGACCTAAGTTAAGGATTTAAGAAAGTGCTTTAATTCCTATGCTTCAGTGTCTTGTGGCGCTTGCTCCCATGGGCTGACTCCTTCTCCATGCCACTTTTTTTTAAAAAAAAGATCCCATTATACAGATCAGAGCAAAGACAATTATGTTGAAAGTTAAACATTCCTATGAAGAAAAGGTGACGATGAAAGGCTGTCCCAGGGCCTCTTCCAGGAGTCCAGCTGGATTTCCTGCCTTTGGTTAACCAGCAGGAAGCCCAGATGGTTCAGATAACACCAAAGAAGGGCAAACTCGGCAGGAATGTTTCTTAAAAGCTTCAACCCAGAGCTCAGTAAGTTTTGTACAGCTTAAGACAACGCATCTTATTATCAGTGCCACTGAGCATCTGGTGAGGGTTAAGTCCTTTGGAATGAGAATCCAAAAGCTGTAACAGGCCGAGATTGCCCATGAATACTACTGACCAAATCTCCACCCTGCAGCCCCAATTTACATACAATGACTAAATATGCAGATTTATTCTTTTCCACTCTACCGAGTTTCTTTCACCTTGCTAATGAATTTCTACAGAGTTAAAAGCAGAGCCTTTCTGACACTGGCTCATCAACATGAAAACAGGTTTGCACTGCAGAGCTCCACGGTACCAGCCCTGCCACGAGGGCAGTTTCCAGCATATGAATTTAATATAGAATAGAATTCCCTATGGAATAGTAGCAACTGAGGAAAACTGTGCACATGTGCAGACACAGATGTGTCTGTGTATGCATTATTCACATAAAACGTGTACATAGGTACGTACATACATGTGGTTATATATTGTGCTGCTATTTCAGGGCTTTAAATCTCCCCCCCCTCATTTAATTTCAATTCTCTGAGCACTTAAACCATACAATCATCTTTTAAAATGTCCTAGTACAGAGGATTATGTGCTGGAGAGAAAGAAGGAGAAGAAGGAAGAGAAGGTGGTGTTATACTATGCAACAAAAGCCAGTTAAAAGGCTCTCTGGATATAAACAGTGCTTTGTAAAAACGAAGATTATGCTGAGTTTCCATGTTCAGGTTGAAAGAAATTGGTCATGTGCCTGCTCCCTCAATTATAAGCAAATCCCTCCTTCCTCCACCAAAACTATTTTTTTAATATATATATATATGTGTGCATATGTGTGTACATCTATCAACCTTGTAGCCTGGGAAAGCGGTCCATGGAATGCAGCAGCCAAGCTGGTGTTTAAGGGGCCTACCTGGCTCACCTGGGCACCGTGCCTGCAGGATGCACAGGTGAGCTGTGCTGAGCACTCAGTTCCTCCTGCTCAGGGGATCAGTAGAAAGGAGTTCTCCAGCCTGGATGAAGTCACTCCGTGGACACTTAACAAGCACAAGGCAGAGTCCACACATCAGAGCATGTCTACAACCAGGCAAGTCCTCACTACACTCACACGTGTCAGTCTGGAGGGAATCATCAGTGAGGGAAACAGGTAAAAACGTTCACAGGATGGCAGCCAAGAGCAACCAGAAAAAGTAACATCCCAAGTCTCAATATACAGTGAACTAAAACTTACAAATGAGCTGTGGGACACTAGACAGGGACACCTTACTCTGTCCTTAGCGTGGAGTTCCACCTCCCTCTACCCTGCTACACGAGCCTGCTTTAGTCATAGGGCAGCTTTGCAATGAGACTGTCAAAAGCAGTTCTTCCTCCCTTGTTTGCAAAGTAAAACCCCTGGAATTAACACCAGCTTCCATCACCAGCCTCGCTTAGGTTGGGTTCACTTCCAGCAGGCTCTGAGTGGGCTGGGAGATGCAGAGAGAGAGCTGCTGAACATGGAATAGGTGAGGCACAAGAGGCACTGAATGCTGAACCTCCTTAGACACCAAGGGCAGGGACTAAACTCCCAGGAGTGCACTCAAAGGCAGCTCCAAGATCCAGTGCTCTGCCCAGCTGAGAGACTGAGCCTGGCAGGAAGAGCTCTGAGCTAGTGCTACGTTTTCCATCAACAGTGGGAGGCATGAGAAAATGGCCATATGCCATTAAGGATGTGATATGGACACTGGTTTTAAATGCCAGGGCTAAAGAGAGAGGAGGAAAGCTGTGGAGCTGACAATGGCATGCAGAGGTGTTCTTTGACAAGGTGGTTCCTGTTAGTAGGGGTAAGGTCTGTAGGTCAGCTTAGAGGTGCTGTCAGGCCTGTAAACAATGAAAGGACTTCAAATTCTCCTGCTTCCTTTCTAGAGACCACAGAGTTGTTTTCAAGACTCTTTTCTGTCCTGCAGCCCCATGGGGAGGCACAGCTGTGTGGTGGTGAGGACACACAGGCCACTACCATCCTACCTCTTCAGACCAATGCCTGAACCCCAGGTGGTGATGCCAGTCTCTCAAGCAGGAAGAAGAAGAACCATGCACCTTGTCGAGCTTGAACAGATCCTCTGCTTTTTAGCCTCTTTTGGTTCTCACTGTGGAGCCACAGAGTGGTGGTTCTGTTGAGATGACTTTCAACTCTGTCTTCTTAGTGCCCAACAGCCAAGAAGCCCCGTGCAGCAGAAGGGCTGGTGCAGGAGGAGGACGGTGATGCTGTGAGGTGATCCCCATGCTTCCCATTGCTCCTAACACACTGTAACGTACCTCATGCATTTTTGATTTCCTAACTAAAATCCATTCCCCACAGAGGCCAAATGCTGAATTGCAAGCACGGATCTTCCCATGGCTCAGTGCCCCTGGATTGGCCCGAGTCAGTTAAACAGCAACAAGGCCATCTCCAGGGAAAGGGGCTGGAGGCTGGCCAGGAGCTCTCTCTGCAGGTTTGTCCTTGTCTCTGCTCCCAGAAGGTAAAGGCTGTTCCCTCCCTGGAGAGACGTTGCTGGTTTTATTTTGGAACCAGCCCTCGTGACTGTGGGTAGAGCTGAGAGCTGGGGGTGCCTGATCCTGATGCGGATCCCACAGATTTCCTTCCAGTTTTCGGTCTGAGGAAGCAAAAATTAAAACATAAACAAAAAAAGCGCTAACAATGTCAATGACCTGTTACTTTCCAAAATTAATCTGCAAAAAGCTGATTTTTTTTTTGACGGACTTATTCTCTAATAAACAGTTTCAGCTTTTTCTTCTGTCCTATGTCCTACACCCTGAAAGAAGGTTGTGGTGAGGCAGGGGTTGGCCTCTTCTCCCAAGAAGGAAGTGACAGGCCAAGGTGACACAGCCTCAAGTTCTACAAGGGGAGGTTGAAGGTGAATATTAGGAGAAATTTCTTCACTGCAAGAGTGGTTGAGCCCTGGCACAGGCTGCTCAGGGCAGGGGTGGAATCTCCATCCCCTGAAGTGTTCAAAAAATGAGTAGATGTGGCACTTCAAGGTAAGGTTTAGTAGCATGATGGGATTCAGTTGGAGGTTGCAATCAAATCTTAAAGGTCTTTTCCAATCTTAATGATTCCATGTTCCTTTCTATCTCTGCTTTACTATGAAGCTTCACTTCACTGATGAGAAGTGCTGACCAATAGAAACTGTACTTGTACTTCTCCTGTGGGCCAGTCTGCTCAGGGAAAGTCCAACTCACCTGGGTTTTGATTTTTTATTTGAAGTGCTCTCAAAGGTTGAGGCATCCACTTGAATCTCATCTTCTTCCTGCAGAGCTGCTTCCAGAGCTGCCTGAACTTTGGGAGCGATGGCTGGACCTTCATAGTTCCTCGTTGTCCGGCTGGGCCCGTCCATTTCCAGAAACACAATGTTCTCTGCCTGAGACAGGAAAAGCAGAATCAAAGTCTCCATGTTTTCATACAAACTGTTACTTTGCCCTCCAGAAACTTAATCTGAAGTGCTTCATAAATGTATGTATGCAGGACACTACAAATTTACATCTCAAAGAAGAGAACACAATCCCCTCTGGAATTCACATTCCCCTGGTCAGGAGGGTGAAGAGACAAAGGTTCAAACAGATCTGGGCTTACCCTGTACCGAACCCCTGTATAACTTATCATGGACGTCCTGGCGTGTTGGCTCAGGGGCCTTTTGTAGCCCACTGCAGATACTGGTCTTTTCATCATCTGCTGGTTACTAGAGAAAAACAGAGACTCAGGCTGTTATACCCTAAAATCAAAGGCTCCTCTTGGAGTTTATGAGCTACAACATCTGCAAATTCCATGCAGAAAATCTGTTTCAACACAGCAGAAACCACCCAGGCTGCATTTGTAGGAGCAGGAGAGAAATATGCTAGGAATGCACTGCTATTTTAAGGGTGAATGCACTATGACATATATTTTACATAAAATTATGGGGTTTGCCTATTAGAAAAATCATAATCTCTCAAGAATTCTCCTAACTGTACATTCCTATTTTACAGCACTATTAAGACAAAAAATTGTTTTGTTTTATTTTATTTTATTATGCATCAAGGAGCTGCAAACTCTAGGGGGCCAGTTTAAATCCCCAATTCAATCTCTCTTTTGTTCTTGACAGCCAGAGGGTTTCCTGTGACCTGTAATTCCATCCCAAGAGCAGAAGTACACTCACTCCATACGGGTTATGGGATGTAGTTTCCAGTTGTCTTCCTCTTCATCAAAGAACGATCTGTTCATGATCTTATTCTTTTCTTCCAAGGGAATAAAATTTTCAATAATCAGGTGCCTACATGCAACCACAAAAATGAGAAATATACAAGAAACATAATTAGCAATGACTTTCCTCACTGCTCCTCTCCCACTGATGTAATACAACCCTAGAAAAGTAGGAATGGTTTAGTTTTCTCATGGTTAAATCTTATTGCACAAGTATGTGCAAGGCAGTCCCTCCACTCCCTGCCCTGAGAAACCCTCTCTGTTACTGTTAATAGCAAGCTGTGGTGTGATGGGACTTACTTTAGCTTTAGTTCCCTGGTGAGTTCATTCTGGGTCTGTTCCATATCCTGGCGCCCCTTGATGTGCTCTTCTTGGAGATCATGGATCTCTGCCTTCACAGCTTGCAGCTTGGAAAATAACTGGAGCACACAACAAGAGCCAAAATCCGTCACTTGCCAAAGCTCCACTCACTTTCACACACAAGTTGATTTTATTCCCAGCCTGGTACACAGGGAATAATTTTCTTTTTACCTTTTTGAGTTTTTTGGTCTTTATGTCCACCTCTTGCTGAAGAGAACTGTATGTCTCCTTCAGCTCTAGTGTTTCCTCATCCTGACTTTCCATCTGTTGCTGGATTTCTCGCTCCCGACGTTTCTGAAGAATGTGACAATGTCGCATTAAAGACCACAATTACCTTGTCACCTCCAGCTGACACACATGATACCAATGCTCAGGATGGGCTTCCTTCCCTGCCTTCCAGTTCTTCCTATCTCTATCCATAGAAATACCAGAAGCATTAACTCCTATTTGTACTTATTTTGCTATTAAGATTAGATGATGTGAACAAGGTTCAAGCTTCAACTAAAGGAATCAAAATGTCATTTTTAGATTATTTTTACTTTTCTTTTTATCAGTTTGTACTAGTTATTGTATTTAAGAATCACCAACAGAATTTGCATAACAGAAAATGAACTTTTTAGCACAGAGTAAAGATCCCTCCCTTCAGCTAAAGGCTGAACTGGTACTCATAGAGGTCTTATATTTCTTCACTTACAAACAGCTCCAATCAAGATAGGAAGTAAATCTTTACCACGAAGAGCTAAAAGAAAACTATTAGAAATCTTCTTTATATATTGCAAATAATGAAAAATATGACACAAGCCCTTCCCCCTTCTTTTCAATAAATGATTGCCATTAAACGTATTTTAGGGTTAACCCTGGGAAAGCTTTCGGGTAATTTCCCTGACACAATGTTTTACAAAAGTTCAGCAGCAAAGCTTTTTATACAAAATAACAAATCTCCTTCCTTGTACCTGTTCTGCAATTTCCTGTCGTTTCTGTTCCAGGATTTTCTGCTGTTCATTTGTGTGATCCACAATATTTTTCCCTCCCACCAGCAGCTTGCTTTCCATGGTCTGAAAGGAAAAAAACATGGTCAGAAGTTTCTCTCAGTGACTACCGAGGGTAACTTTCTCTTCTATGGATACAATTCTTCAGGGCAGCTCCCTTATTTAACCTTCTCTTTCAAAGCAGCTGCTGCAGGAATCATTATTTCTTAAAATTCCTATAAAACTGTGGGATTAATGGAACAGTATCTTGTTTAGAATAAGGCCCCACAGCAATGTGTGGCAAAGCTGGAGAACTAAAATGTGTGCTCCCCTGTAAATAATTTGTTAATGATCTGTGACATTTTTAGTCAACATATTTAGGAAACATTTTTAGTGCCATTGCTTGTGAAAAGATGCATTGTCTTTTATTGTGCCAATTGCTTGAGATCAGCACATAAGAACAATGAAACAACTCATGAATATTGAAACATGTAATTAAGGGTGGAAATTTCAACTTCTGGCTAGAAATAGTTTATTTTAAAATCTTCCAACCTAAACACAAGTCACTATCCTGGAAACTTCCTCTGAAATATCTTTCCAAATTGAAAAACTTCTTATTTTCCCCACAGCCTATGCAAATTGCTTTCAAAGAGGAAGAATTTTACCTTGATTTTAGCACTTAGCATCTCTGTTGCTTCTTTCTCTCGCTTCAGGTCCTCCATTTTCTTCTCCTTCTCTTTCAGCAGCCTCATCTTTTCTTCTGCTACCAAGCTGTGATCCTCAACTATAGCTTTCTTCTCAATCTCCAGCTTTTCTTGTTGCTCCCTCCAATAGTCATCTTTGTCATCTCCTTCATCCTCACCCTCTTCAGTGTCCTCCTCCTCTTCCCCACCCTCCCTCCTCCTTTCCCTCCTCTTTCTTTTGCCAATAGACCGTTTTTCCAACTGGGCCTTGAGTCGAGCAATCTCCTCCTGGAATTCCCGCAGCAGAGCATCCTTAGGATCCTCGTTCACTTGTGGCTTGTTCTTGATGTTTTTGGCACGGTTGGCATATCTCAGCGTGGTCAGTGTCTCTTCTACATTGTAAGAGGCAGGGCCTATGTTGGCCACCATCACAGTTTTGGCATTGCCACCTAACGAGTCCTGAAGTAGCCTGGTCAGCTTGGAGTCCCGGTATGGAATGTGCGTGCTTTTGCCATCTACCAGGGCAGAGATAACATTGCCCAAAGCTGAGAGGGAGAGATTGATTTTGGTGGCTTCTTTCAGCCTTTCTCCCTGTGCTCCAGTCTTTGCTTGCCGCTCGCTGCCTGCCAGGTCGACCAGGTTGAGTTTCCCGACACGGATGTGGTTCTCTCCATCCAGCCCCAGCTCGCTGCACTCGATAGTGATCTGGAAAATGGCGTGAGATCGAGAGCTGTGCTCGTTCATGTTGGTGGCACCAACGGAGCGGTTCTGGTTTCCCAAATTCATGATGTGCTCTATCTCTTTGACACTTTTCGTTACAATGGTGGTTAAATCCTTCACAAAAACCCCTGTGTCTGGTCTCTCCTTCAACTCCAGCCGTTTGGACTGATCCTTTGATAACAAGTCTCTGATTTCTTCTTGGTATATTTCCAAATAAGACGCTCTAACTAAGTATTGCTGATTCTGAGATCTAGAGATGTGGGTGAAAATGTGGTCGAAGGAATTGGGGATGACCCCTCTCTTTTCAGGATCACCACGCACCCCTTCCATCGTGTATGTTTTCCCTGTCCCAGTCTGCCCATAGGCAAAGATCGTCCCATTAAACCCTTGCAGAACAGAGTCCACAAGAGGCCTGAAGGTCTCATCATAGAGTTCGACCTGTTTGGAATTCCAGTCATACACAGCATCAAAGGTGAATGTTTTAGGGAGTTCATGAGCTGATCCCCGTGGATTCTTCACTGAGACCTGCCCTAACTTGACATCCACATTGACAACCTTTTCATAGGAGGCAGTTTTCTCTTTGCTGTTCATGGGCCGGCAGCGCACGATCACCCGCACGGACTCGGAGCTCTTTGACTTAGACATGACGGCGGGGCTGCGCCTGGTGTGATGCTGCTGATGGATGATCCCGTGCTACAAACCTGAAACAAAAACAAAGCAGCAATGTCTGAAGGCAGTTTGCTGCGGGGGACAGCTTTTCACAAAGCCAAAGACTCGCCTCATCAATTTGAGCGGCATTTTGCACTCATTAAGTTGCAAGGGATTTTGAAGAACTAAAATAACGTACAACATGAAAGCCCTGTAAAGGCCTGAACTGAGACAGAATTATTTTACCAAAAGCTGTGCATCAAATGGTATAATTTTTACAAGTTCTGCTGCAAAAACTCATCATCAGATCACATCTCTACAGTTGGTAAAGATCCTTTTCTTGACCCTTAAAAATAACAATAAACCTTTTAAAACTATTTATAAAAAGAATACTTTGCCATTCATTTTCTTTGCAGTCAGGCCTTTCATTTTAAATCTCCTGTTTCAAAAATCTAGCACAGCCTTTCTCTCTCTGGAGCACAAGTCTGCTATTATCTTTTCTTTTGGCAATATACTTTTATCAGGATTCCCCACAAAAGCCAGCCCTGCTCAGCTACACTGACCTACTGACATCACTCCTGCTCTGGTGTTCCAACTGCATTAGGTTTACAGGACTCACCATCACCCTAAACTCATGTTGCATAAACCCAGATCACAGATTCAACTCGTTCATGACGTTGGGTAGAGAGGGAGGACACACTGGTGCATCCTCCAGCCATCAGCAAGGTGAGCTGCCATTGAAAATGGAGTAAAAAGCCCATGTTCCTAAACTGTTAAAGCTGTCAAGGCCAAAGCCTCAGATCTCAATGGCACAACTTGGGGAATACCATGCAATTTCTAATAACCCTTTTTATTTCCAAGAAGAGCCCTGAGGTCCTCCTGCCAACTAGAACTAAGTGTAAAATTAATACACACAGGGAACCCCAGGTAGTGCTGGCACAGGTTCAGGTGTGGCCTCCCTGGGATGTGTTCACTGTTCCCTTCCCAGCCACATCAGCAGGAAACAGGGATTTTTGTCTAATTGTTTTTCACTTGATAATTGCATGTCTCAGGAGAGCTTTTCCAACAAGGTGGCACAGAACTTCAGGGCCAGAGCTAGTGGATGGAAAAGGAAGCCCAATTCCAATACATAGACAATCAGACTGGCAAAAAGTAAAATAGAAGTAACAGATAAAAATGGTTAAGAATTATACAGAATCCTCAATATGGCCTTGGGAATTTCCCTGGGTCTGTGGGGGAAAGTCTTTGCTTCTCATTCTTCCCATAAAAGCACTGAACTGTACACTCATTCAGAATTCACTCGACACCCTGCACAGTGTTACAGGAATTTTGGGTAGCTACTGAATAAAACCATTTCCCTCCTAATTGACTGCTCCAGATAAAGGTGACCTTCCTGTCTGACTCACAGCAAACACAGATTCTAGAGCACAAACAGAAAGAATAAGCGAAATGAGGACAAATCTTGAAAGAATCACGAAGAACAACTCTCCCTCTTTTCATCCTGAGGAGTTGTATACATTAACACAGGCTTCCCCTTCACAGCTCTGAGAGACATTCCAGTAATTCAAGTTCACAAGAGACAATTTTCTGACAAGGTCACATGACAACCACTGTGTCACGTATCTGCTTGTTCACACTGGCAAATACTCAAATTAGGCACAAGTTCTGACAAGGAGAGCATGGATTTCATATATTGAATACATAAAATACTATTCTGATGAGAACTGCCACTTTTGTGAGTGACTATGACAAATATTAAATGATCAGAGTTAAGTTAGCCTTGCCAGAGGTACACCTTGAACAAAAGTTATGCTGCACATTTGCTGCTCCTCTGGGTGTACCTCCTCACCATCAGCTTTTGACACCTTTTCCCACTTCACTTGCAAGTCTCTTTTTATAGTCACAAACAACTGATTTTACCCCTGATTTGGGCTATTTTCATAACAACCCATCACAAATCATCTCCAATTATTTTAGCTACTGTGGTGAAGTTTACTGGAAGCATAACAAATTATGGTTCTTCTCAGATTTATCCAAGTGTGTAACTGGAAAATAAAACCAATTAGTTGGCAGTGTTTGTATTCCCCAGAAACTCCAGGGTGATGTTTGAGCTGCCAGAACGGCTGGACATTAATGGCCAGAAAGCTGGGAATGCTGCCGTGCCATCCACTCTTCTCCATCAAAGATGGGAATTTTTTCATTAAATTAGTTCAGCCTAAAGTGACCTGGGCCAGGTCCCATTGTGTCAAGGTCAAGGTTGAGGTTGAGAAGGATGCACTTGCAAATGTGCCCCTGGTGACCAAGAAGGGATGATGGGCAGAAATTGAAGCATTTTTATGTATTTCAATCAATACAAGGTTATGCCTGAAAAAATGAGCAATGCCACAACCTGAATACAAGCTGGGGCAACCACTTTTCCTCAGAAACTTCCAAGGTTGGGAGGTGCTGTCTCGGACAGCTGTGCCCCAGGCATTGTGCTCACCCCAGGCACCTGCCCTGACAGGTGATGTCCTGAGGCTGCTCTGCTTCCTGCCTTAAACACCTCTGAAAGATTTTCTTGGAACTGCCCAAACCCTCTCCTTGCATCTCTGCACATCCCGAGGTACCACTCAAACATTCCATTGCTTCTCGCCATTCAAATCTTTCAAATATTTGTGGTTTCATAATGTCACGGTTGAATTGTGTCTTTCCCTCCGTCCCAAGCCAAACCACCCTTTGTGCTGCTGTTTTCCTCTCGCCTCCCTGCCAAACGCTCCGCAGGCCGGGCAGGACATCCCGGTGCTGCGGCCGGAGCTGGGCCGGCGGTGCCACCTGTGCCACGGTGAGCCCTGATTTCACTCGACTTCCGAGGTCACCTGTGGTCACCTCTGTCGCCTCAGCACGGCAGCCCACGGCTGTTCCCTCCCCCGGGGAGCCGGTACCGCGGGCTCGTTCGTGGATTCACCCGAGCATCACACACCGCCCTCGCGGCTGCGGCACCGGGCGCTGCAGGGAAGGGGGCCCGGGGACAGCGGGGAGCGCCCGTCGAGAGGAGGAAGGACCGTGGGGGAGCAGCACCGGGAGCGGGGGACACCCACCCCAAAGGGGCCACCCGCCCGCGGCATCGCCCCCGCAGCCCGGCCACGGGCGGGTCCCGCCGCCCCCCGCGCTCGCTGTCC
>VWYP01019003.1:560055-612607 GCA_013400435.1 Pycnonotus jocosus | reverse complement strand
GAGGAGGAGGAGGAGGATGCGGGGCGGGGGGGGGCGTAGGCCGGGCCCGCCTCCCTCCCCTCAGGGCTGCGGGGCGTGGGTGGGATGTGTGATCCCGCTCCACCGGGGCTGCATTATCCACGGAGTGCTCCCGGGGGAGGGAGTCTCCCGGTTGGCTTCCGAGGCAAACGGCGGAGGTGCTGGAGGGAGGAGCGAGTTGCCCCTTGCGGCCACCCACCGGCACCTCCGCAGTTTGCAAGGCGTTGTAACAGCACCTCTGAATTCCCCAGAATTGCAGTGTGATCGTTTATGCACCTTACTGTTAAATACATCAGAATTCAAACTCTTGTCTTCTTCCAGGTAGCTTTGAAACTGGCCCAGATGGCCAGGCTTTTTCGGAGGGAAAGGAGCAGTTCCCTGGTGAAAGTGGCAGAGACTCCCAGGACACCTGCACAGCTCTGGAGCAAGAGGTAGAGAACACTCATCTTTTTTGAGACGTATTTCATAGAAAGGTGAAATATTCATGCTTTTAGCACCCAGAAAGACAGATTGCTCTGAACCACAGGCTTCCTGCACCCTGAGGGGTCAGAGCAGCTGTCACATCACGCTGGTTTGTCCCAAAGTGGCACCTCAGCAGTTCTGGTCCTTTATTGTTCTGCTTTGACCACGTAGATTTAGCCTGCACAAAACCAAGTTTTGTTCTTAACAGGCATTCCCAAAGTTCACAGTGACATATTTTCTTGGAGTCATCCTGTATCCCAGTGTTTTCCACCCTGGGGAAACCATCCATGGTATTTGGGGTGATATGGTGCAGTCACGGTAATTGTTATTTCACGTCTTCATAACGTTCTTTGAGCACTTTCTTCAGGGCTGGTTTGTTCCCTCGCAGTTGCACATCCTGCCCACAACTCGCACTCGTGTTGAGGTGCAGCAGGAAGTTCCTCCTCTGAAGCAATCATGGAGTGAGGGTTTGATGCTATTTTAAGAAGAGTTTCTCAGGCAGCCAAATTGAGTGAAAGAGATGGGTTTTATTTCATCTGACCGTTTACCAGTCGAGCTGGCGGTAGAACCCTATAAAAACGTTTTATTTCACCAACACACAGCTCAAGAACAGCCTGCTGAGAGAGATTAATGTAGAACCTCGCAACATGAAAGCCAGAAGAGCTTACAGGAGGTGTATTTTGTTGAACAGGAAACAGTCTGAGCTTCCATTATTAATGGATGAGAGTATCAGAAAAAAAAAGAGTAAAAAATTGCTCATTACAGTAGAAAACTTGCTGATCCAGAGAGGCAGAATCTGCCTCACAATCGAAAAGTGAAAATACAATGAGTAATCCCACCCTGAAGAGGAACAGCATCCGCTGCCTTCCAGAAAAAGGTGTGGTGTTGACGAGAATAGCGAGTTTTCTTCCTCAGCCCCGTTCAGCTACATATGAGGGTTCAGACTGATTTGCTCTGGAGATGGTCTTGCCCAGTGCACCAGGTTGGTAGTAGAAAGGATGGGAAAAGAAAATACAAGAGAACCTTGGTTTCTCTGAGAATCTGTGGGAGGGAATTCCATGTAAGCAGAGACCAAGAGCAAGTGATAATATGAAAAAACGGGATGAGAGTGGTCTACAAAATGCATATTTAGAGCTACAAATAGACACCTTTTATGATATTTCAGGAGAAAATACATCCAACAGGTAACACTGGCTCTTAATAGTTGCAAAAAAATGCAATTCAGAAAAAGTTGAGCATAATTTTATTCAGGTAACAGGTTAGGGGGGAAAAGAAAAGAAAAACATTGTTGATTGGAGTTGGAGATTGGAGTTCCCCATGACTGGGAGCACACATCTTCCTGTATTCATATTGTGTGCACAGGTGAAGGATGAAGTGTTTTAACACTAGCCTTCTGTGATTTCAGATGAAGAAGTTTTGCTGTTAAAGCAGTTTGGTCACAGGGGGCTCCAACAGAAAACTGCACCGGGACAACATCACAGCGAGACACCCTCAGGCTCGAGTTCTGCTTGACATGGCCATGTTCTACTAGACCTGCCATGACGGCATTTTTTCCCGGTGTTCCCAACTGGATTCAAGATGCAAAGCAGGAGGAGGAAGAGACAGGCTGGAAATTAGTCCCCAGACCAAGAGGTGAAGAGACCGAAAGTCAGGGAAAATGCCAGTGTGAACTATCGGAGCCCTCCTTCCCTCACGTGGACAAGCTGAGAACTCACACACTTTCCCATTCGGAGCAGAGGCCCTACAACTGCCCCCAGCTGCACTGTGGCAAGGCCTTTGCCTCCAAGTACAAGCTCTATAGGTAGGTATCTGCAAGTGCCTCTGCCCAGCAGAGCCAGGAGAGAGGGGAAACCCCCTCCCTCGTGTGTCTTTGCTTGAATTTCTGAGAAGCTGGAGGAGGGGAAATGCCCTTTTACCTTGCAAAGCAGTTGAGTCCCAGACATTACCATACTTGGCATCTCTTTAGGCGCCTTCCAGAGAACTTCAGTTAATGCTGTATCCTGAGCTCAAACTGTTTTCTGTTTCACTGAGGAGGAAATAGAAACAGAAAGTGAAGTTCACAGATTAAATAATAAAATGAAAAGCAAGAATAGCATTTGGATTCATAAATCCTGCTTCTAACCACAGGGATAATTCCATGGCAGCTGTTGCTCCAGTATGGAGAAGTAGAGTTCCCATTTATATAGTGAAGTACAACACAAAATAATTAAACAGTGATGGCTGAGAACTTGAAATCAGATGAACCTCAGTGTGGGAGAGTGTGAGATACCGAGGTGAAATCAGACCACAGTGGCTGTCAGGAGATGTGGGCACAGCCTGATGAACTGAAATTTTCTCACCTAGGGTCACAAAGTAGGGAGGTTTGGCAGCCTCAGCAGAGACCAGGAGCTCAGGAGAGACAGACTGTAGGTCTTGCCTGAAGCATTGTGCTCCTGTGCTCCTTGTTGAGCGGAGGTAAAACGCCATCTGGAATTTTTGTGGCATAAAGTGTAGGGCACAAGGAAGATTTTGGAAAAATAGTGTGTGTTCCCTCAGGGCTGGATGTTTGTCTGACCTTTCCTGCTTTTCTCCCCTAAGGCATATGGCCACGCACTCTGCTCAGAAGCCTCACCAGTGCATGTACTGCGAGAAGATGTTTCACCGGAAGGATCACCTTCGGAACCACCTGCAGACCCACGACCCCAACAAAGAGGCCCTGCACTGTCCCGAGTGCGGCAAGAACTACAACACCAAACTGGGCTTCAGGCGACACCTGGCCATGCACGCGGCTGCCAGCGGTGACCTCAGCTGCAAGGTGTGCCTCCAGACCTTTGAGAGCACCCAGGTCCTGCTGGAGCACCTCAAAGCTCATTCCAGGCGGGCGTCGGGCGGGGCGAAGGAAAAGAAGCATCCGTGTGATCACTGCGACCGGCGCTTCTACACCCGGAAAGACGTGCGGAGACACCTGGTAGTGCACACGGGGCGGAAGGACTTCTTGTGCCAGTACTGTGCTCAGAGGTTTGGGAGGAAAGACCACCTGACCAGGCACATGAAGAAAAGCCACTCCCAGGAACTGCTGAAGATTAAGACGGAGCCAGTGGACATGTTGGGTCTGCTCAGCTGCAGCTCCTCTGTGGCGGTGAAGGAAGAGCTGAGTCCTGTCCTGTGTATGGCATCCAGAGACATGATGGGTGGTAAGAGCTTCCCTGGCATGCTGCCCGTGGGCATGTACAGCACACATCTCCAAACCATGCCAAGCTCAGGGATGCCCCATTCTTTGGTTCCTAATTCTCTTCCAATGGGAATGAGTTATCCTCTGGAGTCTTCTTCTCCCATCTCTTCCCCACCGCAACCTCCTCCAAAGTATCAGCTTGGATCTACCTCATATTTGCCTGAGAAACTACCCAAAGTAGAGGTGGACAGCTTTTTGTCAGACTTCCCTGGCAGCCTGTCTCTCTCATCTGGTGATCCTCAGTCCTCTTCGCCTCAGCCACCCGCCCTGGATGAGGCTTTGCTTTCCAAGAGCCCTGCTAACCTCTCAGAGGCTCTCTGTGCTGCTAACATGGACTTCTCTCATCTTCTCGGCTTCCTCCCCCTAAATCTTCCTCCTTGCAATCCACCTGTCTCATCGGGGGGATTGGTCATGGGCTACTCGCAGGGGGAGGCGCAGCCACTGCTCACCACTTTGCAACATCAACCTCAAGAGTCTCCCGGAGCCGGGGCCTCGCTGAACTTTGGGCCTCTTCATTCGTTGCCCCCCGTCTTCACCTCCAGCTTGAGCACAACCACGCTGCCACGGTTCCACCAGGCATTCCAATAAGCTGGAAACAGCACTGGAGAACAGATCTTTCAGTCACCCTTTTGTGGAGAGCCTTAAAAACGCACAACTCTTCCTTCCTTGGGGGTGTGAAAGCTCTGGCAGAGCTGGGTCAGGCAGGAGGTTTCTGATCTCGGAGGGAGCACTTGTAGACTGGAACAGCCGATATCCTGTGTGAGTCCCAGTCCTGTACAGCAGAAAGATTTCAGCTGATAGACTGGATATATTTTATCTAATTTTTAATCTGTGAATCAGGAGCCGCGCTTAGCACTGACCTTCCCTGAGAATGCTGGAGCTATTTCCTCTCTGGGAAGGAACTGTCCCTCAGAAGGAGTTGAGACTTTTTCATCCTGGGCTAAACTTTTGAAGAGTCCAGCTTCCATTTCATGTTACCACATTGCAATTCTGGCAAACCAGCCAACACCTCCACATGGAGAAGAAGTCATGATACTGCTCTGTATGAAGCCAATGGGGAAGAGGCTGTCCTTCCCTGCTACCTCTCATCCCATCACCCAACACAGCTTACTCCACATCAGTGTTAAGCAACAAGCCCGTTTACATAGTGGATTCAGCGTCACCTCTTCGGAGCCATTAGGATAAACTCGTTACAGCGAACATTGTTTACACAACACAAATCTGTTTCTGCCATTGCAAAAATAGGAGGCACCAGAATACACTGGGTTCATCTCTGGTGTAGCTAGAACACTGTTTACACAACGAAGTCAGGTTGCACTGATTTCTCTTCACTTATCATGTTCTTCCCCCATGGGGAAATACACTGCTTTTGGACCACTTCAGCCTCTGCCCCTGTAGGCAGCACCTTCCTGCCTTTTTCTCCCTGGCTATCCTGAGTGAAGGGGATGGAGCAGCTCTCACAGCTTAGCTTGGTGTGCTGTGTATGGACAGAGCCCTTTTCAATATCTCCCCCAGGCCAACAGATCTGGAAACCAAAGCACGTGAGAGAGCTGGGTGAGGAGCTTGGGACATCGAGCACTGGCGTACCAGGCATGGGTGAGAACAGGCTGCAGGCCCTGCTCCATAGGTTCCCTTGGGATGAGGAACAGAGTATGAGTTTCTGGGGCTTGGGGTTTTTTAACCACAGCCATTCACTGAGCTCAGAACCCTTTTTGGCTTATCCAGGAAGCAGTCTCAAAGGTATAGTTTAACTTCAAATGTGATAACATCCCAGAATTAAGGAAAAATTGGTCCCAGCTTCAGGTACACACTGTAAGTGTATTTGGAGCATTTCTCCCAACACCAGTAGTTCTAACATATGCTGAGGTTTGGGGCCTGCAGTCAACTTTTCACTTTGAATTTGGTTCCACTGGCCTTTTTTGTTCTCTCCTGCTCAAGCCTTGCCTGCTGAAGTTACAGTGCTTCCCTTGCTTCCTGCCCTACCTCTTAAACTCTTCCATTGGCTATCTACCTACCAGGGCAGAGGGGTTATACTGGGAAGTGGCAGCCAGCTGCTGGTGTCATTTAGCACCTGTATTGTCTGCTGCTCCTGTTTTCCTGGGCACTTACACTGCAGATGGGGACAGATGGAGGCCACTCTGCATTGGTGCATGTTTATGACTATAGACAGGCAGATTCATACCTCAGCATGAAGGAACCATTGTAGGCCAATATAAACCAGGAAATCTGTCAATATTGTTCTCCATAAATCTAGGAAATGCAAAATCTACCTCTACTCTGTTATCTCAGCTCCTTGGGTGAAGCCAGATGCTGTCCTCCCTTGTCTCCCCAGAGCACATCCACCTCAGTTGATGCAGATTGCTTTGTGCTGAGCCATGATCCCACTGTGTGACATCAGCTGTGCCTCTTTTGGTCACAGGCTTGTCCCCCTTCCATTTTACTCCAGAATTTTATTTTTAATTTAGCTTAGTAATTCTTCCCAGAATGACTCTTTAGCAATCCATTGATTCTCCAGAACATAGATCAGTTGTTTTAGGTTAGCCAGCAATGCTGCAAATAAGACTTTTGTATCAAAATGTAATATAAGATTTATTTACCTCAGCAATATCCTGTGGCAATGATCTCCCCGAGTTGAATGCAGTACTTTTTCCTTTTCTCCACTGGAAAATGTTGCCTTTCCAAGTCCAACGAGTGCCTTCTTGTTCTCTAACCTAGCAAAGGTAAACAGGGCATTGCAGCCAGTCTGTTTACCAGCATTGAATACCTCAGGCCTGTCTTCTATTGCTTTGCTCTTTGCAAATTAAAGAGTTTCACACTGTTATCAATTATATGCAAGCCTTATCCCTGTCTTCAGTTGAGAGGATTATTATTTTTTGAGAAATAAATGGTCAGAACTGATCACTCACTGCCAGTGAGGATTATCAGATTTATGCAATGCCATCACACCCCTTCTCCCACTGCAGAACATTCAGCTTTCTTGCTTCCTGCCTGCATTGTACTCTGAACAGATGTCATCACTGGAATTCCTTTAGCAGTGGTAGCTAAACTTAGAGCCAGGCATCTTTTTCCTACCAGTAGTCTGTCAAAGAATAAATGGAATTCATTTTGCTATGATTTGCACGTGTGATTTGCTTTCCACAGCTACTTTAACAAGCAGAACTGCAGCAACCTTTGTCAATGGAAGGAAATTCTAACCCAGCAAGGGCAGCATGGTCAGAGACAGCATTGGAGCTGATTCCAAGTGTTTGCACAGGAAAATGGATTCAAAGTTCCTCTACCACAACAGCTTGTAATCTGAAAGTATTTTACCAGTCTAAAACTAACAAGACTTATTCCATTTGAAACAGCAAGTGTGCAATTCACAGAACAAATTATAGTGAACAATTTTTACCTGTTTATAAGGAAACACTTTAAGCATCCAAGCTTACAGCACTTGGGAATCCCAGTCCACTTGGACATATGTACCAAGCTCTTAGGCAAGTCAGTGGAAGCCAGCTTAGCCAAGCTCCTGCTGATGCAGCTGGAGGTAAGGGGGCAAGGGTAACTTTGCAAGGTGTGAAGGGGATTGCTGCAGCACAGCCTACAATCTGTTCTGTGGTGTATGTGCAGGGCTTTGTGGCAGTCACCATGCTGATGATATAAAAAAAAGTCATCCCAGGAAGAGTTTGGGTTTGGTCTTTGTTTTGGACCATGAGTTTGGGGCTGCAGGTCCAGGACACAGGCTGGCAGGCAGAGCCCAGCAAACATTCCACTGTGATCCCTCTGTTCCTGGCACACCTGTACCAGGAAGATTACACCAGATTGAGCCCAAGGGCAGCAACTACAGCACATAATTGTTCAGGAGGTTTTAGTTAAATAAAGGAATGTTTTAAACTGGCTGGCTTGGGGAGTGTCCAAAGCAATAGGAACAGTGCAGTCAATGAAGATATGAATCCACACACCTCCAGTCAGCAAAAGGACAGGATATGAACTTGCCAGCCCTTATAAATCAGACCCTGGATTCTCAGAAAGCCAAGGACCTAATGTCCCCCTAGAAATATCTAACAAATAGCAAAGCCACTCCCTGGCAGCAGAGGGTTAACCCTTGCCCATCATTCCAGGCTCAGATTGCCAGAACCCTGTGAAAGGTTGAAGTTTTTTTTTCACCCTGGGATTACAGTTCACTCAAAATCCATTTGTAGGAAGGAACAACGTTATCTTGCATTTGCTTCCACTGAATTTCACATGACAGAATACCCACACACCACGTTGTGACAGACCCCATTCTCTGTCTCACAACATTGCTACTCTTTAGCCTCAGCGTTGAAAAATGGTGTCACTTCAACTAGAATCCTTTTTTTGCCTCTGGTAGATTGATGATTTCAGTACTTTAGTTGAGCTCAGCTCTTTGTTCTTTAATTCCTTCCTTGCTGACAGGTGAACAGCAGCTGCTGGGAAGATTTCCTGCAGTTCACTGCAAAAAGCCCCTTTTCCTTTCTCTGCCATTGCACCACCTTTGCTCTCTGTACAGAACGACCCCACAGAGGCATTTTCTGCTGCCTGCAATTAAAATTTCCACAAATAAATCTTCAAAGATGTGCTTCCCATCACTCAACCTTCTTGCTTATCCTCTAATCCCAGTTAGTCAGGCTGACTGAATTCTCCCTCAGGTGCCTATTTTTAGTTAATTGCCTGCCCAAGCCCTGGAGCTATTCTGCCACTGAACAGTGAAGTGGATGCATGGTTCAAACAGAAACACTTGAGGTTTCCATCCTCATCCAAAACTTGTGTCTTTTCCATAACTTATTTCTTGTATTTTTCCCAGTTCCTAGAGATGGGAGCTGCCACCTGAAGCTCTGAATCCCATCCCTGTGTGGTAGGAGAAGGTGGTTTGGTTTAGCCTGGTCTGCTGGGTCTGGGAAGCCCAATTCTTTTCACCCCCATCCCCAGCTCTGGCAGCTCTCACCTTTTCCATGCCTGTTTACCGTAAGATGCCACAGCCATACTGAGCCTCTCTTGGAAAGCAGCTGGAAGCTGCCAGGGAGGTGCCATTACCACTGATCCAGCTGCCTTACAGGACCACTATTCCTCTTCCCCACCACCCCTCAGGTTCTGTTGTCCCTGCTGCACAATCCATGCACACTCACATTAGGCTCACCTCTGGCTGTTCCCAGCGATGGACTTGCTTCCTTCTAGTGAATAATTTGGATCCCCTAGGAATTCTACACGTTTCAGCTATTCTTGTGACTGCAGGTAAGGAGTTTCCTCCTGGGGTACAGTCTGCAATCTCTACCTGGAGCCAGCTCTACATCTTGCCACAGGCCAAACACCACTTAACACTTCAGATTGGCATGCAAACAGGTTGAGCAAAAATAGAACTGGTGTTCAGAAATGAGATCAGAAAACACCTTCTGCTTCTCACAAATCCACACCAGATGAGCTTGGTTTTCCTGTTCAAAGCACATTTTATTTCCATGTGCACAGGTGGGCTGCAGGAGCAGCCTGAAGCACCTTCCTCACTCTGCTTGTGGTGGAAGCCAGGTCTGCGTGGTCCTTTCCACCAGTGCCTAAATACCAGCACAGAAATAGAGCACAGAGGGAGCTTCTCTGTGCCAGATCACAGTGACAAGGACAGTTAAAAGCATTGCAAAAGATAACCAGGGAATTTGGAATGAATTTTTTTATTACTATAAATAGGTCAGCTCTTCAGCTGGGGCAAGAACCCTCAACATTGAAGTGTCTTGTTACAAACCAACCATCCCTCATTTTTGTGTCGTTGTTTTGAACTACTGTGCAAGGGGATAACCAGCTCTAGCATGGGAGGTGCTGAGTGGACTGGGGACAGCTCCAGGGCCTGCAGGACAGGGACAGCCTAGGCTGGCTGAGTGTCCAGGTAAACAGGCCCGGGACCTGCCTGCAGCCCTTCTCCCTCTATAGTCAGTGTCTTGTGCTTGAAGGTAACACATGAGCTTTGCTCACAGCCCTCAGCAACACAACCCACTTCAGGGAGTGCCACAAGGGTGCAGAAGTCTGCATGCTGCAGCACATCCCAGAACTTCTGCAAGAAGCCACTCTGGAGTTTGAGTTCTCCTCATCCTACTGAGTGTCTCAGCCTTGGTGCTTTGTGGAGCTTTTTCCACTTTAGTGATTCCTGATATCTAGGAGCATTTTTTAGAAAGACTGTTTTATAACATTTGAACCAGTTTTTTTCTTAACTGAGGATATTGAAGAACACAGAGCTGTCTGCTGATGTACTGTTGAGACCTGGGGTGGCTACAAGAAGGACAAAAAAAGAGCCTGTAGAACCCCTGGGAGAAGCCAAGCTCCAAAACTGCTGCTGGAAGAAAAGCTACCAAGTGGCCTTTGCAGCCACAAGTCAGGACAAGCTCTGCCATCTGCCACAGGAGCCTGTAAACATCTCCTTGAAAGGTGAAGGGTTTGGGATTAGCCGTGGGAGGGGATGGGAAAACCAGCATCCCTCACTGGGGCTGGCATTCACACTGTCCCTTCTTGTGCTGGTTCTGGACAGGTCCCGTGCCTGACCTCCCTCCCTGCAGCTACAGCTGCCAAAGCCAGAAACTTCCCATTGTTAAAGCTCAACTGGTTTTCTAAAAACAAACTTTCTAGCACTTTTACACAGAGTGAATCATCTCTTTTAATGGAGTATTTTGGGGGCTGTAAACAAGGTTTTTAAATTGTAATTAAGTGCCATTAGGAAATGTATGGCTCATCACTAAACTTAGCCCTTGCAAAATGAAGTTCAAATTGAAAGCAGCTTTTATAATGAAGTTGTTTATTAAAAGCATTTGGACAATCTACCCCAGGTGTCTTCATGGAGGGGAGTTCAGGTTTTGGTTGGATTAAGACAAGATAGAATCATAAGGCAGGTCAAAGACACAGTTCCCTACATGAAGCCACAGAGCTTTTTAAATTTCTTCCAAGCAAAGAATTAGACCCACAAGGGAAAAACCCAGCACCCACTGGGGAGGCAGCCACAGCAGACACCATTATCCCCTGTCAAGGAGAATAATGTTTGTTAGAAAGTTCTGGTCGCTTGGTTTCACTAAAATTTCCAGCCCACGTGGCACCATCTCAGACAAGTTCCGCCCACTCCCCCTCCCAGATAACCCCAACATGTTCTGCTCCCCACAGGCAGGAGAACCAGGACCAAACCTTAGCTTAAGCTACAACAGGCTGCAAGCACCAGCAGCATTTGAAGATGAAACAGGGCAAAGCACACAGAGCCCTCTTGGGATTCTCCTTCAGAACATGGATTAGAAGCTGACAGCCATGATCAATGTTAGGTGCTTGTCTAAGAATGGTCTAGTTTTCAGCTCTAGTTTTCATTCCTAATTCAGACACCATTAAAACGTGCCCTTTCCTCAGCAGCTCTCCCCTGGCACCGAGGACTGTGACAGAACATGAACACACTCAGCTGCCAAAAATGAGAAATAAGTTCAGCATGGATTGTCCTGGTGGTGGAGCGAAAGCTTCCTTTGCCTTTTTAAAAGGAGAAGGGATTATTCTGATGATTTCTGAGTCCTGATTCAAGTATTTGCCAGCTCTGGTCTCACTCACAGACACTCAGCAGCCCTTGACACTGGACTCCATAACCTGGGGGAATCACATCCATATTGCTCTGCTGGGCAAACCATCTCAGGAAAAGGGAATTCACTTTCCCTCCCTCAGCCATCATTCCAGCAGAGGCTCATTGATCTCCTGCCACACACTCCCCCAGCAGAAGCACACAAGCTCTGGGAAGTCAATAGAGCTGGAAGCCAATGCTGAGGGTTCAGCTTCCACAGCAGCAGCGCTCCTCAAACTCCTGCTCAGAGGAAGGAATGGCAGCTCCATTCTGAGCTGTCCTCTCCCCTCTGCTGCTCTAAAGCACTGCCCAGCACTGCCATCCAACAGTTCTGCTGCTCTGCCCATCAGTGCCACACATCAAACAACGTTATCTCACACAGGACATGAGTTGCTCAAGTGATCTTACCCAGCAGCACAGCATCAGCAGATCCAAATGCCTTGACTGGTGGCATAATTACAATATATGGCAGCAGTCAGGGCATGCCACACTGGGAGAAACTTGGTTTACCAGGAGAAAAATATTACGAAGAAAACCAGAGTATTCCAAGCTCTGCTTCTGGCTGAAGCCACACATCACAGACCATGTGAGTATCAAATAGGCCAAGTGTTACAAAAAGAAATTCTCCACAAGTGGCTTAGGAGAACTCAAGAGAGCAGGATGACAGGACAATGGCAGATTTATTTACAATAGGACACAAAGAATACATACATTAATTAAAAATTACAAAGAATACAGAGAAAACACTTCAGGGGAGGGAGAGAAATCAATGCTGGCTGAGCCTCTCCACTGGGGCAGGGGCAGAAGAAAAAAAGAAAAATCAACGAGAATCTCAGAAAGGGACCTCAAATCAGAACTGACACAGGACTCCACAGCACAGCTGGCTCACACATCCCCTCCTCCCTTTTTCCATCCATGATTCCTGGCTGATTAGACTTTGGCATGACGGGCAGGGCTGATGGGAGGGGACACAGGCCCTTGCATGGACCTGGTGGAAACTTATGGCAGCTGTTTAAAAAGGCCCCAAAGCCCCCCGTGGGAGCAAGGAGGGCTTTTGGACAGTTTTGGGTTGGAATGATGTGACCTCTGGAAGCTAGTCATTGGAAGACCTTACTCCAAAAAGAAAAATTTTCATAGATCTCACTAAAAAAACCTCTCCTCTGTAGTCTTGGCTGAATCCAGTGAGTCTGGGGATGGAGGGAGCCTTCACTGCAATGTGGAAACTTTTTACTGATAAACATCACTGAAGTGACCGAAATAAAAAAAAAAGAAGCAACAAAACACAATCCAACTTTAACCTCTTTAAAAAGAGCTTCCCACGGGCCGATTCAGGCATCAAGCCATGGGAAAAGAGCCCATGCCAGCTATCCAGGAGAGCTTGGACTGTTTTTTGTGGAGAAGAACAAAATACAACTATGGGGTGTACACTTTTCCTGTTCCCTGGAGGTAGAGAATTTCAGAGGAGGAGCAGAGAGCAGCAAGGGCAGCCGGAGCACAGGGCCAGTGAGAGAGCCCCGCTCCCAGCCATGGGACAGCTCATGGGGCCACCTGCCTGTGCCAGCCCCTTCAGCATGGCCTGCACAGCCCTTGGGCACCTCGGGCCCAACACTGCCTCAAATCACTTGGCACCAACGCCATGGCACTGCAGCCACCTCCTGCGGGCTCTGCAGGATCCCAGTGGTATTCCCAGGAAGGAGCCTGCCCCAACTCCTCACTCATCCAGAGCAGAGCTATTGACAGAACAAACTCTTGTAGTTACCTCACACATCCTTCCAGTCCTGTATTCCAGCACAACCATGTCACTTCCACCAGGACATTTCATCCTGCCTTCTGAAGGAGAGGCAATCCCACCCTCCCACAGCGGCCTGTGCTGTCCGAGGCTGGAGGGAGGCAGAAGCGATGCCAAAGGTTGCTCAAGCTCTCTCAGGGTGAAATTGCACTTCCCAGGCTCTGAATGGCACCTCCAGCAAAATGTAAACAAGCCGAAGCCAGGACTTCGGTGATCAGAGTGCGCCGGACTCCCGCTGGGCGAGCCTTTAGGCTCCGGTTATTCTGCCATAGTCAAGCTCCCTCTTCTGTGCAGACACGAAGGCAGGAGAAAAACCCAGTCTGATACTTGTCTGAAGAGTCTCCCTGAATCCTAGAGCACCCCAGGGGCTGGAAGAAAACGTTTTCACAAGTGTTTCCACTGCTGTCTCAAATCCGTTCATCATCAACATAAAAAAAAGGATGGATTAGCAAAAAGGGGGTTTACTTATACAGAGGGATATTTCTCTGCTAAAAAAACTCCCTCAAATATGGAACAGGATAATAAAGTTAAAATGTAAGGTATCTACAGACCCCTTTTCCCCGCAGAAGTAGCCCAGAATCCATGTACACTGTGCCAAAGTTACATTCCAAATCGAGGAGTTAATTATTTCTCTTGTGACTCTCCCACTGGATTTTTGTTTCCTTAAAAAGAGCTGGGAGAAGGATGTCCCTGTCCCTCCCAGGAGGACACGTGTTCAGAGGTGTCTGATTCCTGCTGGGGGATTCCAGCTTCAGTCGATTTTCACGGCGGCGTAGATCTTCCGCACAAACATGTAGGCTGCGTAGAAGCCAATGGTGCCCGTCAGGAGCCAGAAGGACAGAACCATCAGGGCAGTGTAGCCAAAGTACAGTAAGGAGGGAATGAACTCAACAATATCCAGCTGAAACAGAAGAGGATGATAAATATCAGCAAAATAACACACAGAGGCGAGAAATCAACCGGTGCCCTCTGCAAGGGGAGCTCTGGCAAGGGGAAGAAAACTTTCATTTTTGTCCAGCTGAAGGGAGATTCCCTCTGAGGTGGGATCAAGGAATGTTGCTCAGCACAAGTCCTGGGGCACACCCCTCTCTCCTGTCTGGAAAGGCTGTCAGCACTGTCTTGGGCTGGTATAGGCAGACTGGGACTCAGCAGGCCCACCATTTCCTTTCCCAAATCCCACAGTCATCCTCACAACCACGGCACTTTCACCCAGGAGTTACCTTGTTCACAAAGTAGAACACAGCATAGATCAGCACGTAGAAGGCAGATCCTCCAGACACCAGGAAGGTCCTCCACCACCAGCGGTAATCCTGACAGGATAAAGAGCCTCGTTATCCCCCTGACTTTCTTCTTCCCAGGCACTACCTCAAGGAAGCTGTGACCATTCCAGGACAGGGAGAACACCACCTATCTTCCTTCAAAGGAAATCCACAATTTGGGACTGGGGGACTTTTTTTGTCACAAAAGTATTTCCAAACCAAGAAAAGTGATGCTAACAGGCTCAAAGCGCCTGCTGCCCAAGGACATGGCTCACCTTTGGCCCCACATGTTATTTTGTATGGATGGAATGGAACAGTTTGGGAACAGCTCAAAACACCCTGTGCCCAGCAAAATTCCTGGTATGAAAGCACAGTTCCCAGCCTAAGAGATAATCAAGGAGCTGAAGAAACACTGGGGACAATCACGCCTGTGAAGTTGGGCCGCACTAATTTTTGCTAAGCAGCAGCAATAATGTGATCTGTGCTTTTCCAGGAGCAAGTACCCTCAGCTACCCGAATTATAAACCTGGAAATCTCACCTCAGCACAGAGCTGGAAATAAACCATGACAATGCTGATCTGGGAGCAGGATACCACCAGAATTATAAACACCAGGAAGAGGAAGCCAAAAAGGTAATAGAACTGGTTCTCCCAGATTGCCTGAAACAAACACACAGCAGGAATTTGTTTCCAAGTTATTGTGATCAATCACTGAACGTGGGATTAACTTCTGGCAGCCAGCCAGGGGAAAAGGAGGAGCCCTTCAGCCTCACCTAGATGAAACCACAGATCTAATGCATTTCATAATATCACTTTAGAGGATTCAGAATTGCAAAAAGTGCACAAGGACAGCTCTGAGGCAGCTTGTTCATTCCCCTGCATCTCTCAAGTAATGGAACAGCAAATTCTTCTCCATCCATAGAAGGTGAAAAACGAGTAGCAGCAGAAGCCTTTCCCTCATGTAATGTTACAGTAAATTTTGTCTTTACCACAATCCTTCAAACCACCAGGAGAGTCCCATAGCTCTCTCTGGAAACTACTGAATGGCCTGGAAGAAACCATTTACTTGCTTCAGAGAATACAGGAATAGGAGACTGCTACAGTGGAAGCCCTCCCTTTCAGAAGCTTTGGCATGAAAGGAACCCTATTGAGGAGGAAAGTGGGTTAAATGCTTACACTGAAAATGAAGAACAGTTCGATGAACATGGCTCCAAAAGGCAGAATACCAGCCATGAGGATCCTACAGAGCAGAGCAGAAACAAAATCCATAAGTAGCAAAATATAACTGTCTGGACATTAAAAATTCCTTGTAACCACACAGAAAACTCCAAGCAAAGGCTCTACATTTCCAGATTACTAAATTTCACAGGCAATGGCACAGCTGCTCCCACTGTTGAGCATGTACCATGGTTACAAGTACCCCTCATACCACATTCAAATTATTGATGTGGTCTTAAGGAACCCAATGTGCCATCTGTCCATATCCAGAGAGCAGCAGAAGGTGACAATCAGCAACCCAAGGGGACAGAGAGGAAGGGGCTTAACTCACCGTATTTCCCAGACACTCATCACTCACCCCACAAATTTGTTCATATACCACCTCTGCTCCGGGATCTGCCTGGGAATCTGATTTGTCCGTACAGGATTGTCATACGGCTGCTTGCGAAATCCAAAGTAGTAACCCAGGTAGACCAAGGGCAAGGAGATCCCAAACCACATGCAGAGCAAGGCCACCATGGTAGGGAAAGGCACCTGGAATCACACCAAGAGCCACAGAAATGAGGCTGGCAGCTCTCCTGCCCTGGGGACCAATGTCATCGGCCAAGCCAACCCTCCAGTCACCCCCTTGGAAAGGTCTGGGAGGCCAAGAGAGTCCCTATCAGTGACCCTCTCCCACTCAGCAGGCCCCAGGCTGAGGGTGGCACCTACCGCACCAGAGGAGTGTTTCCCCCAGATGAAGCAGTTGAGGACAAAGCAGATGCCAAAGACGACGCCTGGGTACAGGGTTGCTGTCTGCAAGAGGAACCACAGTGTAAGAGAGAGCACTTGACTCATCAGCCAGATGTTCCTATGGAATGAGTCCATTCCTGCTACAAGGCACATGTGGAGAAGTGTCCCTTTTGCTACGGGACAAAGCACAGAGCTGGGCTGTGGGGAAGATCTTGGACAATTCTCTTTGCTCTAGTACATGCTCTGGTGGTGCCTTTTCTGTACAGCTACAAGGACTCAATCCACAGCAAACGTGCAGCACAGCCAGACTGTGTCCAGCTACCACAAACTTGTGAAGCTTATCCACAGATCTTGCCATCAGCAAAGCTGGATAAACAGCACAGAACATCCAAAACTCACACAAAAAGCTCCCTTCTTCCATCGATGGCCTTTCAGAGTCCGGTATAAGCGGCCAGCAAAGAATCCACCAAAAACCCTGGACAGAAACAAGCCAAGACAACGAAAATGAGCTGTTGTTGCTGGGGAGAGGCAGGACAGCACGGGGGGGAAGCCGTGGAGGCACCTACCCCATGAACATGAAGAGGAAGCAGGCAGTTGTCATCAGTGCACCCCGGCTCGAAGGCGACAGCATCCCCAGCATAGCAACAACTGCAGAGGGAAACAGGACAAGGAACAGCAGCTCTGAGGGACATGTGCTGCAGCAGCTGGAGGATAGGGGCTTGTCCCATCTAGAGCCCACAGCTGCCTGCAATCTCTGCACAGGCCTGATTTCCTTCACAGCATAACACATCCACAGCCTCCAGCACGGGCCAGAGAGGAAGGCACAGCTTTGATCTCAGCTACAGGCCATGCTTCAGCCTCAGCTTCCCCAGGGATGGGAGCAGGTGCAGCTCAGCAGGCAAGGCACACCTGTGCAAAAGTCTCCCCGCCCACTATCAGCTTGGCAAAGGAAATAAAATCACACAAAGCTGCCTTCAGCTGGGCAATGTCATCCACTGCCGAGCCCAGGCTGATGGCAACAGTAAGCAGCTTCATGGGCCTCACTCCAGCTAAGGTGAGCACAGGGTGAAGTCAAACATCCTCAAGCATCATTCGTGTTACAGCCACCCCGTGCAACATGTGCCACTTACAGATGACAATCAGGATCATACAGAAGAGCTGAATTCCAGAACCCAGGAGGGAGCTGAGGATCATAGGGTACTGTGGAGGCCTGAAGACATCTCCATGCACAAGTTTCCAACCAGATTCCTCCATAGTATCTTCCTACAGCAACAACAGAAAAAAGAGGTTATTTAGATGTGATACGCCAGTGTAAATTAAGGTCCTACCACAGCCAGCCTAAGAGGTTAACTACCCTGGATCCAGTTTTTCTACCGAATTTTACCACTCTAGCCAAGAAACTTCTTTCCTCTTGGGCCAAAAACAGCTGAGACCTGAATTGTCAGTGCCAGGGCATGTATATACAGAGCTGTCTGCAGTCACTGCTTAGATCTGAAGACATCTGAACTGGTATGTGATTGTTCAGGCAGAAAAAGGTGTGTGACAGCACGACACAACTCCCCCTGCCATGCAAGGGAGGGCAAGGGAAGAGACAATACACCCAAGTCTGCACATTGGATCCCTCCTGGTCTGTGCTTCCCTCCCACTAATCCCAGCCCAAGGAACACACACATACAATGTCATCCTCTTTGTTGTAGTTGGCAATGTCCTTCCGCAGAGTCCGGATGATGATCATGCTGAGAATCCCTGAAAACAAGCAGAGGCCAGCTCAGAGGCTCCCACATGGCTGTGCTGCTCTCATGCTGTGCAACTACCAACACACTGTTCTGGCTGAGAGAGGTGGTCTTGAATCATCAGCAAAGACAGAAACAAAACCCCAAGGAGCAGAGAAGGCGGTATTCCAGCAGAAATGGGGCATTGTGGCTTTCTTGTGGGTTTTTTTTTCCCTCAATGACCTCAGTAAGAGAAAGACTGGTAACTGCCTGACCCCAGAGGACACTGTTTGAACTGGGAGGCTTTAAACTGGTTTCCTGCTCCTTCTGACCAGGTTCAGATGTGGCCACATCCTCCTCAAGCCACCTGCAGCTAAGGCTTAAACAAAACTCCCTGCAGATAATGGTAAAGCCTTCCTCTCCCCACACATCCACTCACCTGAAAGGAAAAAGACAACCACAACCGAGTTAATGATAGAAAACCAGTGGATCTGCACATCACTCATGGTCAGGTAGGTGTCCCAGCGGGAAGCCCACTTAATGTCACTTTCCTGAAAGAACAGGAGAGTTCTTCTCACACCAGCACATTCCCAATGTCTTCCACTGCTCCAGTGACAGACACTTGGAGCATCACTGCCAGCCAGCTCCCCAGTACTGCCTCACCTCCCAGTGCACAGAGTAGGTGAAGAGCAACTGGTTCTCTTTAGTAGGATCTATTTCCTGAGGGGCAGAGCCCGTGGCTTCGGGCAGGGTGCACATGCTCTTCTCATCAGCCTTCAAGTCTGTAAGGGAAAGCAGGGCACAAGGTGAGCCCTTCCCTCAGACACCACCCCTCCCATGGAGCATCACCCTGGGGGCATTGGGCTGCAGTAATTAATTCCAGGTGGGGAAGCACTCACTCCTGGCTCACCTGCTCTGCAGTTTGCAAAACTATTCTCCTGACCAGCAGTGGAGCACCATTAACAAACTTTCAGGAAAACTATACACAGGGCTCTCCTTAACTGGAAGGATAAAAGCCAGAGGTTCTGAAGCCAAGGATCTAGACCATGAACACATCTTCTATTCCACATGATACAGTGAGGAACAAGACCTCTGTAGCACTGCCTGCCCTTCCAGAGGGGACCTGCGTGGGGTGATCCACACCATGATTAACTGCCCTTCTAGACAACCTTTTCCACTGGGTTCACTGAGGTAGGTGATTTTCCCTAACTATTATTTTCAAATTTCAATCCCCTAGAACAGTTCCAAACATCCTGTGTGTCCCTGAACCAGCACAGAGTGTCCCAGTCAGGGAGATCTGTTCCACAGCAAGAGCTAGAATGCCAGACATGCCTCATAACAGATGACACAGTGCAAAAAAAATCCAACCCCAGAACCACAAACTCAGATCTTTTTACAGGAATTGATCTTCCATGAATTGCAATTCAGGGATATGTCTCTATTGTTGGTACTCCCTTAATAACTAGGTGGTTTATTATTCTTGTAATTTAGACTCCTTTCTGTGCCCTGTGAAGCAACAATTGGCACCCTGATACATCAGTGGCATCCGACTTTTGTCCATTGAGGAGATTCTTCCCCCTTGCTCCCCTCCTCAAGAGTCTCTTACCTTCTAGTTTAATGCTTTGGGGAATCACCTCAAAGCGCACCACCCTGTAGGTGTGCTCCTGGCTCTCCTCCACATCCTCTCTGTGGTAGTAAAGGATGAAGGAGAGGTGGTTGTGCAGGTAGAACTGAAACAGTGACATAAAATAAAACATCAGCACCCCATGGGAGGAAGAGGCAAAGCTGAGAAGCAACAACTGCAGAAAACAGCTTCAGTGGGGGAAAACCAAAGACTCCAACACCAGAGATCAGCCAGTCTTGGGGCCACAGTGCCTTTGCTCTGCTGAGGGGAAACCACTGCCTCAGCCTGTCCAAAGTTACACAGTGAATAAAAGCAAGGACTCCTGGCTTTCCCAGCTTTCCAGCACCCACCTTCTTCAGCCCACAAGAGACCCCTCTCATATTTCCATTATTAATAAAACCTTTTGGTTGCATTCCCAATTCTGGTAAGTCTCTGGCAGACCTCTAACAGACACCCAGATTTCCTGCAGGCACCCTCACACAGCACCTCCATTCTCTACCTTGTTACCGTCCATAAACCCAAGCCTGTATCCGTGCTCGAACTGCACATCCTTCTCCTTCTTCTTCTCCTCTTCCTCACGATTGGAATAAAACTCCAGCCGTGTTGCCACAGGGAGGTTATCAGCAATGCTGAAAACAGATTTCACATCAAATTTGTGCACAGCACCAAATTCCCCCTGACACAAATCCATGCTCGAGGTGACTCACAGGTGGACGTAGTAATCCTCCCTGATGCGCTCGGCGATGAGCTTGCTCTGCTCCACTGTCAGAGTGACTGGCTTGTTGGGAAAGTTGCACAGAACTTCACATTTCTTCTCCACATTCATGGAAACCTGGAAAGGTGTATTTACAATTCGGTCCCCTCGAAGAACTTCACCTGGAAAACAGGAGCATATGGGCAGGGTTGGAGGCTGCCAGGCTTCCTCCTGCTGATCCTGCTGCCAGGCACTGTGCAGCTGGAGGGACCACAGCAAGTCTCCTTTGCTACCCCAGGTGCAAGGATAAGATTGCAAGTCAGTATAGCTGCTTTGTTGGAAGTATCAAGCACTGCTTATGAAGCAGGTTACACACTCTCCTCCAGGACAAACACTTCCTCTGTCCAACACACAGACACTGCCGTTTGCAGATAGCCAGCACACAGTGAATCAGGGGGAGCAGGTTCTCTCAGCTCAGCAGATGTGAAAATTGCATGCTTTTACCCCTGTAAACACCCCCCACACTGTCTGACAGGTACACACCGAGGTTCTCAGCCTTGTACGTGATCTTGCTGGGCTGGCAGAAGGGCAGTGAGTAGTACTCATATGGCAGCTGGGTCCGGGAGCTTGTCAGCTTCACAGCCTGCAGGAAGAATGGAAGGATTATCCCCATGGAAGAACTTCAGATAATTTCCTGTCCTCTCAGCATCATCCAGAAGCTGATGCTTACTTCAAGACATCTTCCATAAAGCTCACTTTCAGAAGACCTACTACAACTTATATTAAAAATAGTAAAAGAGACAGATGTTCCTGAGAGACTTCCAGTAGCAGTTCATTCATAGAGGAACACTCAAAGAGCAAAACATGGTGAGTTCACAGATTTATGTCTCAGTGGAGTCCTAAGAAACAACAAAGAGCTCAAAAGACATTCAAGAGTCACATTTCATACAAGATTTCCTCAACCAAAAATTCACATCCCACTGGACCTAGAGGTCTGGCCTCCAGTGCTATGAAGAGTTCAGCAATTTTAATCTCTGCAAGGAAAGCCAGAGAGCCATCAGTCTGGGAAGACAAGGTGACCAACCACAAACATTCCTGGAGAGTTTCCACAAATCACAGGGTACAAGGGAAGTGCAGAGACATACCACAACAGCCAAGACCACAGTTGCTCTGAAAAACAGAAGTGTTTTGTAACACAGCCAAGCTTGTTTATTGGAAGAGTGCTGGCAAACACACTGACTTGCCTAAGCACTTGAGGAAGCATTTGCTCCTGAAATCCCTTTGAGAACAGCCATTCCAAAACCCTCTTCTTCTGGGAAGCTTATTGTAGCCACAGGCAAGTCTCATTTGCTTAAAAATAGCCTAAGTCTGGCAGTTTGTGGCCAAAGAGAAAACTGTGCCATGGTGCTCCATGTGGGAGCAGCCAACCTCAGCAGCCCCAAGGGTGCTGGATTTGCTGAGACAGAGACCACAGCTTCAGAAAAATAAATGAAATGGGCTATAAATCACTGATGTCTGAAAGCAAAGTCTGGCTTCTTTGTGGATAAGTGCAGCAGCTCTGTCACTGAGTACCAGCAACGCTGCACAGGAACAGCTCTCAGCAAGGCTGGGCTGAAAGATCTGCAAAACTCAAGGACAAACATCTCTACTTGGTAAGAGCTTCTCATGGATTTCCCTAAAGGCACAACATGAGCAAACTGGGTATTGAGAAGATCTGATTCAGACCTTATTCCACCATTCACCTTCCACCCAAAGGCACACCCTACATAAGCACTTTTAGAGTCAGCATAATGCTGGAGAAATTAAATTCACTTTGAAGCCACAGTGAGGAAGGGACCCAAACAGAGCAACATCTTGAGGACTTTGGTGCAACTGCTGAAGGAATTTCATAGAAGAGATCAAGAGCAAGAACAGGAATCATGTTGGGACCCAAATGTTGTGAAACAGGAAATATCTGAACCCAAAATTTTAGCATCAAGATCCCCAAATTTAACTTTCCAGCCCCTCTTACCTGCTATGGTATAAAAAAAAGAAAATAAAAAAACCCCAAAAGACAAAAAACCCCCAAACCAAACAGACTAACAGCACTGAGTTTATCCTACCTTTATTTCTACGGGATCATTGCGGTGGAAGTTGATGGGAGCCACCCCAGGTACGTAGAATGAGTCTGTGCTGTGTAGCAACAACAGCAGGCCCAGCACATATCTCAACCTTTCCTGCAAAAAAGGAAAAGGAACAGTAAAATACAACAGAAGCACTGGAACAACGTTAGAGATGGGCAACAACACTGGAAACGTTCATCCCAGACATTACAAAGGATGTGCAGTCAGGTGATTAAACAGAAATTAAATTCACAAAAGCTGTTTTAGCTTTGTTTTGTTACCCTCATCAAATCACTTTCCACTCAGCGTGTCTATGCCTCTTCATCTGCAATTAGGAAAACTTTGGCTTTGCTCAACCACAAGAAAAATGCTATTTTTGTCTGCACCATGAGGCATCAAGCAGGTCATTACTTTGCTTTTCTGCTCGCCCCCACTGAGCTCCCTGTGTTGGAAAACTCCACGGATCAGCAGGGAAGAGGGCTGTAGCCCTGGCACTGGATGTGTGTCAGCTCTGCACAGCAGCAGTTACCCTGGAGCTGATCACAGATGGATGCTCACAGGCCACGACCTGCAGAAGAGCAGGTACTGTGGAGTCAGGTGTGACACCAGGAACTGCACCCAAAGGAACGGTCACATCACCACTCCCTCCTGCTCCACTCTGCTTTCCTCAGCCCTCCAGGCCACAACACAGCTCAGTAACATGGCAAAAACCTTTTCACCCCTTTTTTAGGGAGCAGGGTGACAAGTCAGGCTGCAAGGTTCAGTCAGTTCCATAGGGGCTCCAGGAGAACCCAGACCCTAATACAGCTGCAGCAAATCCTTTATTTAACACACCTTGCTGCCTCCTCAGCCCCTCCCTTTACCTCAGGTAACCCAGCTCCAGCACAGGCAGGAAAGCTGTGAAATGAAAATCGAGCTTTAAAGAGTATTAGGCAGCAGCAGCTTGCCTGGATTAGGACATCAGCTCTGGTATAATCTCACAGCACTACTAGCTTCAGACCCTTCTCTTGAACTCCCTGCATGTGGGGCAACACTGGAAAACCACACAAAACCTGCTTTGGTTTGGGACAACTCTTGAGCTAATGCTGCAGACTTAAAAAATGAAATCCCCACCATCCTTGCGTGCCCTCAGCACCATCAGTCAGTCTGACAGCACCAGAGGGAACACTCCATATCCCAGGTGTGGACAAACAGCAGCTCTGTCATGGAGATTGTTCCTCAGGTTGGGGGGCAAAAAACAATTTAAAACAACAACAAAAAAATGTGTTTATTGCCCCCACACCCCTTCTTCTTCATCACCTTCCTCCTGTCTCATTCTAAGGCAAGGGAAGTATGTTTGGTCCAGACACCTGTGAGGGCCAACCAGAGCATCCAGAATTAGTGGAACTTAGCAAGATGAAGAAAAAAAAAAAAAAAAAAAGGGCAGAAATATCATGGGTTTGAAAGCCTAAACTGTATTTAAGATGCAAATGCTAGGCACCTACAGAAAATATGAATACTGAATCATCAGACACATGTGGCTTTCCAGTACCTGAAGAGAGCATATAAAAAAATTTGAGACTATTTACAAGACCATGGAGTACAGGACAAGGGGGAACAGCTTTAAACTCATAGAGTAGAGTAGATTGGATGTTAGGAAGAAATTCTTCCCTGTGAGAACAGTGAGGCATTGGCACAGGCTGTCCAGAGAAGCTGTGGCTGCCCTATCCCTGGAAATGTTCAAGATCAAGTTGGATGGAGTTTGGAGCAACCTGGGATAGTGGAAGGTGTCCCTGCCTATGGCAGTGGGGTGGAATGAGATGAGCTTTAATGACCCTGCCAACCCAAACCATTCTGATTCTGTGATCTTTTTTGCTTACAAAGGGGAGCTTTAGATCTATTCTAAGCACAGCCAAATACACTTGGAGCAGGCATAAAGCTTCAGCTTGGAAATGCTCTTGTTAAAACTGTCTGACTTTCAATACCGATCTGCCTTGAGGCAACATGGGGCTTATTTTCTGTGCTACACTAAATTTTGCCTTTCCAGTCTTTAAAGGGAGTGCTCAGCGTAGGAAAAGGTCTCCTGAACAGGAGAAGCACTGGAAAGAATCTGCACTCTTGTCCCAGCCTGCACTCCAGAGCAGCCAGGAACCTGCAGCCCTTATTTGTCACTGAAGTGACAGACCCACACAATGTTACTCAAAAATCAAAAGCACACCACTGCCACCTGTGCCCCAGCAGGCTGGGAGGTGACAAGGCCAGGACAGAACTTTGGCAGACACTCAGGAGACACATGAGCATGCAGAAGATGAAATTTCTGATGACAATTTTGGCAGAAATACGGCTGTCTTTGCATACAGATGATGATGACTCAGGCAGCACCAGGCAACAGAAAGACAAGAGGGCGACTCTGTAAAGCCTTGCCAGGAAAAAACAGTTGGTAGCAAGAAATGGGAAAGCTGCTATGCAACAGGTGGGAGAAGCTTTGGAAGTGAAATATGAAGGAAATGCCCAGTGCAGGTTCCTGAGCTGGCAGAGCACAGAGAAGCTCAAGCCAGGGCCCTTTCTCATCAGGACCTCTGCTCTTGTACTGACAATTGTGCTTCATCTTCTCCAAACAAAGGCAGCAGCTTAGAAATGGCAACATGGACAGCACCCAAAATATCTGTGTAACTCATGGGCCTGGCAGGTGATTGTCTCATATGGGGGATTCCTGCAAGCTGAGTTCTCTCCTATGCCAGGTCAGAACTTCCAGCAGGGAGCTCTGCTGTGGTTCAGTCACAGAGCCCTGGCAAGGCCCAGACTTCCAGCCAACAGGACACTCAGCTTCACAGCCTTTTCCAATTATTTACATTTCAAAAACATGCACAAAACCCCCTCAAATGACAATCTTGCATCTGAGGTGCCAGGAAATTGTGTAATGGTACAACAAGTAGAACAACAAACATGCACAACATCAAACTGAGAAAAACCCAGCTGCAAGTAGGCAAAAATAGTTCAGCTTGCTTAAGCCTGATTATTTTTCTATATGCAGACATACAGAGACACCCTTTCTTAGGATAATATAATCTAAATAAAAGAAGTAACTGCAGAAGCACAATCACCCATTCCTATCCCTCAGATTAAAAGGTCACACACAAACCCTCTCCAAGAAGGCCTTTCTGGATAATTATCACTAGTCTTGGGGTTTGCAGACAACCCCAGGTTTACCCCATTCAGAAAGACTTCTAACAGCATTGCTACTTTATGTGAATTCACAGAAGGTTCACAAACCATGCTGCCAAAACAGAGGACTTATTCTCTAAATCCCAGTCTGACCCAGCATGAAAAGGCCCTAAAACATCCAGTTATTACCACACTTCTCTCTCCCTAGGGTTCCTGATCACTCCAGCAACCACTGCCAGAGTCTCTGAACTCCAGCCTTTATTTAAGGGAAAGGAGAAAGAGCAGCTGTTCCCTGGGGCACTCTGCAACAGCTCCAATGTGCTCCAGAGTGTCCTTGGCCTAGCCATGTCCACCCAGAACATCCCTGCCCAGGTTACTGCCAACAACCTGAAGAAACCCTCAAGCAGCAGCAATTTCAAGCATCTGAATTGAGCTGGTGCTGTATCAGGACTGGTTTGGGTCTTAAGAGTTTCATAAACCACACAGGAACTGAGTAACAGAACACAGGATTTGTTCAAATAGATGAAAAGGAAGTAGGAAGCGACAGTGATGGATATCATGAATTGTCCCATCTCTTTTTGGCAGAGAGGGGCAAGAGGAACATCAAACAGCCATAATCAAGAGCTGTTAACTTTCAAAGACAGCTTTGAAGAAAAACAAGGAAAATGACCTGTAGAGAGCCATTTGTCCAAATGGATTCACACAGCTCCCTTATTCCATTTCACTTACTGAAACTTTTTAATATGACGACAGAAAGGGAGAAAAGCCACAACTCACTACTCTATGGGAGGGGAAAAAACCCAACAAGATCACTTACACATGTAACCTTCATTCTGCCCTCAGGCACGTTAGCAGGACTGAACAGTGCTAATGGCACCCTAGCCCCGTTTTCCAAGGGCTGCCTCCTTGGATGATCATGACAACTGTTTGGATAAGCTCATCTTTATTACGCCCCTGCCCTGGAGAAGCCACCGTGAGCCCTTCAGAAGGAGACAAGTGCTGCATTCACATTGACTTCAGAGCTCCTGACACCAGGAGAGCTGCTGGCAGCCTTCTCTACCCTTCACACAACAGAGAGCCACGAGGAAATTCCCAGTAGGACCATCCCCAGCACTCAAAGCCAGCTGAGCACTCCCTCCTCCCTGCCTGGGGGAAAGCCAGCAGGATATGAAGATGCTTAAAGCAAATTAAATGAAAACCTCAGCTCTCCCAATCCCCTCCCAGTCACTCCGTGAGTCATCTCAGCCAGCAGCGACCTTTGTATCAGCACACATCCTTTATCCATGCCGCTATTCCTGCAATGCCACAAAAATATCCTTCTATGAAAGCAAGGAGGAAATCCGTTTTACTCCTCCAAGACTTCAAGGTAGATAACAAATGTCTCAGCAGCTCGTTTTCTCCTCTGTGAGGTAGCACTGATGCTCACCAGGGACACTTACAGTTCTCCGAGGATTCAAGGAATAATTCAATAGTAATAACAGGGATGCTGGAACGCGGGAAAGTGAAACGGCTGCTCAAACTCGGACCCGACAACCACCACCAAACATTTGTGAAAATCACACACAGAGCAACAGAACCCGTGCTTGGCACCAGCACCGGGCCCAGGCTGACAGCTCGGAAGGGAAGGTGAAAGGAAGTGTCGGTGCTCCCTACAACCCACCCCGCTCCGAGCCTCCCGCCCGGCCCGTCCTGCCCAGCCAACGCCGTAAACCGCAGAAAGGGAGCCAACTTTGCTGCCCAGGGAGTGCAGGGCAGCGGGGCAGGCGGGACAGGAACCCGCTGGGCTCCGCTGGGTCCCTGGAGCACCGAGCGGCGGCCCGAGCCCTGCCCTCCACAGGTGACACCGCCGGGAGACGCGGGGCAGCTGCAAGGCCCCGGGCGGGATTGGGGAGACTCCTCCAGCCAGAGGGCGGGCCCGCATCCCTCCCAGAGCGGTGCAGGCTCGACCGGAGACCCCGCACCGAGCCCCGCGCGGGGGCCGCCGCCGGGCTGAGCCAAGAGACAGCGGGCGGGACGCGGGNGCGCCGAGCAGCCGCGCTCCGCGCTGCCGGGGCCGGGCCCAGCTCAGCCCCGGATCAGCCCAGCCGTTCTGCCGGGCGGGGTGGGGCGGGGGTCTCCGCCCCGGTCCCCAGCGGATCTCTGGCTCCGCGAAGCCGGCCGGGGAAGGGGCGGCCCGCACCGCCATCTTTGCTGAGGGCAGCGGCCTTTGCATGGAGAGCGGGCACGACGCTGCGGCCGCCATGTTGGGTGAGGGCGCCGAGGCGGTGGGGCCGGCAGGCGCTCGCTCCGCTCCGAACCTCCCGGTTCCTCCGGTCCCACCCGGGCGGACCCGGGCCCGGGGACTGCTCAGAGGGCGCTGAGGGTCTGCCCGGCTCTGGAGCCCCTGCTCCGAGGGGCGCTGCCGGCCCCAATTTGCCCCATCGGCGTCTTCCCCGCCCGGGCTGCGGAGCAGCAGGGACGGCCAGGAGAGGAAAGGTTGACAAATACTTTATTGATTACAAAAAACAGATCCCAAAGCTGAAGCGACAGCGTTTGCCTCTTGGAATCAAAAATATAATCACAGATCCCAGTCTCCCTGCTGTAAGAGGTACATGGCTGTCTTTTAAAAAAAAAAGTTTTTACTGCTTTTCCCCAAATAACCTCATGAAATACTAAAAATAAACAATAACATAAAGTGAGTGTGCAGGGAGCACCTGGCACTTGCTGGCACTGCAAATGCCCCAGCAGACAACAAATCCTGCCTGTGAGCTTTGCCATGGGGGAGAGGGCTCGTTTTGCCATGGCTTTGGGTTCCACAGGTTCCTCCCAAGGCAAGTGGAGGGGGATCCATGCAGGGATAAGATCTCAGAAGGGTTAAAAAAACACTGATCTGGGTTTTGACTTGCAGCAAAAGCCTGGCCCCATCCCTGTCCATCCTCCTGGGGTCTGGGCATGCACTGTCCAGCCAGCACTTCCTGGAGTCACTGCCCCGCAGACACTCAAGCTCCTGGGAAAGGCACAAGGTATGGCCATGTCTCTTCTCCCTCCATCATGCTCTTCCTCCTGTGCTTCCTCCAGCCCAGCCGCTCCAGCAGGGCTGTGGTTCCTGGGCCAGGCTGGCAGGGGAAGCAGGGCACAGGTGGGACAGGGAAGAGCTGCCAGTGTCTGCCCCAACCATTCCGTGCTACGGTTGCTGCTGGTACTGGCCCTCTGTCGCAGTGAAGAAATCCTCCAAAACACTTTGTATGTACTCAAAAGTGGGACGATCCTCGGGTTTGATCCTCCAGCACCTCATCATGATGTCGTACAGCTCCTCGGGGCAGTTATCCGTGCGGGGCATCCGGTATCCACGCTCCAGCGCCCTGATCACCTCCACGCTCGACATTCCTTGGGGAAACAGGGAGGGACAGGTGAACATCACCTGGGTTATCACTGCTTTCTTTAAAAGTCATAAAATCCCCAAACCCAAAACTTCTCTCCCATTGGGCAATGTCTCAAGAAGGAAAAAGTGGCTAGAGGGTCTGGGGAGGGGGAGCTGCTGTTCCTTGTCAGGGAAACATGTGGGCAAAGGAGATGCTGGATTATTGTAAGATGGAGTTTTGTGCTCCAGGTCAGATGGAGTTTATAATCACTTTGTATAAATGAAAATCTCTATGTGCTAAGTCTGTGACAAGCCATTGCTTCCAATGAAAACAAGTGTCCTCAATGAAAACAGTGTGCTCCTCAGAACAGGCAGAGCTGCTCTTCAGAATAGCCCTTTGTGCCACCCCAGATCCTTCATGGTCCATTTGTGGTGGCATTTACAGGCTAATTTCCCATTGAAAAAAGGTACCAAAATAATTATTAGTATAAAATACAGGATGGTCCCTAATGATAAGGATTTACAGGGTTTTCACATGGAACTGGAGAAGCTCAGGTCACATGCATGGGGCCCAGAAGGTGGAATGTGTCTTTTGGAACAAGATTAGAGGAGGCATTTCACACCCTTACCTGGGTAGGGAATGCGTCCATAGGTAACGATCTCAGTCAGGAGGACCCCAAAGGACCAGACATCAGATTTTATAGTGAAAGATCCATAGTTGATGGCTTCTGGTGCAGTCCATTTAATGGGAAACTTGGCACCTGGACAAAGAGATCCAATGGGAAACATAAGCTCGACCCCAACTGCTGAGAAATGGGTGGTGAAATATGGGGAACAAGAAACAAACAGAAGAGGAACCAGTGAAGTGATGCAAATGAGAGGAGCCTCCCTCTGCCCTGTACCCAGCACATCCCTCCCGGGGTCAGGACCACCATGGTGGCAAGTGGCTCTAAGGGACCCTCCCCAGCCTTTCACCCCCAGCACCTTCCCGGGCTGTGTACTCGCTGTCCTCGATGACCCTGGCCAGCCCAAAGTCTGCAATCTTGCACACCAGCGTTGCAGACACCAGGATGTTAGCGGCTCTCAGGTCTCTGTGGATGTAGTTCCTCTTCTCAATAAAAGCCATTCCTTCTGCAATCTGCCACAGGGGAACAAGGCAAATGCAAAAAGGCTGCTTGAAATAACACACACGCCCTCAGCACCAAAGTCAACTGCTTTTGGCCAGCACTCAGAAAAGGGTGAAAGGAGGCTGAGCTGCAGCAGGACATAGATGTCCCATCCCTGGAAGTGTTCAAGGTCAGGCTGGACAGGGCTTGGAGCAACCTGGTCTAGTGGAAAATGTCCCTGCCCATGGCAAAGAGTTGGAATGAGATGAGCTTTAAGGTTCCTTCCAACCCAAACCATTCTGTGACTTTCCTGCATGGAAACTGCTCTCCAAGCAGAGAATCCCTTGCAGAAGAGGTTGGGGTTTGGGTGACCACCCCAACATGACACCTTTAAGCTGCTGTGTGAGAAAAGCTGTGAGAACTGACATCTGAGGAGCTCATGTGATCACCAGAGAGTGTCTGTGAGTGTTTGCATGGCAAGGTGTAACTGCTTCATCCACAGCCATGAGGATGTGGAGGAGGAGCAAACCATTCTCTGCTCAGGGAAGACGTGAGAGCAGTCTCCAAATATACCCACAATGGCTCACTGTAATTGCTGCAGCAAAGGTCAGCATTCCAGAGCTTCCTTAGCTGGGGCAGAAAAGTTTAGGGGAAGATGCCTGAGTTCTTCTGTACTAGTTTCTGAAGAGTCACCGCTGCCTGTGGACAGGATGGCTGTGATGGCCCCTGAAAATCCCCCCTCACCACTCTGTCTTCTGAAGTCTCTGCACTCAGTGCTGTGTGTGCAGGTCTCAGCCCTGATCAGGCAGAGGTGACCTGGTGTGTGCACAACCAAACCCCAAAGTTGCACAGTTACCCCATGCCTGGATGTAACCAGAATCCAGAATGAGATAGGGCTGGAGCAGCCAGAGGGGAAACCCTCCCATCCTTATCACACCCACACAAGCTGGCCTGAGTGAGCTGCAGCTCTCACAGAGCTCTCCCCACTAAATACAGAAGTAACCAGGCAGTGCAAGAGCGGAAGGATCATTTCCATGACCACAGATGCATTTCTGCTCGCAGTGACTCAGCCCCAGCATAAGGGCCAGCCTGCTGCCTGTCCCTGACAGCCCTTCAGCCTTTGCTCCCCAGAGCTTCTCTGAGCAGCCCCTCAGAGCCATGGGCTGAGCTGGGGCTGGCACAAGCTAGCTTGCTGAGAACAGATGGTGTGCAGGAGTGCACAGCTGATCCACACACCCCAGCACAGCCAGCTCCAGCAGCCAGTGACCTGGTCTAAGCCCACAGGATCTGGGCTCGCATCCTGGCTTTCCTATTGCTCAGGTGCCTCTATGAAATATTTGAGCTCAGCACAAAGGGTTCCTGGGTTCAGTCCTCACCCAGGAGCACTGGAGAAGCAGCAGTGGTTGTGCAAATGTTTGCACATGGAGTGAGATGTTTAACAGCCCATTCTGCTGTACTCAAAATCAGTTCCTGAAAATATCCCTGAAATAATTATTGCTGAGTCCTCTTGCCTCTCCAGCTGCCTTCCCTTGCCCGTGACAGCCCTCTGGTGACTTTATTGAACCACAGCCCTCTCATAGGCATTCCCCTGGGGCAACAGCCTGCTCTGCTCCCTCCGGGAGTCTGGGAATCGTGCCTGACTCAGCCTCTCAGGCATTGTGAGCACACAGGATCATGCTGCAGGATTCCTATTAAACTCACAGGCCTTCACACCACAGTGGCACTGTCTTGAAGCAGTGCTGGGGATGGGGTGGGATGGAGTGGGTGTGTGGCCATGCCGGCTTTGTGGGGCTTTGGCCAAGTTTGCGGGTAAGGTTTGCAGGTAACTGTCACAGCAGCAGCAAATTAGAAATTATAGTTAGCAGTATCAATAGTTATCAATTAGAGAAATTGATAACATTGTCCTGGGTTGGGTTGGGCCACACCAACCAGCACCAGCATGTCCCAGAGAAGGGACTGTGCAAAAGTGAGCAGTGGAAACAAGTCCCATCCTCATCCCCACTTTCTCCACAAAGCACAGTGGCCCCATGGGCTGCCAGGGCTAGAGGAACCATGGCAGACATCGAAGTCAATAGCCAATCCTCTGCAGGGTCTGTGCAGCTCTGCTGTGCACTGCTCAGGTGCAGGTGGGCTGGCTGAGTGCTGCAGATATCGGTATGGTGAGGGGGAAGCTGCCACTTCTCCTTTCACACACCCCTGCTCCTGCGAGGTCAGCGGGATGGGGATGGTGAGCAGGCAGTGGCTGCCCACAGGAAAACCCCACTGCACGCCCAGCACTGTTCGGATCAGGCCCTGCACAAGCCCCAGGTAAGTTCCCAGGCTCCTCACTCACACTTTTCAGGGGGACAAGGGGTACTCAGAGCTAGGGAAGGTCTGCTCCATCCTCACCTGGGCAGAGAAGTCAATCAGCTTCGGGAGTGGCAGCTTGTTCCCCTCATCACTCTTCAGGAAATCCAGCAAGCTCCCTGCAGACAGGGAAAGGTGCCAGGGCTGATGGTTTTGCTGGAGCTTGCACCCACCCTTAGGGTGGCACAGGGTCCCAAGCAGGACAAGGGGACTCTGGAAACACACTTGATCCCCCATCCCACTCCCATGGATTGGGCCAAAAGGGGAGCATATCTGCAGGCTCCCTCCTGCCTTGTGGAGTGCTTGGATTCATCTGTCCCCTCTTAGGCATCCCTCATCTCCAGTGCTGTCACCACATCCCTTCTCCCAGCACCCTGTCCCAGAGCAGTGACAAGCTGTGGTGGGAGCCAGAACTGGGCATGTGGAAGGGATTGATTTGCACCATCCCAGGGAACCTGAGTGCTGCCACTTGGCCTGGCCCACAGACATCACTCAGGGATGCAGACTCCACCTTTCTCCATGAATTCAGTGATGATGAAGATGGGCTCCTCCCTGGTGACCACTGCATGCAGCTTCACCAGCTTGTCATGCTGCAGCGTCTTCATCAAGTTTGCCTCCTCCAGGAAGGCTTCCACGGACATGCTGCCCGGCTTCATCGTCTTCACTGCCACCTTGGTGTGCTTGTTATAGGTAGCTGGGGGTGGCACAACAGATCATTCCAACACTGCCCTGGGAGCTTTGGAGCCAAAGTCCCAGTCCTGCAGACGGAGCTGCTGTGGGAAGGTTGGAGACCACACACAGCCCAGGGCTGTCCCCACATGCCCAGCCCCAACCAGCCCCTGTATCAAGGCAGGGTAACCTCCATGTTCCCCTGCTTCTCTCCCTTAGGTCACTCCCTCACTGTTTTTTCCACCCCACCATCCCTCCACCTTCTCTCACATCCCTCACCCTTCCTCCTTCACCGTCACCTTCATCATTCTCCCAGCCACCTCCCCCTCACTCTCACCCATCCACACTTCTCCGAACTGCCCAGCTCCCAGCTTCCTCTCCAGACTCAGTGACTCTCGAGGGATCTCCCAGGCATCCTTCTCCCAGGGCTTCTGTGGTTTGGGTACACGGCAGGGGTAGGTGAGCTTCTGGCACAGCCCATCACTCTGACCTGAGGGGAGCATCCAGGGCCATCAGCCAGCCTGAATCACTGGCCACACTGTGCTTCAAGGGGGAGTTCTGGCCACAGTGGGTGTTCTGCGACAGCAGCACCACAGTGGTAGCAGCCAGCAGGCCAGCCATGGCAATAGGAGAAGGTCTGGAAGTCACTGCATACTGCAGCCAGAGCCACAGCAGGAGCCCAGGGGTGATGGGCAGGAGCCCCTCAGCCTCTGCACACCCCCAGCTGCCCGGCTGCTCGGCTCGGGGGCAAAGCTCCATTTGGGAAGCGGGGTCGGGCACCCCAGGGCTCACCCTTGTAGTACTGGACCAGCTCCTGCAGCGTGTTGAAGTTGTTTCGTGGGGAGATGTAGAAGCCACCGCTGTCCAGAGTCCGGATCTTGTAATGCTTCACTGCCCCGCCCCGCAGGTCGTCCCCGTCCCGCACCGAGAGCGAGTAAGAGCCTGGGCAGGGAGGGGTGAGCTGGCACCTCCCATGGGAGCACATTCCTGCTGCCCCTGGCCATCCCGGGGCTCCTGGCCTGCACAGAGCCATTGCCCAGCAGAGCCAGCAGCACCCATCCCACTGTGCTGCCACCACCCCTTCAGCCCCAAGGGCAGCTACACCTGCACCCCAAACACCCAAAGCAGCCTCAAAGGGACACATTTACCTATTCCTGCCGTGGGGTTGGGACATTTGGCAGCAGCACAGACTATTGCAAGGGCACTTCCAGAAGAGTAGGGGACCCCCAATCCCTCCCTGCAGCACAGCAGATCCCCAGGGCTGGGGAGGGAGCTCCTCTTCCAGGTAAAGGTGCACGAGGGAAGCCCTTTGGGCAGCTGTTCCCCATCCCTGTGCTATGGACACCCCTCCACACCTTTCGTTGTCTCGCTGTCCCGTATCATGAAGGACCCAATCATGTTCCCAGGGCCAAGGAGCTGCCGCTCCGCATCCTTCCGGCTGACATCCTTGAAAAACCACCTGCAGCAGAACCAGATGAACCAAGGAATGCTGGTGTGGGGCAGGGCTGGGGGCAGGACATGAGGCAAGAGCAGGACAACAGCAGTGTGGAAGTGGAGGACAGCATGGGGCCAGGATCTGGCACACAGGGTTGGACTCACTCCTCTGTCTCCAGCGAGTTGTCTTGGGCAACGTAGTTGCTGGGGATGAAGCCTTCACATCCCGTCACCAGCGACCGTGCTTGCCACCATTCCCCTGACCTGGGACAGAAGTGGCATTGGGTTGGCTCCTGGCACCTGGACCCGAGCACCAGCAGCTCCTCCAGGGCAAATTCCAGAAAAAAATCCCAACAGGGCCACACAAACCATCAGGAGACCCTGGACAGAGGTCTGCCAGCAGCACTTACTTCTCCAGGACCTTCATCCTCTCCCCCTTCTGGAAGCTGAGGTCCCCAGCGTTCATTGCCTCGTAGTCATAGAGGGCCAGCACCACAGTGTCCCCCAGGCCTGCAGCAAGAGAACTCCCTGGGCACCCCTCCCCATGCTGGGATGGGGTGCCCAGCCACTCCTGCCATGAACACTGGCCAGGACATTGGCCAGGACCCCCACAGTACCCAGCACCCCCATCATGTCACATCTGGGCCTTCAGGGCAGCCCGGAGCTCCCATCCCACCAGGACTGGCAGTGTTCACCCCTAGGTCAGAGAGGATCTGGCCACGCTGCCCCAACATGCTCCAACCCCCTGCACCCACTTGAGCCCCCTTGTACCTACCATCCTCGGGCAGGGGCACAGCCATGCTGGGGACACTACTGTTCTGGAAAGTGCAACAAAACCACAGAGTGACATCACAGGTGGCAGAGACCCATTCCCCACCAGGGGTCTTGGCCCCAAGAGCAATGGCAGGAGCAGGAGAGCACCCAAGGAGCAGCACCAGCACCACCTGACATGACAACCCTCCCAGCACCAGCATCTCCACCCCCTCCCAACACCTTCCTTTTTCTCTCCCTTTCTCCATAATTCCTGGATTCCTATCAGGTCCATTCTGTGCTTTGTCTCAGTGTGGCCTGGGCTCTCACCCCATAGCCAAGTCCCTGCCCTGGTGCATGGGCAGTGCCAGTGTCCTCAGCTGGCTCTGCTCTTCGTGCTGGTAGCACTGCTAAGAAGAGGGGCTGAGCCCCCTGTGACAGATCAGCCCTGAAATCCCTCATCACTTACCCTCTTGTTGGTGGCTGTGGGGTCCCTCACATAGTGGCCCTGCTGGATGGTGGGGCCAGGATCAGGGTCAGGACCAGTTTTTATCATCTTCTCTTGGACACCAGCTTCCTTTGACCTCACACAACCCATGCTGCAGCCAAGGAAGGGGAAGTGAGGCCATTGCAACAGAGGTGAAAGCCCCACTCCAACCCCAGTCCAGCCCTGTTCCCATCAGCTCCCACCCAGCACAGGGCACCAGCCAGGGGCTCTGCCATGACAGAGAAAGCTTTGCTGCTCCCACAGCTTCAGTGTACTGGGGTGCCCAGTGACTCATCAGAGGAAAAGGGATCTCCTGGAGATGTCACAGGAAATTAATTTTGGGGAGACAACAGCAGCAGCCATGGGGCAGCTTCCCAGCCCTTCTGGGATGCAGGACAGGGCACAGGCATTGGGCACCATGGCAGCAGAGAGTCACACTTGGCATCTTCTGCAAAGAGGGACCCTGATCATGGTGAGCTTGGGGGTCCTCACACAGCACCCCTGGTGCCTGTGGCTCCCCCATCACCACAAGTCACCACTCCACACTGTGCTCCCCTGCTCTCTGCTGGGTGGGACCTGCTCCAAACAGCCAGTCCAGGGTAAAGACAAATGCTCAACTTCCCCCAGCACTCCAAGAAACTTAGTGGGAAAAAAGCTGCAAGAAGTAGCAAGAGTGGTAAACCCCTTGCAAATGTACTTCCCTCGGCCAGGGAGACCCGGGTGCAGAGAAAGGAGAAGGTGCTGGTGGCGACAGTGAAGGAGGAAGCTCAGGGCTCAATCCTCGATGTGCACAGCAGAGCTCTTGAGGGACATCTCTGTCACCTCCACAACACCCCATGGTCACTCCTTGCCTTTCCCTCCTTGCCAAAGCCTGGGTCAGCCTCGCTCCCGAGGGCAGAGCAGGAGCAGCAGTGGCAGCAATGACCGCTCATCACCCCCACTGAGTACAGGTTAGAGACTGTGCCAGATCCATCCTGGCAAACCCACACAGTGCCCAGCTTAAACTCAGACGTAGCTCACACCATCACCACTGTAGGTATTTGCTGCTCCTGTCCCACACCGGCTCAGCTCATCCAGCCCTACAAAGCACAAACACCCCGGGCGGTCCAAGGGTCATTCCCACCACCATTCCTGATGTGTCTGTCCCACCCTGGAGAGCCAGGTCCCAGGGCTCATGCGGTGTCCCCAGTCATGAGGACCAGGTTGGATGAGGCTGTCCTTCGTTCCTGGAGCAAGGCTGCCTGCAGCCCCATGCCCTTGCTTCCCCGTGCCTTCGGTCCCCCACAGCCCCTGCAAAGCCACCAGCAAGGACCCTCTCGTCGGGGCTACACTGTGCCCAGCCGGGGCTGCACCGAGACCCGTGAGACTCTCGGCCATCGCCTCATCCCGGTCACCCAAGGGTACGCCGCTCTGAGTGCCACGGGTCCGGCCCGGGTCGGACCCACCGGGCTGCCCGGGACCGGCTGCGGGGCTCTCTCGCCGCCCTCGGGACTCCGCGCACGGTTCCGACCCCGGAGCTCTCACCTTCGCTGCCGTCCTGGGGCACGTCCCTATCGCCAGTCCCTGTCGCAGAGCCCAGGCTGCCGCCGCCGCTCCGCTCTGCCCGGCTGCTCTCCGGTACGGCCACGCCCCTCCCGGTACAGCCGCGGTACGGTCCCGCCCCCGACTTCGACGGGGCGGGTGCGGCCGGTGCCTCCTGTGCCGAGCTGGGAGCGGAGACCACCACCCCAACCACCACCCCACGAACTGCACCCGCAAGGACAGCCCAGCCCTGCGTGACCCCACTGCCCTTAGGGACCCCCCGACGGGTGCCCGAGCCCGTCTGTCCGTTTGCTGCCCCGGGACACCGGACGGGTTTGGGTCCCGCACCCCAGAGCAGCCCCCAGGATGTCTCTTCTCCTGGTGCAGGGTGAAGGAGGGCGTGGGGAGGGGCACGGGGGGGAGCACAGGACACGGCGTCAGCCTGGGTCTCTGTCCCCAGGAAAGAGAAAAGAAAGCTCTGGGGATCCGTGGTGGGGTGCAGGACACAGTGGGGTGCATGGGACTGGCTTTGTGAAGCACAGCTCAGAGAGGTCCGGGTATCCCTGGGCTTTGTGGTGTCCCTGCTGGCCCAGTATTCCCGTGCCAAAGCTCCTCTCGGCGCCCTACCCAGCCCCGCAGTGTTCCAGCCTTTCTTCTGGATTGCCCGAACAACCCGGGACAACAGTTCGAGATGGAGGCAGCAGCATCAAGGGAACCCGCGGCTCTGTGTGACCCTGGCCATGGGCTGTTTGGGTTCAGAGGAAGCAGCCAGGGTGGGAGAGCGTCCCACCTCATGAGGGTTTGCATATGTAAATTTTTTATAGGAAAAATAAGTTGCTCTGGTAGCCCCAGAGTCTGCTGCCCACACACCACCCTGGGGCTGCAGCGCCGTCCCATAGTCCCCACCAAGGGACATTGGGCCAGGAAATGTTGGCTCGGGGCCACCAGCCAAGGGCCAGCACTCGTGGGATATTGGGGTACAGGGTCCAGGGGGAATCGGCTCGGGGATGGGGGCCAGGGAACATCAGCTGAGGCCCATCGGGCGGCGGGGAGCACGGCGCGGTCCCTCGGCGGCGGAGGGGCTGCAGGGCGGGACTGCAGGAAGCTGGGTCCCGGGGCAGGAACTTCCTTTTGTGAAACACCCGCAGCCCGCGGCCGGACGAGTGTCACGCAGGCGTCGCAGGCAGCAGCAGGCCAGCTGCGGCCACCAGCCCTTTCCTCTCCCAGCACACACTTGCTGACCCTCTCCATTGCTCTGAGCATCCCCTGGAGCCAGCCAGGAACAGCCGGCAGCACCCTGATACTGGTGGTGACCTCCATGTGACACTCGAGTGGGCAGGTGCCCAGCCCAGCCCAGCAGCCCCCTGCCCCAGCTCACCCCCACACCACGGCAACCCCTGCACTCTGACTCTTTCCCTTTCCCCAGGGAAGAACCTGCTCTGCTCCCAGCCCCAGCATTTAATTGAAATCTGCAGAAATTACAGCACGAGTGTCTCCCACACAGCCACGGCTGAACTGTGATTCCAACAGCTTTGACAAGAGCTGGCAGGGCAGTGCAGAGGTCTGTCCCCACCCATGTGACAAATCCACCCTCCCTGGTTCCAGGGCAGAGCTGGGCACCTGCTGAATCTGGTCCTGGAGGTGCAGCACCACATCAGCGAGCTGTGTTTTGGCACTGGCTCACAGGTAGTTGTCCTCTTCCTCCTCCTCCTCCTCTTCCTCATCCCGTGCCAGCGCCTCGATGTCGTGGGTGATGTCGGTGATCATGCGGTTGAAGGACTCGGACTCGGAGCGCAGGGACCAGCTGTCATAGCTGCGCACGGCTGAGGCTGAGGTGGTGCTCATGCTGCGCTTGATGCGACCGAAGCTGTCGGTGAGGATCCCGCCCTCCCGGATCCCGATGCTCTCCAGGAAGGTCTCAAAGTACCCGATGTCTTGGTCAGGGATGAAGGGCCTCATTCCTGTCACAGGCACCGTAAGACTCGGGAGGCTGCCCAGGTGGGCAGCACTGGGGTGCCTGCCCCATTGGAGTGCAATGCCAGCCCCACTGACTGCTGGCAGGAGGTTTGTTCCATCCTGCCCCCAGTAAGCAATGGGGTCCTGACATCCCCTGAAGCACACCCAGCACCAGCACCATGTCCCCAAGGGATGCATAGATATCACCAGGGTGACCTGGTAACAGGCTGGCTGCTGACACTCACCCAGGAGGAGGAACTTCCTGCGGTCCCCGTAGAGGCGCAGGAGCTCTGTGCAGTATTCCTGCACCGGTGTGCCCAGCCGGTACTCACGGAGCAGGACAGCAAACTGCTGGATCTCCTGCGGTGACAGCTTGTTGCGCAGCTGTGGTGACACAGGGACAAGTTGGGCTTGGGGACACCAGCAGCACACAGCCCCAGCCCCCTCATCCTGTGTCCCACTGCTGCTCTCTGGCACAGGGAGCCCAGACCTGCTTGCTGCTCCCCAACCAGCTGCTGGCACTGCTGGCCTGCTGCTTGTCCCCGTGCCCATCCCCGTGCCCTCACCGTCACCATGTAGTCCTGCAGCTGCTCCAGCCCTGCGCCGCTCTGGTCACTGCCACTGCAAGCCGTGGCCAAGCTATGGTGGGAGCGGTGGAAGGAGGGCGAGGAGGTGCCACTGCAATAGGCTTCAAAAGTCTCGTGGGAGCCATTGCTGTGGGAGGACACGGGTCAGTGGATCCCTGTACCCCTCGAGTGCCCAGCTGCCCTCCCCACACTGCACAGCATCCACCATCAGGTAGAGCTGGGGCATCACTGCAGTGGGGACTGGCACCCACCCAAGGCCAGGGGCACCCACCCAGGGGCAGGGGGATCCCACACCGGTCCAGTGGGACCCACCCCAGTCCAAGGGCACCCTGGGGGAGCCAGACTCACAAGGAGCTGCAGCAGCTGTAGTCAGCATCGTAGCCGTATGTCCCATCTGTGCGGCAGCTCTCGCCTGGGGAGGGAGAGTTGAGACCTCATAGCAGAGACAACCCGCCCCCCCACGATGCATCCATGTACCCCACCCGTCAGCCCCATGACACCCCACTTGATGTTCCCACTCCTGTTCCCAGCCACTCACTCCTGCTGGAGAGCCAAGGCCGTGTGGGCGTGGAGGTGTAGTGGTACCCTGCGCGGTCCACGCACTCGATGCTCTGGTCGCCGTAGATGATCTGGAACACCTGGCAGATGAGCGCACAGGACTCCTCCCCAGCATCCTGCAGCGGGAGGGGAGGAGGGCGGTGAGTGCCGGGCATGGGCGAGCGGGCGACGGGTGCCACACGCCGGGACCGCTCACCCTGTTGGGCACGGCGAGGATAATGAGGTTGGAGTAAGCGTCAGGGCACGGGTCCTGGGGGTCCAGGGGGTTGCTGCCGGCGTGCCGCCGCTCCCAGCTGCCGNCTGCCCGCCCCGCGCCGCCCGCCAGTCCAGGCTGCAGATCGTGTGCCGCCGCTCCATCGGGCCCCCGAGCCGGCCCTCGGGCCACGAGCCCCCCGCACGCTTCTCTGCGGGAAACGCCTCCGGCAAGCCGGCCGGGGCCGCCTCGGGGTGCGCCCCGGCGGGGACCGGGTCCACTCCCAGACCTGAGGGGCGAGGACAGGCAGGGCGTTAGAGCAAGGGGCTGTGCTGCCCACCCTGCCTGGTTCCCAGCCCCTGCCCTGGCCATCCCACCAGCCCAGCGGGATGCAGAGGGATGGGGTTGTGGAGTGGGGATGTGGGTTGTGGACACCCCTCCGAGACTCCTTGAGAGGGAGAGGACTGGACACACCAGGACAGGGAAACGGGAGATTTTGCCGCCCTGATAGACTCTGACACCCATCACCCGCCGTGCTCCAGCCCCTCTTGTCCAGGGGACGCTGGCCACTCGGGCCCGGCTGTGCCTTGGCTGGTAGCCCCTGGCCGGACCCCCGCACCGGTTTTGAGGATAAGGAGATGCAGGGCATCGTCGCGCAGGTAGGAGGCCGCCGCGATCTCATGTGTGGGGATTCGCAGGATCAGCTCCTCGTTGTCGCGCCAGGTGAGCAGGAGGCAGCGCGCCGAGAGGCTGAGGATGCTGTCCTGCTCCGGCGTCGTCTGCAGCGGCAGCTCCTTCAGCTGCTGCATGGACAGAGGGCAGGGGGGTGCATGGGGCACCCGGCAGTGCAGGGTACTCAGTGCCCACCCTTTGAGAAGCGGGGACCCCTCTCACCCTGGCCGTGTCCAGCAGCTGCAGCACCTCATCGCGGCTGGAGGGGTTCAGTGAGGATGTCACCCATGTCAGGTGACCTAAAAACTGGAGGGGAAAAAACCCAGAGCAGCTTGGGGAGGCTGGGGCAAGCACCGCCACCGCCCCTTCCCAGCCCCACGGCCCTAAGGTCAGGACACGTTTTCCTGGGGTTCAGGGACACCCTGCAGTTAGGGGGTCCTCCGCACCCTCCTTCTCCCTGGGTGTTTGCCTGGGCAGGGAGGAGACCAGGACCCTTCTGGTCGCTCTGTGTGGCTCTCAGCATGGTGTGGTGGCCTCATATCCCCACCCCAAGCAAGCAGTGACCCTGGGCACTTTTGGGGATCCCTTTACCTTCACCTCCTTCTCCACGTAGTCGTGCAGCAGGATCTGGGGGTCGATCAGGTAGTCGGGGGGGTAGAGGGGCACGGAGTGCAGCGGGCGCCGGTAGATGCTGCTGCGGAGCGCTGCCTTCCGCGCAGCCTTGGGGAAAACCAGCCGCTTGATGGGCGACACGAAACCCTGGCAGGGGAACGGCCACGGGCACGGGTCAGCACCGGGCACCCAACCCTGACCCCCACACACAGGGTCCATGGCACTCAGCACCTGGGAGGGGCAACAGTTGAGCACCTCTCTGCTGGCTCTGTGCACTCTTGGGGTGGCTCCACTTCTCCCCACGGTGCTGTGGGAGGGGTGCCGAGCCTCTCAAACCTGTGCCTGTCACCCACTCCCACCCTCCTGCCAGCCCCCCGGACACCAGCCCCAGCCCCACGCACCTTCTTCCCCTTCTTGGCCTCGCTGTCCATGGCAGGATGCGGTGTTGCGGCCGCCCCCACTGCCCTGCTCGGCGCCGCGGCGCTTTCCTGTGTCGGAAACTCCACCAGGATAGCTGGGATGTGAGTTCCTGCCGCTCCTGGGGGGTGCTGGGACTGGGCTGGGCTGGGCTCGCTTGGGCTGGGCTGGCGCTGAGACTGGAACTGGGCTGGTACTGGGGCTGGGATGGGACTGGGACTGGGACTGGGAATGAGACTGGGACTGGGAATGGGACTGGGAATGGGACCGGACTAGGATAGGGGCTGAGCTGTTACTTGGGCAGAAGCAGGGGCTGAAGTTCGCTGAGATAGGACTGGAGCAGGGACTGGGACTGGTGGTGGTGCTGGGACTGAGGTTCACACTTATATGGAGACTGGGGCTAGGATTTGGGCAGGCTGGGGTTGAAGTGAGCTGAGATGGGACTGGAGCAGGTGCTGGGACCACAGCAGGTGCTGGTACTGCCTGCGGGACTCTGCTATGGAGCAGCCCCTACCCCCCTCTGCAGGGCTCTTTCCTGGGGCTGGGGCTGGTTCTGCTTCCCTGTGACCTCAAATCAACCCCATCTTCATAGGGCAGCCCTGGGGGTTCCCAGCCATCACTGCCCACATCCTGTCCTGCTTACACGGCCCCGGCATTGGGAACAGCACTGGCAGGAGCCCACACAACTGCATCCAGCACCCCGTCCCCACAGCTGCCCATGGGATCCGAACCCATCGTGGGTCGGGGCTGGCCGGGGATCAGGGCCTCCAGCAGGCAGGAGGTTGGCCCGGCAGTGGCCGTGTCCGGCAGCTTCCTCCCCGAGATGCTGCATCCTGCCTGTGCACCCCTTCCCTTCCGGCCACCACGCCAGGGCCACTGGCACCGGCCAGGGCCACCAACACCCAGGTAGGCAGCGCTGCTACAGCCACCCTGCTCTGTTAATGATCCCCGAGCAGTCCGGGACAGAGACACATCCTCCTGCCCTGCTTTGGAGCCTCAGCTGTGAGCTGGAGGTGCCGACAAGGACAGGATCCCACAGGCAGGGCTTATTGAAATGAATTTAATATCTCATGTTGCAGCAAAATTAAAAATATACAAAAAGTTCGTGGTATACAAAAAAGTCTCGGGACGGACCCCGGCCTCCCGCTCGCCCCCGCCCGCACCGAGGGTCCCAGAGAAGAAGGTGGCACACAGAGTATTTACAGTACGTGACAGCAGCTGCCGGGCCCCAGCGCTGGGGGGTTCAGGGATGTGGCTGAGACCCTGTGGCAGCCCCTGCCAGAACGAACTTTCCTCACTCCCTGAAGCTGGAGCAGCCCTGCTGCCACCCCTGGGTGACATCCCCAGGGACCAGGACCCCCCCATGCCCAGTGGAAGCTCGAGCACCCCTGGAGCTGTGCCCATCCTGGCCTCCGGCTGTGCCCCTTTGTCATCCCAGTGGGCAGGCACTGCCACCCCGGTAGGTGGGGGGGACAGGGCTGGGTTTGGCTGCCGCTGTGGCACAGGCTGGGTGGAGGGCAGGGGGTGACCTGGGGCAGGAGACTGAGGGCTCCCCCTGAACCCCACACGTGGCCAGACTCCTCTGCCCAGAGCAGCCCAGGGCTGAGGATACCGTGGCTTGAGTGCATAGAAAAGTGTTCCTCTGACCCACCAAGGTGGCCCTGGGGTCCCCACACAAACCCCGGCATGACAGGCATGCCCAAATGGCGTTTCTGCCCTGGGGTGGACAGGGGCAGGGGGAGCCCAGAGGAGCTGCCCCATGCTGGCACACAGTCCCCAAGTGGCCCATTCCCAGATCCTCTGTGAATCGGACCCAGGGAGCAGCTGCCACCACCTGGGCACCATTCAGGGGCTGCAGTGACACTGCTTGATGCCTGCAGCAGTGAGCCCCTGGACCAGCCTGGCACCCCTGGCTGCTGCCCCTCAACTTTCCTGAGGAAAAGAGACCCCGGCCCAGAGCTGCCCCACACCAGGGCTGTCCCCGCACGACCAGCACACACCACCGGGGGCTGCCCGCGATGGCGGTGAAGGAGGGGTGCAGGTGGCAGGGGCCCAGCCCACTGCCCAGCCCCAGCCATGCTCTGCATTCTCCTCCTAAAGGGTTTCCAAGGCTTCCAGTTAGCACCAGTTAGCACCAGTGAACCCAGCGATGGCCAGCCCAGCCTGCTGTCACCCCAGCTACCAAGAAATGGGAAACAAAAGCAACGTGATGCCACCGCCCCCACACACCCACCCACCCCGGCCATGTCACAGGGCTGGGCTCCCACACTGGCCCTTGGGGACCCCACATCCCAACCATTCCCAAGTGCAGCTCTCCCATCCCACTCCTCCCATCCTCTAGTGCCTCATACGGTGCCCCATGGCACAGAGGGGCTCTCAGTGCTGCCCACGCTCCCCAGCCCGGGCTTGGCACTGTAGCCTGGGGCAGCCAGAGCGCAGAACCCTATGGAGCCATGGTAGGGGCACAGGGGATGCAGGGAAGGCACAGGGGCTGTGGGTGCAGGGGGCAAGGGGCTGGGGCAGCACAAGGCTGGGGGACCCTACAGGTCCCCTGCCCTGCAAACCCCTGCCAGCCCCTGCACATTCACACACTCACACACATCCACACAACCCCCTCCCCCCGGAACAGTCCTGGCCTGGGGGCACAGGGTACATTCAGCACAGCCCCTCGGGGGGGGCCGGCAGATCTGGGCAGGACCAGGGACACATTCAAACCCAGAGCCCAAGCAGACCCACTCCTCTGGGGAGGCAGGAGCAGACGGGGCAGAGACTGGGGGCAGGCACGGGGGACACAGGGTGAGGTCAGGGGAGGCAGGGTCCCAGCTCAGGTTTATACTGGGGAGCTGGAGAGGAGTGATGCTGATGAAGGAGTGAATGGAAATGCTCCCGGGTGGGAAGGGATGCCAGCCCAGGAGAGGAGAACGGCTGGGGGTGAATCCCACTTTGGGGAATCCGGGGAACGCCGGCGGCCCCGCACACACCCCTCAGTGGTGCCAGCCAGGCCCTGCCACCCCCGGCCCCAGCGGAGGTAGAAAATGTCACACAAAATGTCACCATTCAGGTGAAAACAAACCCAATGAGATGAAGCAGTTCCTGTGGGGATGGAGGAAGGATCAGGTGCAGCCATCCTGGCCACAGCTGGGGTTCCAGCTCAGAACCAAGGGTGCAAGGTTCCTGCCCACCCATGAAGGCCCCCCAGGCCAGGGTCTATGCCCCACAGGATATTGGAGACCCCATGGGGTTGGGGACATGGCTCAACCCTGAGCCGGGGGAGACTGAGGATGGATATGAAGGGGCTCATTTAGGGTTGGTGTGGGGGGAGTGGGAGACATGGGAGGGGGGGACTGGATGGACCCCGGCTGTCCCTGCCCCAGCTCCCTGGGGTCACAAGCCCCATGCACACCCCAGTGCAGCCATGTTCCATTCCCATCCATTCACCCCCTCTGCCGTGGCACAGGCACCTGTGTTCCCGTGTGCTGCCCAATGTGCCCACCATGCCCCACCGTGCCCCTGGCAGCTGCCAGCCCCCATCCCAGGGTGCCCCCGGTCCCCATTCTGCACCACTGATATGGGCCACAGCACCCACTGCCTGGGCTCAGGCACCGGTGAGGTATTTTGGCAAGGACGAGCCCTGGAGGGCGTGGGAGCGGCCGCGGTCGGGTGGGACGGGTCTGGGCTGCGGGGATGCAGCGCGGGGAGGGGATAGCACCAAGAGACCTCCCCAGCCACCGCCCACGGGATGCTTGGCATGGCGACACGGCAGCGCCGGCAAACCCAAAGGAAGGCAAACAGCTGTAGAGACACAGGGTGGCCTGGGTGGCCCCGGGGCTCCCGCCGCAGCCTCACGCTCCGCGATCTACACGGTGGTCTCGTACTCCAGCACCTCCTGCGGGGCGCCGGGGGTGCGGTACTGCAGACGAGGGGTGGTGGGCGACGCGTACTCCAGCGCCAGGATGGTCTTCCGCAGGCGCCGGTCGATGAAGTGGGCATCCCAGGCCGGGTACTTCTTCCTGGGCAGGTCAATGCGGATGACGGGACCCTCTGTCCGCGGGGCGCGGGCGGCCGGTGCCGGTGGAGCACAGGGTCTCACCTGGAAGACGGGCACGCAGCTGTCCCGCTCCCCCGGCGCCCCGTCCCGCTCGCCCCCTGTAGTCCGCGGCAGCGAGCGCGGGGGGCTGGTGACGGCTTCCACGGGGGACCCCGGCACCGGGGGTGGCTCCTGCCGGAAGATGCAGCCCACGGAGCGGTGGCTGAAGATGGGGCCATTGGGGTGCAAGAGGCAGTAGTAGATGAACATGAAGAAGATGCCGAGCGCGAAGCTGGAGCTAACCACGCAGACGAGGATTAAGGCGTTGAAGTCAGAGTAGGTCTGGCGGTCGTAGTAGAGGAACCAGAGGATGGTGAGGGCGGCGTTCTCTGACAGCGTGATGATGTAGTAGATGCACATACGGTAGCGGCTCCGTCCCTCCTTCACGTTGAACCAGCAGAAGATGTAGATGATGCCCACCACCATGTTGTAGATGATCTCCTCCCACTTGGACATGCAGAAATCCGTCTCGCCCTGGATGATCCAGAAGGTCATGATGCACCAGTGGGTGACGATGAAGATGCCAAAGTAGAGCTGGAACACGGAGGCAAAGAGGGCGAAGGCGATGGCACGAGCGGCGATGGTGAAGAGGTGCCAGAGGATCTGCACCACGGCGCCCTTGTAGGACATGGGCATCTTGTCCTCCCGCGAGTCCCGCAGCACCTTCTGGTAGGACGCGATCATCCAGGCCAGCGAGACCAGTGAGGCTGAGGCAGAGAGTCCTGCAGGGAGCAGCCATGAGAGCCCACAGAAGCCAGCGACCTCCCTCCCCCCACCCTGTCCCCTGCAAGCGCTGTCCCTTACCCTGCAATGGCTCGATGCTGTTCTGCTGCACCATGATGCTGAGCTGCAGCACCAGCTGGGGTGCACTCTTGAGGAAGGCCTCCAGCAGCCGCAGCATGCTGATGTCGGCGCTCTCAAACATCATCCGCCAGTAGAAGTGGCGGCGGCGGTGCTCGGCCTGCCAGCGGCTCTGCAGCCCCAGGTACAGCGTGCGGAGGTACCTGTGCGAGGCAGGGCAAGGGTGAGATGAGCCCACACTGCCAGGTGAGCTCGCCCCACTCTGCCCACACCAGGAATGCCCTGTGACCACTGCCATCCTGTTTCTGCTGATTTGGGACCATGCAAAGCCCCCTAGGCCAGGGGTGTCAGGAGCTGCAGGGCAGTAGCAATGATGAACACATCCCTGTCCAAGCTAGGGTTCTAATTTGGGAAGGGGCAGTTTGTGCAAAGCCAGCTCAGCACCCCAGAGCCCTGGGCCTCACCCTGCTTCACACCCAACCATACAGTGCCTACCCACCCATCACCCCAATCCTTAACCACCCATGCAGGGTCTGGCTTCCCCCAGCCAGGGTTCCCATCCACGTGTCCACTTTCCAGCCACCCATGGACTCAGGCTGCCCCAACCCAGCACCACATCCGGCCACTTCTCAAATGGGATATTTTGGTCCCAGCTGGCACAGAGCCCACCCTGCTTCCTCCTGCCCCGGCCAGGATGGAGGAACCAGCTGGTTGTGCCATGATGCCCACAGGAAGCTCCTGGCGCTCATGCCGTTGTTGCCTGGGCTCTTGGCAGGGCTGTGGGTGCAGCCACACGCTGGCCCCGGCCATCTGGTCGTCGGCCGGGGGTCAGTAGAGGTGTGTGTGGCACCGACGCACGCCCGGCTGAGTCACCACCACCAGGGACCCTCCCCACGGCACCAGGCCAGCCCTGGCACTGCAGGAGGGGACACAGGGCTGGCCAGGCAGGGCTTCCCCGGGCAGCCCTGCCTGCACCATGGCCAGGGCTCTGCTGGCGAGGAGGGGAAAGGGGCTGGGTGAGGAGGAAAACAGGTGCAGCAGGAGGACGTCAGGCCACAGATTCTTCCCAATGAATAAAATCCTCTGGCAGAGCAACGGCTTCTCCATCAGCTCCAGAATGTGCTGCCAGACAACTCCATCAGCCCAGAGCATGGGAGAAAGCCTGATCACAGCACTTTCAGCTCATCCGTCAGCAGGAGGAGGCAGGAGCCAGCTCTGCTCCCGCTGCAGGGACAGCAGAGTGCTCCCACCCCCGGGGCTGCACAGCCTGGAGAGCACAATGAGGGCCATCAGCTGGGGCCACCGAGCCCTCAGGACACCCTGCTGCCATCTGCTCTGCTCTGTCAGCCCCATTCCCAGCCCTCACCGGCTTCTCTGTGCTGGTGTCAAAGTGACGTTTTAACCTCCACCTCCGGGGCAGCACCTAATTTTAGCCTTTGCTGCAGCCTGTCCCTCACTGCTCGGGGTGGGGAGAAGCTGTGGCCACCTGGCTCCTGGCTCCTGGCACAGATCTGCATCACAGTGCCACCTGCTCACTGCAGCCAGGCTAGCGCTGCCATTGTGGCACCACCACGGCCACTGCCCCTTAGAAGGGCCCAGTGAAGGACCCTCCTCTCTGGTGGGGAGCAAATCAGTGGGCAGCCCAGGGATGGAAGGCACAGCATGTGGGAAAACAACAGAGGAAGCAATGTAGGGCTTTGGCTGCTGTACGGGGACACTGCTGTCCCAGGGTGCCCATGCATGAACCAGGTTTGGGACCTGGTGACCTCATCCTGTCCCTGTAATTAAGTCTTGATAATTGGGCTCATCAGCGATCCCACTGTCCATGGCATAGAGCAGCCCCTGTACACACAGCAGAGCCCCAACCCTGGGTCCTGCACTGTTCAACAACTGGCCCATGACCTCCCCAGCTTTCAGGAAGAGCACAATTATCCCTCTGTCCACCAACTCCACAGGTCTTGTTAGAACGAGATTTCATCTCCCATCAACTCGCCCAAATGAAATGTTGATTCTTATTTGTTCTGCATTTGATCATCCCGTGGTGTTTCAGCTCAGTGAGCGATCCCGGCGCTGCCAGCACGGCGGGCGCTCCCCAGCCCCGCGCCGCGGCAGCTGCACGGGAAACACAGAATCAATCGCTTGAAAAAAAATCATTTAATTTTCAAAAAAACCGATGATGAGGCAGAAACCGACAGCAAGAGCTCTCAGGGCTAATTGCTCCCTCCTTTGTATTGCAAAGAGTGATCCAACAAAAACCCTGCAGCAGGAAGGTGGTGGCTTGGGTGGGCATTGGTTTTATTAGAGCCCCACTACAGCTGGATTTGTCACCAGCGTCACCGTTTGCCCCCAGCTCCCAACTACTGAGCCCAGTTTTCAGGTGTTATAAAAAAATGAATGAGGAGAAAAGCCCAACACTGCTTACAAACAAATCTGCTAATCATCATCCTCAGATGGAAAAGGATGAGGGACCCTCTGGTCCCAGAGTGAGCAATAGGAAGTGTGATTTTCCTAGAAGATAATTTGGGATCTCACCCCTTAATCCTGTATTTAAACAAGGAGAAAATTGGTTCTCTGTTGAAGCCGTTTTAATCCCTTACACATCCTACCAAGTCAGGTCATCAGGGAGAGCTGCACATGTGCCTGTGTCACCACACTCACTGTGTCCCTCCAGCCCCACATGCCCTGGTTACTCAGGACAAAAGGGAGTACCTGAGGGCACCTGTGCTCAAGAAAAGGGTTTGTCTGACCCCCAAAACCCCTTGTCCTTTGCACTAGGGCCAGGTGGGGACTTCCAGAACTGGGTCCTGCAGCAGGACAAGCTGAGACCTCAAATCTGGGTGCTCCCAGGGCTGGGAGGGCTCCTGCCCCCACACAGACAGAGCAAAGCTCTAGGGAGCAGAGTGGTGGGGAAACCTGCAGGTCCCAGCTCTGCCACCCTTTGTGAGCCTGCCCAGGATGTCCTTGTATTCCTAGACTGCTGCTAGACTGGCATCAGGACTGAGGGGTGACACCTGGGTCCCCAAGCCAACAGAGGCTGGGCTGATGGAGGCTTTCAGGAAGAAAGGGAATTGCAGGTCTGGCCCTAGTGACCCCAGGCAGCCAAACCATTAGTGACCCTGGGCTAACACAGACACAGGCACAGATAGGGCTGTACCCAGCCCAATGGGACCTGCAGCACACTCTGGCCAGCTGCCAGCCCACAGAGGTGGCAGGGGACCCTGACACACTCACAGGCAGGAGGCACACCGGCATGAGCAGCATCCCTGCCCTGCAGAGCTGCTTTGGTGGAGAAGCTGGGGACTTAGTGAGTGGATAACAATTCCTGAGTTGCAAAACCATCCAAGCATGGCCCACAAGCATGGTGGTGGTGTGGAACCAGCTGGGGACAGGCCCTTGCTGCTGCTGCTTACACGGGCACATGGTCATGCCACCAGCAGCATCTCTGGAGACCACCCGTGATGGGGTTTGTGCATGTGCACCATGAACACACCAATGACAACAAACTTCAACAGCTTCAGTTAGGGATAACCACAGAGCCAGTGCTCAGAGCTGCTTTTGTAGGTAGGAAGAAGTTTTCCTTTTAGGACTGGGGGTCTTTATCACAGGTGGGGCTCAGGGCTGTGCAGTGAGGTTGGTAGAGGTGAGATCTGCAGAGGTGATGGAGGAGGCAGGTAAATCAGGAAGGGGAAGGTGTTTGGCAAGGGGCACAGTGCTGTGACCAGGGAAGATCCTTTCACCTGCAGCTCTTATCCAACACTTCTGTAACTGCCACATCCTCCTGCACTGGATCCAACCTCACTAATGGGTTTAACAAACTGCATTTAACTGGTCACCCGAACTAATCCCAAATCCAGAGATTAGAAGGAGCCTCAGCTGCTGCTTGAGACCAACATGTCCTGGAGGGTGAGTGCTGAGAGTTACCGCTTTAATTGGCTTAGGAGTCTCCATGGCACAGCCGATCCAAGAGCGGGACTGACACCCCCAGGAGCAAAGCCCCTGGCTGCGGCTCAGCTCCAGCTTGGGCTGGGATCAGGTGTGCTCGGCTCACGCCAGCTGCAGGCAGGGCCAGAGAGCTCCTGTCCTCTCCTTCACCAGCTCCTCTCACACACTAAAGCAGGTTTTGCACCCACCCTGCAGCCAGAGTACCCTGAGAGTGGCCCCGTTGTCAGGGGGATCGGGGAGGGCAGGTGTGCCGGCAGGTGTGCTGAGCACGATTCACACTGCACTGTCAAACAAAGTTAAACACCCGGGAGCATCCCAGGAGGAGCAGCAGAGGAATGAACATGCAGACACCAACAGGGAAAGAGCAAAGAGCCTCTACTACAGCACTCAGGAGGGGAAACAGGATGGAAACCCGAGCCGGGAGTGCTGCCGGCTCCACGCATTGTTCCGGGAATTTGCCTTTGTCTGCCCTCCCGGCACCAGCTCCTCGAGAGCCACTCGGTGCCAGTGCCCGGCTCTGCCCCAGTGCATGGGGTTGCAGCTGGGAGGGCACGGGGCTGGGTCCACAGCACAACAGAGGAAGGTGCTAAGAAAACATCACCTTGTGCATCTGAGGGGTCTGCAAAGAGGCAGATGAAGGGCCTTGAGCTGCCCCAGCCTGTCTGCTGCTTGCCCTGCCCACACCACCAGACTGTCCCCAGGACTGGGATGGGGCAGCAGCAGAGCCTGGACAGAGGCTGGGAACAACCAGCACCTCCTTGCTCACCACCCCACAAATACAGCGAGATCAGGACAGGAGCCTCAAGGTGTTCAGGGCCCAGCATAATCACTTCACACACCCAGGACCACACTGCAATGGCCAGGCAGGTCCCCACCAGGCCCAGCACCACCTGGCAGCGGGGATGGCAGGGCTGTGGCACCAAGTTGGGCTGCAGCTCCTCATCCACACACAGAGCTCCTACCCACACCCACAGGTCCTACCCACACCCCCCTGTGCCCACTGCTGGGGGCTCTTCTCTGCCAGCCATTCTGGGGCTGCAGAGAGATTGGTCCTTGTGCCTCCTCCAGCTGCCTGGGCCCTGTTTCACCTCTCCAACCCCACCCACTTCCCCCATGCCCTGCCGACCCCTCCTGAAGTCTCCATGCTGTTATCCCCACCCATGCCCCTGCTGCACTGTGCCTCTCCCTCCAGGCCCCGCCTGGCTCCATGACCCTCATGTCCCCCCTCCTCCTGTACCTCCAGATCTGCCCGAGCTGCCGGTGGATCAGGCCCTGCAGCATCCCCATCCCATCCCCCTGTACCCTCAGCCCCAGGTACCCTCGTACCTCCAGACTTGCCCCAGCTGCAGCAGGTGTGTCCAGCCCAGAGGCATCCCTATCCCCCAGGACCCCTATCACCCTGATACCCCCATGCCCCTTGTACTCCCAGACCTTCCCACACAGCCAGACCTGCCCCAGCTGCAGCAGGTGAATCAGGCCCTGCAGCCGCCCCATCCCCGCTGTACCCCCAACCCCTAGGCACCCCCGCGCCCCAGGTGCCCCCCTA
>VWYP01019003.1:543214-559916 GCA_013400435.1 Pycnonotus jocosus | reverse complement strand
GAAGTCGTAGACAAACCACCTGAGGCTGAGCATCTGCACCACGAGCGAGGGCAGCAGCACGAACAGCAGCGTCAGCCCGAACCACCACCGCTGCCCCCGCACGTAGTAATGGGCCGCCAGCCACAGGTCCGAGGCACCGTCCGCGAAGCAGACGAGGAGCGCGCAGAACACCCAGCACCCGTCCCGCAGCCGGTACCGCCGCGCCGGGGGCTCCGCGCCCGCCTCCCGCCGCCCGCCGCCGCCCTCGGGNAAGGACCGCCCGGACCCGCCGAGCACCGCACGCTGCACCCCACCCCGTCCCGGCGGGGAACCACGCCGTCCGTGCTGTCCGACCGCTTCTTCCCAGCCCACCGACTGCTGGAGCTTCCCGGGAAGCTCCTGCGTAGCCCCGTGGCCCCCTAGCCCCGAGGGTCAGCCCAGGCAAGACCCTGCCCGTAGGTCCAGGGTTGTGCCGAGGGCCGGGTGGGTGGAGGTGTGGGTGCCTCTTCTCCCTTTGGGCTGAGACGGGACCACGGATCACCAAAATGCTGCAGAGAGGCTCCCAGCATGGACTGGCTGGGCTGGACCTGAGCCCTGCTTCGGAGGGAGAGTCATAGAATCATCATAGAATGGTTTAGGTTAGAAGGAACCTCAAAGATCAGTTTGTGCCAACCCCTTGCCACGGGCAGAGACATCTTCCACTAGACCAAGCTGCTCAAAGGAGATGTATCCTCCTTGAAAAGACCAAAGATGGAAAGCAGGCTTTTGTTGTTCCTGAAATGAAACTTGTGGAAGAGTTACATATGTCATTCCCCAGCCTTGGGAATGTCCCTGAAAATGAAGTACCAAGGCCACTGGAGTCTGGCTGCACAGGAGCCCTGAAGCTGCGCTGCTTCTCGGCGCTGCCCCACCACCTCTCCTCGGCTTGTTGCCCCTGGGAGTTTGGACACAATGTGTCTGGCAGAGCGAGGGGCTGTACCCCCGGGACATGTGCTCACACGAGGAGCAGCACTGTGCCGGCATCCCTGGCACTCAGAGACATCTTCCGGAAAGGGCAGCCGAGGGAAAGGGCTTTCTCTCCTTTGTGGTGGGTCTCCAGGGAGGGTGACTGCATACAGGCAGCTGCCTCCTGGAGGCAGCCCCAGCCCCCAGCCCACGGGGCCGGGCTCTGGCTCTGCGGCTCAGCCCCCGAGGCTCAGCCTGGTGCATCTGCCTGCAGAGGAGCCCGGCTGGAGCCTGGCCCGTGGTCAGTATACTGTGACACACAGAGAGGGAGAGCGTGTTTGGGAAACACGGCTAACTTCCAAATTCTGCCTCGCAGGGTGGCCAGAGGGATCAGCACAAACCGGGGGTGGGGTAAGCCTGGATTCCTGGGGTGCAGTCCGGGGGGTGAAGATGTTACTCAGCACAAGGGAGTGGCCGAGCCCTCGGCGAGGCTTTCCCCGCGCTGCATGTATTAGCATCGGTAATGAAACACCTCACCTTGAGATGCTCCTGACAGATCCCCTCCACAAATGCCTGCCTGGGGGAGGGGATGCTCCCAGCATCCCAAAGCCTGAAGAAAGCAGCCTTTCATCAACAACCAGGCAGAGCAGGGCCCTTTCCAAGGATGGGATCCACTTGCCAGAGCCCCTATCCACACCTGGCCACTCCAGATCTCTTTGGGCTTGGTCCCTGGGGACTCTCTGTCTTGGCTGGGTGATGGAGCAGGAATTATGTTGCCATGATGGTGGGCACAGCACCAGGGAGAGGGGACTTGGAAATCAGAGAGAGACAGACCCACCTTTCTCCCCTGACCCTGAAACACCCCCTCTGAAGCAGCAGTTAAAGATCCACAGCCTGAGAACATGGAGACCGTGGTTTGAAGTCTGATTTATCTTAACAACAGGCCCCAGAAGCCACATGAAAGGAGAAGAGAGAAAAAAACCTTATAAACATCCCTGAAGCTTCCTGTGCAGCTGCCAGCAGGCAGGGAGGGTTTCTGGCTGCATACAGAAAAGAGCTGTAAGGAAGAAAAAGGAACATGATGAAACCAAACCTGCTCTTTCCACAAAACACACAGCAAAGCAAAGCAGCTCCCGGCAGCGGGCAGGTGGCCGCTCCCTCTGACTGCCCAGTTCCCAGGGGAACTGGTCCAAATGGACCTTTGGTTCCAGTCTGAGTCCAGCTTCCAAGCAGAATGTCTGCCCCTGGCGCTGGCTCCAGGACGAGAAATCCATGATGATTTGTGGCTGGCTCAGAGCTTGGCTGGGGAGAGGCCGCAGAGTGCAGCACCAGCCACTTCTCACTGCCCTGAGAATGTCTTCCAGATGCCCATGGCTTTGTGATCCCTCAGCTGCAGCTTCCCCCATGCCTGTGCCAAGCTGGGCCCCACCTTCCCAGGGAGAGCTGCCCAGGCCCTTCTATGCAGCCCAACATTCCTGGCAAAATCCTGCCTTCGTTGCACTGTCATTGCAACCTCAGTCACTGCTTCCTTCCACTGCTGCCAGGACACAGTCAGCCTGCTCCCATCCCTGTTCCCATGCCACATCTCATCCCATCCCCATCTCCATCCTTATCCCCATCTCCATCCCCATTCCTCCTCCCCAGACTCTGAAAGCCCTCCCTCCCTCCTTCCTGCTTTTTCAGATCTCCAGCCAGCTGCTCTCACTGACAAATGAGCATTTCCCAGCATTGGCATCCAGCCCCAATCCCAGCACATTTTCTGGCTGATGTCAGGAAGGAATCTAACCTGAGTGTGGATCATTCCCAGCCTGGAGTGCCTGTGTGTGCCCCAGCACTCGTTCCCACTGCTCCCCTGAAGCCGCCATAGTTCATTCGATGCTGCCACAGATGGAGAATCCCAGTTAACTGAAACAAATGACCTTATGGGATTAGGGCCAGTAATCTTCTGATCTGGGTAATCTCCCTTAAGGGATTATTTGCCCACAGAAGTGTGGTGACCACCAGCCAGCCACTGCCTTGCTCCCTCCATCCCTGCCCCCTGTGGTCCTCATCTTTGGCAGCCCAGAGGGGCTGCAGCACTGGAGTCACCACCTTTGGGGAACTCCTTGTCAAATGAGCTTCATGAAGTGCATGTGCCAGGGCCCCCAACTGCTGGGGCTCCTCCTCTCCTCAGACTCTGTTTGCTGCTTCAGGCAGGTTATTGGGGCTCACTCCCTTCACAGCACTGATCTAAAACAGATCAGGGGTCCCCCCACCATCAGCAGCTAAGCAGCAGCTGAATGGCACAGCCGGGGTGGCAGAGATGGACAGCTGGGGACAGGGCTGCATTCGGAAACCTGAGATGCTGTTTCAGGGCTCTGTCCAAAGTAGGGACATGGGATATGACAACCCGTGTCTCTTATTACCCACCAGCCCTGGTGGGCTCCGGGGGCAGAGTGCACACAGTGAGGATCTTCCAGTCCTCATTGTCAGTGCAGGGTCTCCCTGCATCTCCTACACCCCATTTTCCCAGCTTCTCTTGCTCACGGCTGGGTAGGGCAGAAAGAAAGGGATTAAAAGCATTTTGAGGAGCAATATATTTCCCTTCCTGCAGGCAGGATCGCTCAGGGCAGCAGATGGATATGATGTGCTCACAGAGCATCCCTGGGACCAGCCCCTGCCTGACACAGACTGGAGGGCACCGGGGCTGGCTGAGAATGAGTCAAGCTGCTGGGACCACAATTGGCTGCAGCCCCTGGGGATGGCAGGTCCTGGACGCTGAGCTACAGATGAGCCACCAGCTGCACGAAAGGAAACCTGAGCTCATTGCCCCGCGCTTTGAGTGCCCTTTATTGCGTTCTGGGATGACACAGAGGCCACCTGATGCTCCAAGCGCCCAGCTGCCAACAGCGGTACCGTGCTGAGAAGCAGCGAGGAAGAGGAGACAGACGGTGGTGCTGGGGGCGAGGGGACGGGCTGTGAAAAGTTATAAATAATTCATACACAAGGGGACCAGGCAAGGCAGAGCTCTCAGCCCCCGTGTCCCTCCGGGCTGTGGCGAGCGGGGTGGGCTGGAGGTCGGCTGCGGGGCCAGGACCCGCACTCTGAGGCTCAGCGCCACATGGCCACACCGAACCCTCCATCCTTCTGCCGGGCGGTGAGCCCCGCGGGCATAGAGGCTGCCCGGAGCCAACCGCGGGATCGCTAGTCCACACCATGGACAAGATTCCACGCTGGCGCCGGGGTGGCGGGCACCTCCATCGCAGCCCACGGGCACTCACGGCCCCTCTCGCCACCCCGGCCACGCGTGTTGGCAGCCTCGGTCGGTCCCCGCCGCTCCGCCCCGCCNCCGGAGCCGAACGGCGGCGGACCCGGACCGGCTCCGGTGGAGGCGCCTCCATGGCCCGGGACCCGGCCTTCGTGCTGCGCTACCTGGCCGAGGTGGAGGAACTGGCCGAGGACGTGCTGGCGGCACGGCAGCAGGTACGACCCAGCTCCAGCGGGCCTCCCACGGCTCGCTCTGTCCCGCCGCCGGTAGCACCGAGCCGCCGCCGCTCCTGCCTCTCTCGCTCCCGTTGCAGATCGTGGACCTGGATGTGAAGCGGAACCGCAACCGCGAGGCCCTGCGGGCGCTGCATAAGGACCTGGAGCTCGACGGTGAGGCCGGGCTGGCTGAGCCCACCGTGACCTCGTGGCCGCGGGTCGGGGAGCAGCTCCGCTGACCGTCCCGTCCCGTCCCGTCCCGTCCCGTCCCGTCCCGTCCTGTTCCGTCCCGTCCCGTCCCCGTTTTTTTTTCAGCAGAGAAGGCCATGGTTTGCTTCGGGAACATGTTCATCGAGCTGCCTAAAGCGAAGACCCAGGAGATGCTGCGGCAGGGTGAGGTCACCCCGAGGGCTCCGTGTAGCGTTTTAATAAGCACCATAATTAACAAGGTGTTGGCTCAATTAACGGAATTTTGGCCAGGGATGGGTTTTGAGGTGCCCAAAATCTCTGGAGAGGCTGATTCTGGCCCTTGCTGTGCCCTGGGAAGCACATGCAGAAGCTGCTCGGCCCCGGGGGCGGTGGAGGCAGGGTGGGACCCTCCTGTGCCTGTGCTGTGTCCCATGGGAAATTGAGCCTTCATCCCAGAGGCCACCGCAGTCCTCCTCACTCCCATCTCTTATCCCAGACCAGGAAGAGCTGGATAAGGAGATAAACAACCTCCGGAAAGAGCTGCGGGTGAAGGTCAACCGGCTCTATGAAGCTCAAGGTAAACGGTCCCACTCTGCAACCTGCTCAGTGCCTGGGAACAGCCTCGTGTATCAGGAGAGTCCAGAAGTTCCATGGTTCCGTGTGTTCCTGCAGGCTCTTTTCCACTGGTTTTGCAGTTCCCTCCCTGCCCCAGCAGCATTGTCTGTGTCTGTGCTGTCACCCAGCAGCACCCTAAAGGCCCTCCAACACTCTGCTAGGGTGACCCCACTTCAGCATCCACAGCAGTCCCTGCCCTCCCCACAGCCCCTTTTGAGTTTATCATGAAGTGCTTCGCTTCTTTTTTGACAAAATCCTGATTTTTCCGATGTGTTTTCTCAGGTAAACCTGAGCTGAAGGGGTTTAACCTGAATCCCATGTCTGCTGAGGAAATGAAGCTCATCAACCGCATCCTGGAGGGCTGAGGTGCCCGTGCCATTGTCACAGCATGTTTGCCTCTCACTGTGGGCTCATGTTTCAGTAGCCACAGTCCCTGGGATTTGGTGTGTCCAGAGCCCACCCAGATGAGGGCCCTGGGAATCATTTGGCTCCTCAGCTACAACTCTGCAGTTTCTTTGGATCACAAACCCTTTCCTGCTCTCTGCTGGAATTCAGGTGGCAGAGCTGTGCTGGATACAGCACTGGGCAAAGACCCACAGCTGGGGTGGAAGTGGGATCATTAAAATCAGAGTAGTGGGACATTCCTGACTCCATGTGTATGTTCCTTGTTGGGGGTTAATGTGAACACTTCTGGGGTTTGGCTTCAGAGCTGCTCCTTTGTCACGTTGGGAACAGGAGTAGGAGGGATTGGGAATCCTCCACATGCCTGAAGCACAGAAGAGGAGTTGTGCACGCCCGTGTTATTCAAACAAAGCAAAGCTGTACATCTGAGGCACGTCAGGAATCTCTAAGGATGTGTGGGGAGGAGCAGGAGGAGGCAGCATCCTTTTAGTCTTGCTGGGAAAACATGTTCCACTGTTGGAAGGCAAGACATGACAGAAGTGAGACTTTCAGGACTGGATGAAGAGATAAAACTTGGATATATTTAAAAAAGCAGCCTGAGGAGATCTGAGCAGAAATAGCCACTGAGCTTGTCTTGTGGTAAAAGGACTTTTAATGTCACCAGTAGTAGTTTCTGCAAAGGTTTTAAAGTTTGATGTTTTCTGCACTCCCCCCTTTGAATGTGGTCCCCAAGTGCTTAACTTGGTCAGAGCACAAGAATTGAAAAAAATAAGTGATAATTAGTACATGACTACAGTGAGATTTTTTTCTGCATACAGGGAAGTGTCTGGGTCCAGCCAAGTCGTTATTTTTTTATACTTCTGTAGAGATATTTCTGGATAGAGTTTCAGAACTATAAACATGGCTGTTGTCCTTTCTCCAGCCCTGAGGCTGCTCACCTGTTCTGCCAAATTTTGCATGAGCAAAGTTTCCTGGGCCTGGTCCCTTGCTCCCTTTCCTTTTTCCCAGCCATGACAATGTCAAACAGAGCACCATCATTTCCCTGGCTCCCTGACCACCTTCCAACTTAGCAAGGCTTTCTCCTGCCCTGACCAGTTCTAAACAGGCTTCAAATTACAGAGTTCCAAAAAATACCCTGCATCTGGCCCCTTAAAACCAAGGTGTGATTTCTTTAAACCAAAAAACCCAACTACCATTGCTTGGTATAACTTCTAAAATTCTGCTGCTGACACTACATACCCTAAATGTGTCTCTGTCCACTTCAGGCTTAACATTTCAGATACACAGACTAAAAATAACAGAATTGCTATCTGAACTGTCTTCTTGCCTGCAGCTTTTTCAGCAGCTTGCCTGTCTCCTGGGAGCAAGAGGCAGCTCACAGGGCCACATCCCAGTGTTGGAGCTGCTCTTACATAACCCGTGTGGTGCAGCCAGTCCGTGTCTCTCTGCAATGTGATGGCAGGGTTATTTTTGGAGTCTCATGGCAACAGGTTTTCTGCTCTGACATGTTTCCATAGTAGTAGCAGGAGGAGGATCAGGTGCCTGCCTGCCCTAAAAGCTTTGTTTTGCTGTGCAGAAGGTGTTTGGCCCCTTTATTTTCTTACATGGAACAGAGCTAAGCTCTGCAGTGCAGAGGGCCAGCTGAGCAGCCAAGCATCTCTGTGTCAGCTAAAATAACTCATTCCATCCAGCCCACTGCAGCTTCCAAACTGGGAAACTCAGAAGCAAGGGAGCCAGTGCCTTGTGCTGAGACAGTGGTGTCCAGAGAGAAGTGGGAGCTGCTGCTGCTCGACATGAGGGGAGAGTGCACTTCATCCATGAGGGAGTTTCCCACCCCAAGGTTGGGATCAGCACCACACTTTGTGCTCTGCAGCAAGATTACTGAAAAGCTGCTTCATTTGTTTCTTCCTAAGACACAGAAGCCACAATGAAAACATTAACAGGCAAGTTACACAATACCTTCCTCTTCCTGCCTGTAGAGACAAGGTGATGTTTCACTTTCAGGTGAGGCTCTACTCCTGTGTTTTTAGTTAGAATCCACAGCCAGAGACGATGGTAGACACACTGAGGTGTGCATGGCAAAAGGTACAGTGTGTGTCAGCTTCTCCAAGTATGGAGAATCCAAGAACTGCTTCCCACCAGTAAAATACACAACTAGCTTCAGGAAAGTGCCCAATAAACAGCCACCACAGCAACTGCAGAGGGTCATTTTTGGAAAACATTTGGTCCTTTTGGTTTCCTAATTCCATAAGAGATCACACACCCATTCTTGTTCCCCAGTGAAGATGTGCATTCTCTTCTGGTGCCAACAGCTTCAGGACCAAGCAGGACACCTGCCAGCGCTGGATGAATTCTGCACCTAAACGTGTTTGCCATGATGTTCTCATGCACCAGAACACCCAGCTGTCCCCCTCTCCTGACAGGCCTGTCATTCCAGACCAGGTCAAAGCCTCCAACATGCTGCTCCTTCCCTGTCAGCCTATGGCATCAAACTCATGGACTGAAGTACCTGAGCAATGACAATTCCTCAGCTGCATGCAGCAATCAACCCCCAGACAAGCAGGGACACAGCTGAACAGCTGAAAGCAGGGGACATCTCTGCTATTAATACCTAGGGTTAGCACAGTTGTGTAGTCAATGACAAGATGCTGCAAGACCAGCTGCTGGGAACAGAGCACTGCAGCAGCAAGCACGAGTGGGAGGCACAGTGCACAAGGACCTCTGACAGAGAGCTCTTGTGCAAGTCCTGACTCCAACACAGGCTACAGTCCCTTGGCAGCTCCGTGCTGCCTTGCTTTCCCACTCTGAAAGGGCAACATGCTTCCTTACTTTGCTCTGCTTCTGGATATCCATCATTTAATCACTATGAAGGTTAGAGGATTATGATCAGTTGCCAAGAAAATCCTGAAACCAGACCATCCATCCCAAACACTGTAATAAAACCCCTCAGAAAGTGATAAACATCTTCACCCTCCTGTTCTCCCTGTTCACAATGCAAAGTGAGTCTTTCAGAAGATGAACTTGAGTTCAGAGTCTCCCTGGCAGCTGCCAGTGCGGGAAGGTGAAGTGTTTATCTTCAGAACCCAGCTGAGGAGATATAACAGTAAATTAGGGAGAAACAGGCAGTTTTGCCAATGGCTCATTAAGAAAAATGCCTGCCCACAAAATCATTACCCTGCTACTAGGCAGGAGTGAGTGTGAAGCAATAGGAAATCCAACCCTAAATCTCTTTCCCATGTGCTGAGCCAAAGAACATTCTGAGCTTATTGCAAAGTTTCTATTCCTGTTCTTGATGATACTAACGAAAAAAAAAATCCCTTTGGCTTCCAGAAAGAAAAGTGAAAAATAAAGTCATGCTGAAGAAGTAAGTGCTAAGGAAGATTCACAGAATGAGCATTAACCCTTTTTAATTGCAGATGTGGGTGTCTGCAGGGAACAGGTTCCCAGCAGAGTGTTCAGATATCTCTCTGAGAGCTCAGCAGCACTGTGATGGCATCGAGGACTTTAATTCCAATTCATTTCTTTCCTGACTAACTGAAGTTACTCCGGCCCTTTACCTGCAGGCTGCCTTAGCAGTAATTTTGTTTGAGGCTGTGAATACAGTAGACTGTGCACATTAGAGCTATCCCAGACCAGAACTGAGCTGAATTCATTCGTTCATTTGAAATAAAACTGTCCCCCGTGGCACCACATGAAATATTGGGCTGAAGCTGGCAGGACACAGTGCTGTAACAAGTAATACTAGTGACCATGTCTTATTAGGAGGAGTTACATTAGAGGCATTTCATAGGAGAGCACCATCAACATAAGTCACATCTAAGGGAAATTGCCTTACCTATGGTTCTGCTTGCTCTTTACATGACTAAGGCTGAAAGAATAATAATCATATTTTTGCCTGTCATTTTTGTAGTGCTATATGGTGTTTCTGTTTCTCTCAACTCTTGTAATGACAAATCAGTTGCGTTCTTGGCTTCCTGCTGTTGCAATACTTGGGTTGCGAATGTAGCAGATAAATTTCTGAGAATTTCAGCTGAATTTTGTGATAAATATTTTTCACTTAACCAAGCAGAAAACCTGTGTTAAAAAACAAACAAACAAAACCAACAGAGTCAAATTCTGTTTTAAAGAGGGTTTTTGTTGTTAAGTACCCTCAGTTCCTGGCCTGCATCTCAGTCAGTGCACCGTGGACCTGGTGATGTTCATTGCTGGCAGCCAAACCACTCTGGGGGTGGTTTGTTGGTGCTGATGGGGCACTGCTGTGGGACACATAAGAAGGAGAGATGATCATAACCCTCCATCTCTGGCAAGTGCTCTGATACTTGTGATTTGCTGGTACTTGGAGGGGAATAACTTCCAGAAATAACCAAGTTGGCAGGGTTTCGCAACACAGGGCTAGAGGTCTGACAGAGTTATATGGTGCTGCACCCAGCTGAAGTCTGATACTCTGATTTAAAGCAGCTATATCCTTCCAGGTGGCATCTTCCTTCATGCAACCAGTTCACACAGCTGTGCATCTCACTTGCAGCACCACACCAGCTCACTCAGCCTGCAAACTCCTACCTGCAAGGTGTGAAAGCATCACAAGACACTCCTGTCCCAGGGCCAGCGCCTGACCTGACACTATAATCCTTTGTCTGCTTAATAACACATTGAGAGTTTCAGATCCTGATGGGTTGGGATATCACAGGCCAGGAGCTCAAAGTAGCATTTGTCATTGTTAACCTCCTTCTGAACACTGGATGAAAGTGCTTGGCCATATCCACAATGAGAACCTCCACTGGCCCTGCCCCACACTTGGGAGTCAAGCACTGTCCAAGTTGCTCGATGACCAACCTGCAGCCCTGAGACATCTAAACAGTTACACAAAGTCATTCCCAACAGATGACCACACATTTAGTCTGTGTGATTTGTTTTCAATCATAATCTCCACAGCCCAGCAAGAATTCTGAGTAAAAGGCCAGAGACCAGAAGGTTGGGGCTACCAACCACACTCAGCAGTTAAGTTCTCCAAGTTTAACTGCTATACACCTACAGGAGAAAACAGTCCCCAAAAGTCCCCCAGCAGCAGTCAACATCCTCTCTGCTATCAGGGTACTGCAAAAACTCTCCTTTCCCTACTGATAAGAGAGATTTATAGAAGAGAGCAGCCTATAAAACAGGATGTTCAATACCATCCTCCATTACGCTCAAACACCATTCTCAGATTCATGAGGAATCTGACAACCTATTTTTTTTCCTTCCTTCCTTCCTTCCTCTCTCTCTCTCTCTCAGCTGCCACCTCTTGAGAGAGGCAGCTTAACAGTGACAGCTGTGTGCAGCAATGCCAGCATTTCTGTCCCTCTGAGGTCTCAGAAGCAAAGGGCTAAGCTACATCTACCTCTCAGGAGTGCACTAACCAGAACATTATTGAGTTTCAAGTGAAAAAATATCCACCTTATAGATGCACAAAGTGACATTAAAGCAGAAGGCTGGCCCAGCCTCACGTCTAAAGCTGCTACCAAGGAAATCACCTGGCTGTGTGTCAGGAGAAGAGGCAACACAGTTAAGTGGCTACAGCACACGTGGCAGCTGGCAGGGCGAGGTCAGCACACCTGCACCTGCCAAAGATCCCACAGCAAGCAGCCTGGAATAGCCTGGAGGCAGCATGTCCCCCTCCCTGGCCAGGATCAGTCAGGTGCAGGCTTTTGTGCTGCCACGTTTGTGAGGGGAACATCTGGGTTGAAATAAAGATCCAAGACAAACAGACATTGAACAAGCAAATACGCAATTCTCACTCTGACAGTCCTCTGTGCCTCAGTGACAATTAATTATTTTCCCTGTCTGTCCCTATTTTCCAAGTTTTCAGCCACCTGAGCTGAAATCCAACACTGCATGGTGCTATCCATCCAAAAATAATAAAAATCAGAAGTAATCAACAAGTAATGGAAAAGGAATGAACAATTGCCCTGAGCTAGTGCTGTACATTAAGGTGAGGCACTGGCACAAGTTGCCCAGAGCAGCTGTGAATGCCCCGTTGTGATAAACCAAAGTTTGCTTAGACAAACTGGTTGAGCCCCCTGATCTTCTGTTTCCCAGATAACCCACTTTGACAAAGTGTGATTTTGTCAGATAAGAGAAAAGGCTGATAGGAAGCAGATCCTGCAGAGGTGGGCTGATGTTTTTTGTCATGCCAATTTCCTCCCTCCCAATGAGGCACAGAAGCATGTGACACTGTAAAACCCTCCCAAGGGAGGTATCGAGGCATTTCCCCGAAGACTGAACACATAGAACCCGTCGAAGTCTTTGCTGTGTGTGAGCTCCTAAAGGATGAAGACTGTCACCATCATGCAGACCACAGACACTGGAACTGCAATGATCAAATCCCATCACTGGATCCATGGGTGGTGATGTTTTTTCTCTCCTTATCTTTTATTGTTTTTTCTCTTATGTTTTCACTTTGTTTTATTTTTATATTTTTATAGAAAATAATCAAAACAGCTGTATGCTTCCTTTTCTTTTAAATTGTTTTAAACCAAACCTGCCTCATGTATGTCATGTGTCATTGAGTGTAATTTCACTCTAATTCAGCCCAAGGGATCTATTAACAAGAACCTCAGTTACCACTCAAAGATGGGTGGTAACACCCATTCCTGGAAGTGCTCAAGGCCGGGTTGGATGGAGCTGGGAGTCACCTGCTGTAGTAGAAGATGGTCCCTGCCTACAGCAGGGGGCTTGGAACAAGATTTTCACATCACCATGTCTCCAAACCTTGGCACACACTCTCCCAAGGCAGCCTGCTGCACTTGCACTCTAGAAAGGTTTTTGATCATTTTAGAGCGAGTGTGAACTCTGCTGAACTTTCACAGAGAGAACTGATGGATTTTTCTGTCTCCTAAACCATCGAATTGAGGTGGCATACCTTTTGGGAAGATGTGTTAATCAAATGAAAGCTATCAAACTCAATATAGCAGCGAGCGTGATATGTTGAAAATCAAATAGTTCTCTCCCTTGAATCACCCTGTCCTTACATTCTGTGAACCCAAGGAAGAAGAAAGGCTGCCAAAATCCAACCACTAAAAGTAAAACCAGGAGTGACATTTCAGCTTTGTTCTGAGCTGATTTGTCAAAGTGACATTTCCAGTGATCTGGTGACACCAGTCTTCCAATGAAAAAGGACTGGGGAGAGACAGGGTGACAGCAGCAGCGACGGGCCAGCAGAGTCCTGTAGGTGTTTGCAGGAGTTGGAAGTGACAAGGTTCATCTGATGCATCTAATACCAAGCAGTAGAACTGCACAGTTCTTTTCTTACCCTGCTGGAATCTTAGAAAATCCTGAGTTGAAAAAGAAAATACAAAGAATGTATAGTATAAATATATTGTAAAATGTGTATATTTTACATGCATATATGATGATATAACCCAGTTGCTGCCTAGTGTTAGATGTACCTGAGATTGGAAGTTTATAAATAAATATGTACACAAAGTGTAAAAAATCAGATCCTAAAGAAAGTATCCAGCCATTTGGGAAAATCCATTGTAAAAACTTTTGTTGTTACCCTGGAGAATGGTGAAGAAATGTGGCAAGAGGGTGGCATGGGAGAAGAGACCAAGCACTGGCAGAAGGAGAGGATGAAAAAAAGAGCAAAATAACAAAATGCCTGTTGGATATTCCCAAAGAAAAGACAGTCATTCTCACCTTCTTCAATCAATTATACATTTCAGTTTTCAGGAACATTCCCCCACCTTGTGACTTGCCAACCTACAGATGGAAGAGCAGACTTGGTGGCTTTAACATTAGCATTTCCTGCTGTTTTCCAGAATTTCAGTGCAGAAGACCTGCATAACCTGATTCATCAGCTGCTCGTGCTCAAGCATGTTTATTTAAGGTTATGGGGGCAGGGAGATTCAACAAAAACCCCCTCATATTTGTGTTTGGAGTATTCTTGGAGGAAAGGCAGAGCAGGCAGCCTATGGGGAACTCCCATAGCACCAAATAAACAAACTCTGTCACACGCTTCCAGAAATATACGTAACGCAACATATGTTGTTGGGAATTTAAGTCCCATTTTAAAATTGTGTATGTTACAGAAGAACTTAATTAAACAGGAAAGACAAAAAATACGTTGGGGAGCTATGGCAAACGAGCAGAAAAATCCCAAGCTGCAAATTACATAAGAGGGTGAGGAGTGGCCCAGATAAGGCACCCAAGGAGCACAGCTCCCACAGTGCTGCCCAAGTCCAGCTTCCTCCAGCCCCAGGGTGTGACACTGGGCACATCCTGACCTACTACTGCCTCTGAGTGTATGAGTGGGCAACCTGGGACATCACAACACGGGGCTGCTCCAGAACACAGACCAACAGAAGGAGTAACATGGAGTTTATTTTTACTTTGCCTTTGAGGTCAGCCACAATCTATTTAAGTTGTTGGTATAATTTCAGTAATCACTGGCTTTTCATATATCCTTATTTACTCTGTTCTGGTTATTTACCATGTTAATTGAGGTTGTGGGGCATAAAAACAGCTTAATATAAGGGTTTTGTTGCCAATTAACACTTCCCATTTGTAGAGTTAGATAATCACTAGCTGCTATCCTCCTGGTTGTAATTCACGAGTTAGTTTGCATAATTACCTCCCAGTCACTTCTCACAAGGGTAAGACAAATCCTCCTGTCCCAGCCTCCTCACCAGACCTGCTGCACAAAACAGAGGGATTGCTCACTCACAGGGGTGTGTTTTTAATTATGCACCACAGCACAACACTTAGGTTGTTAAATGGCTTGAATCCTCTGACACAGGCAAGGCATTTCTCAGTGTCCCATGGTATTATCAGAATTTCTAAAGGAAACACAATTTTTCCTTAATCCCCAGATCACTGGCTGAAGTGGAAGCTGCAGTGTTCAGCACAGCTCCAGGTCCGGGAGGACAAACATTACTCAGAGCATAAGGTTGCCCTTCTCTACCAGCAAGGCAGACAGCAGTTCATGCCAAGCAAATCCACCCCAGCCTGCACTCCAGACTGGTAATGGATATCCCTTCCCAGAAGTGTTCAAGACCAGATTGGACTGGGCTTTGAGCAAATTGGTCTAGTGGAAGTTGTCTCTGCCCATGGCAGGGGGATAGAATGAGATGAACTTTAAGATCCCCTCCAACCCAAACCATTCTGTGCTTCTGTGATAATGGAGTCTCCCATAATCTCTTCACATTCTCAGGATGGAATTCCACCAGACTTGACATCTAACATGATAGGATTTCCCTAAATCCAAACAGATGTTTTGACAGCTCCATCTCTGAGGGCTGCCTTAATGCTTGTTAACCAGAAGCCCAATTAGCCACCTGTCCTGCACACAACTCCACCTTCTTGCACACCTGCAGCTGAACTGGAAGATTTCATAGCATGAACTCAGCCATAACCCCACAGCCAGAACCCCTGGGAGCACAGTCTGTTCCTCCACACAGAGCTCTGCACTTTATACCTTCACCACTGAGTTAACTTTGGCTCTACAAACAAACTGAGCTGATTTTTGGCTGCTGAAATAAACTCTTACACAAGGAGCAGTGTTTTGGTGGTACATGTTGATCAGGAACCTGGCCAGGAGCATGGCTGCTCCATGTTACCTTGCTCTGCCCAATTCTTCCTGCGGGTTTCCTGCATATTTTCCTCTCCCTCTGAAGAACGAAGGCATCCATTCATCTCCCACTTTCCTTGGGAGAGCACACACTTACCAGTTTCATAACCCAAGTGATGCCAAGGTTCTTGCAAAATTCTTCCACAAACAAATAGTACTCTGAAGACATTTCGAGGGTCTTCAGAATAAAGGCACATTTTCTTGCCTCAGGCTTTCCCGCTTCCCTCTCTAACTGCTTCCGAAACCTCTTCAGATCCTTTGCTAAGCAGCTGTTCTGACTCAGCTGGGTAGAAAGAGAAATACAAGATTCAGCACAACAAATGCACCCACAGTATGACTTGCTTTAATTGCCCTTGAGAAGCTTCTGGGGATCAACTGCACCATATATTCTGAGAAGAAAAACAAATAAAGATGGATACCACTAAGAACTGCTTTTTCTTTGTGGAGGAAGAGGATCAGTTTCAATTTTCTGTCTCTCTGTATGAACACTGGGAGCTAAAACAGAGCAAGTCTTACAATCCATGTTCCATCATTCCTGCTGTAGCTTTCCTGTGCAGCCAGCATCCCCCTCTCCAGGGCAGGGAGCTGCCCACAGCAACCCTGCAGCAGCTCAGCCACAGGACCCCTGAACCAGTGCTGGTCAACCCAGTGTTACAAACCACCCTCAATCTTCCTCCACAGAGTCACAGACTGTTTTGGGTTGGGAGGGACCTTAAAAGCTCATCCTATTTCAGCCCTTTTCCATAGGCAGGGACACCTTCCACTAGACCAGGTTGCTCAAATGACTTGCCTGGTGAGGGCTAAGGCTCCCAGTGGGATCACATCCCGCTCAGGCAGTGTAATGCAGGAAATATCGCCCAGGAGAGGACAGGGCTGTAGGTGTTTATACATCGGAATGGGCTGCCCAGGGAGGTGGTGTTTAAGGAATGACACCTCCGTTCCTGGAGGTGTTTAAGGAATGACTGGAGTGGCCACCTGGTTTGGTTGACAAGGTGGTGTTCAGTCATAGGTTAGACCCCATGATCTCAGAAGTCTTTTCTAACCTAATTAGTTCTATTATATCTGTAGAACCTAAACCTGCCCACAGATACCAACCACACTCCTCATACATGATGGAAGGCTTAGGGAGTGTGGGCCAACCCTGCCCTCACCTACACACAGAGCGTATGGGGCTTAACATGTTGCCCCGAGGACGTGCAGGAATTGTGATACAGAGCCGAGAGCCCACTGGGAGCCCACCGGGAACCCTGCGGGCCCCGCTCGGATCCGGGCCGCGACCCCCGAGCCCGCCGGCCTGTGAGGGCGCCGGAGCCCGCGCCCGTCCCCATGGCAACCGCGCGGCTGCCCGCCAGGGGGCGCTCTCGGCACCCGCACCCCCACACGGCCCCGCCAGCCCCCGGCCTGCTCCCCCAGCCCTGTCCCGGGACCCCCGGCCTGACCCTCCCTGCGGGCTGGCGGCGACTGGCAGTGCTGGGGAACCCTTCGGCCCTGCTCCTCGCTGGCACT
>VWYP01019003.1:496417-542988 GCA_013400435.1 Pycnonotus jocosus | reverse complement strand
TGCGCGGCAGCGCCGGAGCAGCCGGGGAAGGGCCTCGGCAGGAGCCGCGGAGGACGGCGGCCGCGGTCCGCTCTGCCCCGGCACAGCCACCGGCCGGGCCTCGCCGCGCTGGGAGCGAGCAGCGATCCCGGGGGAGCCAAGCTCTTCATGACGAGAATCCGACCAGGCAGCGGGGACGGCAGCTGCGCCCGGGGACGGGGAGGACGGCAGCATTGGGGAGAAGGACACCCGCGCTCCGTCCCCACCCCCGGCGCCCACCGTCGGCCATGGGGAACGGCATGAGCCAGGTAACGGGGAGCGCTGGGGCGGCTGCTCTGCAGTTCGGCCATACCCGGGCGGCTCGTCCGGTGCCGGAGGTGGGAGACCCTTACCTGGCGGCTGCCTGTGCCGTGCCAAGTGGCGTTTCACCTGCCAGCACCGGGTCCGGCACAGGGCTCGGCTCTTTGTTTGCTTGTTTATCTGCCGGCAGAGCAACACCGGAGGTGAAACAGGCAGGGACGCTGCGCTGGGACAGCTGACAGCTGCCCGGGGGGGGAGTGGTGGGCAGGGGTCACAGCGAGTTCCTTCAAGGAAGGGGGGAACTTTTCCCAACACCTTTAATCCCAAGGAACGAGCACCAAGCACATGCTGGGAGCCCTGTATGACCCCGAGCCTGGTGGTCCTGGACCCCCTGCTCAGCGGGGCTGGGCTGTGCGTGGGGCTCGGCATCACAGGCACAGGGGTTGGACACTATTTTATTTATGTGCTGCCCCGTTTTCTCCTTTCAGGAGCGGGTCAGCAGGGTGCTGGGGACAGGCACATGCTGTTTATTCATGGTTCAGTGTCCTGCCCTTGGGAGCTGCCCTTGCTAACTGGCGCTCTCCCACCCGCTCCTCTCAGTGCCGCAGCTGCGAGTTAAAAAGGCACCCCGTCGATAGGAAATTGATCTAAAATCGCAGGAATCACAAAAAAACACCCGTCTTTAAGCTGCTCAATGGAGAGAAACGTTTCCAAATGTGAGTGGTGAGACAAGTGTGAGTCCAGCTGTGCTGGTGAAAATCACCTCCACCTGCCCTGGGCTGCAGGGAGAAACTGGCAGAGAACTGGCTGGATACAGGATTGAACTCACTGCCCAGGCTGTGAGTGAGGGAGAATATAAAATAGCTCTGGCTGACAAGGTTTGCAAGGTGTCCTGCTTCTGCATCTGCAGTGCTGTTTAAAGAGGCCTTGTCAGGTAATTATCTTTTCATCATGAGAAGTGGAATTTCCCAGGGGAAATGAGCTGAAAGCATGGTGTCCAGAGCAATCTGTGATGGGGCTGTGAGAAATGGGCTTCCTGCAGTGCAGAGTGAGGGGAGTGAAGCTCAGGGTTGGGAGGGGGACAGCTACATCCCCTACAAGCTTCTCTGTGCCTGTTGCTTTCTCATCCCTCGAGCAGCAGGGCTTCCACAGGTCACGGATATAGTCCAAGGCTGTACAAAGGTGTATGAGACTTGCTGAGCTCAGGTAATAAACCTCAACAGAGGACTAATTGATGATAAACAAGAGGAGCAATAAAAAAGCCATGTCTGGCTCCCAGTGCCCATGAGAGTGCAGCTGCCAGGGCTACATCCAGCCCCACATCCTGGATGCCAGGGCAGTGGCAGCCCTGGGAATGCACAGGTCCAGCTGCCCTAGCACCATTCCTGCCACAGGGCTGGCGATGGTCATGTCAACGCCAGAGCTTTGGCCACTCCAGCCAAGGTCACTGCTTCCCAGTGTGGGTCCCAGCACAGTGGGTGCCACAGCACAAGGTCTCTGCTCACACTGCCACTTCCTTTGTGTCCCACAGATCCTTCCTGGCCTCTACCTTGGGAATTTCGTTGGTAAGTGGAACCCAGCTGCTGCAGAGATGTTCTCCAGCTGGGGAGTGGGGCTTGCTTAAGCTGGTGTCTCCCTGCCTGCAAATGTTTCCTGACATCCTGCCTGCACCCACCACGCTGCCTGTGCCCACTGCTCTCCCTGCACCCACAGCCTGCTCTGATCTGTCACCCAATTTGGGTTGGCAGTAGTGGGAGTGAGGACACTGTGAGAAAGGCAAGGCAGAGGCCCCTGCCTTTGCATGGTTTCCTTATTTAACAGCTGCCCTGAGCTCTTTTGATACATGGCGGAAAGGAGCCAAGGAGGAAATACGGATCCTGTGCCAGGAGCAGCGGAGCTGGTGGTGCCTCATGGGTGCAAGGGAGCAGGACTGGGGCACTTCAGGGTAATGCTCCCCAGTTTTGCAACTGTAGAAGAGGCCAGAGGGGGCTGTCCATCCTCAGGAGGGAATTTCCCAGAGGCGGAGTCATCCCTTCTCACACCAAGTCACTATTTTAAGGGGAGTTTTCATTGTCAGGGGACAGTTAATGACCAAGTGTTGGCATATGCCATGACAAACCAGCATTTAATGAGTACTCCTGCCTCCCTGATGGCTCCTTTGCCAGCTTGATTCCTGCTGTAAGCACTGAGGAAGTTTAAAACCACTGGTGTGAATTGCTAAGGAAATGTCACTGGAGTGGCAGCCCTGTTCTCCCTGTGCCCCATGGAGCACTTTGGGTTGAGCTGGGGGGGCTGTAGCTCGCTGGGAGCAGAGGGACAAGGGCACCCAGCTGCCAGGTTCATCAAGGGGGTTCCTGTGAGCAGCCTCTGCTATGGGACCTAGGCCTGGTGCCGTCCAAACACTCATCAGTCTGTCAGGCAATCCAGGGTGACAGGATTCTAGGCCTGCAACATTTAGCTCACAGAGACATTTCCTCCAGCTGGAAGCTTTTCCAGCACCAGTAAGCCTTGATTCTAGTGTCACCACTTGCTGTTACTGCCTCCCAAGGTGGATGGGAAGGTGGCAGGTGTGTGGGTCCCCACAAGGGTCTTCATCTCCCTCCCCACACAGATTGCAGCTTCCCTGCAGAGCATCTCCCTTGAGACTCGCTCCTGTTGAAATTCACATCATGCTGTTAGCACATCCCGGGCTGGATTCCTGAGCCAAGGTTTTACACTACGTGAAAGTTTAGAAACCCAGAAGAATGAGATGGGGAAATTTTTCCCCTCCTCTCTGGCCATGCTTGCTGCATCTGCTGGTTGTGGCATGAAAGGGACACACTTTGGAAGCTGCTCAGCAAGACAAGCACGCTCCCCTTCCTGTGCAACAACTGCTGTGCTGGATCAGAGGCCAGGATCACATGCAGAATGCTGAAACATTGGTGAGAGGCAGGGCATTGCCTCAAACAGCCTAGGACGCCCCATTTCTGTCCGTACAGCAGAGAGAACAGACCAGAGAGCAGCAAGTCACTGCTCAGGTGTTTTCTACAGAAAATCAGAGTTTATATAAATTGCTGTAACTCCTCTTCCATAGTTCACAAGATAAAGCAAGATACAGCAGTTCTCTCAGGCTGCAGCAAGTGCCAGTGCTACATGTGTGTCTGCTCAAGGAGGTGTGGGCAGGGCACATGTCTCCTCCCAAAGTGGGGACAAGTACAGGCAGGAGGGACACTACCAGCTGACCCAGAGCGTTTCTGTGCAGGTGTGAATGGTTCAACCAGCATGAGCAGCAAGGAGAAGGGATCAGGGAGAACCCTCTGGTTTGGGATCATGGGATTGGCATTCCAGGTTTCTGTGTTTGCCCATGTCTGCACTGCTGCATGTGGGGGTGGGTTGCAGTCGATCTGCTGGAGCGAGGCTCTGTGTGCTGGCTGGTTGTAGAAGCAGGGTGGGAACACTGTGGGAAGAGAAGGGTAGGAAATGAATACATGTTGATATCTAGTTTTATCCTTTAGATGCCAAAGACCTGGAGCAGCTAAGCAGGAACAAGATCACCCACATTGTTTCGATTCATGAATCCCCTCAGCCCTTGCTGAAGGTAGGGTCTTGCACCAGATGTCATCTTGTAGACTCCTGCAGCTCCTTCCATGCTGCATCTTCCTTCCCCCTCTGAGCATCCCATGGCACGTACACCTCTCCCTGATAACTGATCCCAGAGGAGCTGGGCGGCCCCCTGACATGGGAAACTGGCTGCCTTGTGACTATAACCCGGCCTTGAACACTGACGGGAAACATTTCCAGCTCTCCAGACTCCTCATTTCCCATCCCCTCCCACGAGTTGCTGGTGTCTCCTTGCCCTGCGCTCCACCCCAGGGAGAGTGTGGCCCCATCCCCGTGCAAGGGGGTTGCTGTGTGGGGAAAGCAAAACCCTGTAGGCAGCTGTGGGTGAGGAGCAAAGGCACTGCCAGCCCCACTTTGACCAGGTATTACACCCTAGCTGCAGTGCCTGAGCTTCTCCTCTTGCTATTCTGTCTTCCAGGACATTACCTACCTCCGCATCCCCCTGCCTGACACCCCTGAAGCCAACATGTGAGTACTCTGGGGAGGCTGGGGACGTGCAGGGAGGCAGGAGGGTGACCAGAGGTGAGGGTTCACAGCTCCTCAAGCACAACGACCCACAGGCTGCAGATGTGATGCCACAGTGCAGGGGACAACCCCTGGACTCCAACAGCATCCGAGTTCAGTGGCTGCTTTGAGAGTATGAGCCCTGGGTGAGTTGAGGGGCAGCCACTCTGCAGCACCCATGGAGAGGAGCAGCAAGCATCCACTAAAGAACTATCTGGAGAGAGCACATAAAAGGTGTAGAGCCAGCTGAGGGCACAGGCGTGGCTGGAGATCTGAGCAGCCAGCTCCCACTGCCCCAGCATGAGTCACACAAGTCACAGGGCAGCCCCGTGCCTCTCCAGCACAGTGTCCCCTTCTGTGTCCCCAGCACAGAATGAGCTGGCAAATCCACCTTTCCTTGGGAATAAACAGTGCTGAGCTGCTCAGGTCTCAGCAGTGGCTGGCAAATCCCCTAAAACAACTCAAACATGCAGGGCTGTTCTGCCTCAGCTAAAAATGCTGTTCCACCCCTGAAGTTCTTATTCTGTCTGGTTTATTTTTCCTGCCAGCAAGAGACACTTCAAGGAATGCATCAGTTTTATCCATCAGTGTCGCCTGCATGGAGGGAACTGCCTCGTCCACTGGTAATGTTTCTTCCCCTGTGCCTGCTGTTGTGTCCCCCCAGCTCAGCAGATACAGACCCCAGCCCCTCACTTTAGCTGCAACCCCTGATCAAAGCCAGCCTATGCCAGAGAGCTCTGTGCCACTGGACCCACCCAGGATCCACCCTTGGCTGTGGCTTGTGACTCAAACTCAGCAGGATCCAGGCAGCCCTGGAGCAGGGGCAGCTTTTTGCTGCAGCTGAGTGTGCGGGATGAGCGATGTTTGGGGCAGACAGCCAGGCAGTGGCTGCTGCTCCCATTCCCTGTAGAGGAGTGGGTATTTATAGGCACTGATGGCCAGGACCTTGGAAGGTCTCAAGCCTCTGGGAGAGCAAGTCGTTGGAGAAGAAAAACTGAGGCACAGGGGTGGAGGAAGAAGCAAGCATGGGGTCAGGGTGTGCCACTAAAGCCAGCCCTTCTGCACCTTCCCTTGCCAGCCTCGCTGGCATCTCGCGCAGTACCACGGTGGTCGTTGCCTACGTCATGGTTGTCACGGAGCTGAGCTGTCAGGAGGTGCTGGATGCCATCCGAACCATCCGGCCCGTCGCCAACCCCAACCCCGGCTTCAGGCAGCAGCTGTCGGAGTTTGGCGGCAGCGCAGCCCGCAAGGTGGGACGAGCCTCTGCCACAAGCCTCTGCCTCATGCCCTGCTCTGTGGCTGAGCCCGCCACGGGGCTCAGAGCAAAGACAAGTCCTGAGGGGTCTCGGTTTCTTCCCTGCTCCCCTTGCTGGCAGGTTTGGACCTGCCCTTGTAAACCAGCACTATATTTTACTTCTCACTCCTTCCCCAGGTCCGCAGGCACCTGAAGCAGAGGTATGGGACATCCCCTTTCAATGACGAGGAGGAAATAAAGGCCTTGCTGCCAGTAGGGAGAGAAGGAACATCCAGGACAGAGGGAGCTGTGCAAGGACTGGTCCCCAGAGCCAGAGACATGAGGAGCACAAGTCCCTTCCTGCTGCGGGTGAAGAGGACGTTCTCCTGCATCCCGGCTTGTCTGAAGTGACCCAAGCCAAGGGAGAGCAGTGAGCATCACCCAACAGCCTGGGAGAGATGAAGGAGATACAACACAGTGGGACAGAGAGCACTGGGCAGGAACATGCACAAAGCCCAGCTCCTTCTCTTCTGAGGTGGGAATGTGCCGCCCTCTGTCTGGGCGGGTTTCATGGACGCTGTTGGGCTTTGCAGCACATGCTGGGCTCATCCTCTTCACATCCGGTGTGCTGGGGGCACAGATCTCTGCCCCTGGGTCACTGCAGCCTCCTGCTTGGGACAGAACACCGAGGAGGTCTCTTCTGCCACAGGCCAGTACCCAGGTGTTGCCAGCAGCAGCTTTAGCACTTGGGTACCCACTGCATGGCCTCAGGGTGCATGGGAGAGCTGGTGCTCCCCTCAGAGCAGTTTTCCCACCAGCAGCACAAGCTCCAGGTGGCTGTGGAGCAGGGACACACCAGTGTGCCAGCAAGTAATGCCACCACACAGGTTCCCACGCAAGGGTCCAGCTCCAGACTGGCCAAGCACAAGCCCTGAGCAAGCACTGTAGCTTTAGGAATCCATTGCACCCCATTCCCACCTATCCCAGGGCACAATCTGTAACAGGTGGGAACCAAGCATTTAACCTGGCCAGACCTCACTAGAGCAGAGCCTTAAGCCATTTTGCTTAAAGACTTTCTATTGTCCCCCCGTAATAAATACCCTTCTCTGTGGTCTGACTCTCCTGTGATGGCTGGGGATGCCAAGGGGGAAGGTCCCAGCATGGGATCAGTCTGGAGCTGCTGCTGGCCACTCTCTGGAGTGGGCTGGGGACACTGGCATGTCTGGACAGGGCTCATCCTGCTGCCTCGTAGGAAGTTGACAAGGGAGGCCAGAAATGTGAGTGCCAGAGCAGGGCTCTCTGGGGACAAGCTCTGCTCCAGGAGAGGTTGGGAGCAGCAGGTGGGAGCTCACCCGGAGTCTGTTTCACTGTAGCCTCTCCACTCACTGGATCCAGGAGCACCAGGACCAGGAGTCTGCTGGCTCCAGCTGCTGGGAGTACTGGAAGCCTGGCACCAGCTGAGTATCACAAGCCCCAGACCTGTCCCATTTACACTTTTCCTGGAGCAGAGTCCCAGGTGGGAAAAATTCTGAGGGTACCCAGCTAGGTCATCAGCATTGTCCCTGTTGGGACTCAAGGCATGTTGCTGGGGTTCCCCTCATCCCTGCCCCTCCTCTTCTAGGGGGAAGGGATCCCCCAGGAGGCAAAGCTTCAAGACCAGGGTTCCTTCCTGCTGCCAGCATCTGACTGCTGGGCTGGGTGCTGCCTTGGGGTGACCCAGGCAGACTGGGAGCTCCAGCCTCTCTGGGCAGATACTGAGTGAACTTAATAACCAGGGGTGCATCATCCTCCACTGCTCCTGCATCCGCCATGGGATCCCACTCTCCTTCCAGTTCCTTTCAGGCTCCTCTACCCATTCCCTTTCCCCCAGGCCAGGCTCTCCAGCACCCTTTGGCCTCCTCAGCACCCAGCAGGGTGGAAGCCCTGCAGCCCAGGGCCATGCATCTGGGACGGGTGTGTGCCCCATGCACAGCTGCACCCTCCCACACTGGGACCCCTTATGCCAAGCTGTTTAGACCCAAGGACTCCCTTGTTCCCACTGTAAAACACACAGGGCCCTGGCCTCTCCAGCTCAGCTCCACAGCACAGCAAAATGTATTTATTTTGGCAGATCTGGTTTACACAGCTTGGAAAAACCCGGACAAGGGCAGGGTTAGCTATGAGTTAATGTTTGACTCCCTTTTGAAGCTCATTTTGGCATGAAAAGTTGAAGGGTTAAGCAGCTTCACCTTCCCTGGGAAGGGAGAAGCTTAGTGAGGAATACAGCGGGGAATCTGGCTCCTGAGCGTCCTCGCTGATGCCCGGGTAATTAGATCCCCCGGGTCCTGCGTCACCAGGCGGCTGCCACACCACATGAAATCCCCGGCAGGCTGATAAAAGGCCGGCCGATAAAACTTATCCCGGCGGGCTGGGGCTGACAAACGAGCCAGCGGCTGCGATTATCTCCCGGCCTTGGATGTAATCAGCGTAAGCCACTGGGAGGCTGTGCAGCGACTCTTTGCCATTGCTCCGCTTCCCAAGGCAGAAAGGGGAGATGTGGATTCTCTGTCGGTCAGTTCCCAGGCCCTTTTCCCACAACGTGGCCCCACAGCTCGCCCAGATGGAGGGCACAGGTGGTGCCTGGGCTTCACTTTGCAACAAAGGGGTCCCAGACAGGCTCAATAAGGAGAGAAAACCCCTGTCAGTGGGGCTCACTCGTGCACCCCGTGTGGCCCCATGTGCCCTCTGTGCCACGTGGCTGTGCCCTGTTCTCACATCCTCTGAGAAAGCCCAGGACTGGGCTCTCTGCCACTGATTATTCATTTGGAGACTTTGCAGCCCCAGTAGCTCTCAGGAACTTCGTTGCTCCTCTTGGCCAGAGGTGACTTTCTCTGACTCAGAGCAGGAAAGGAGACCTGGGGGATTGCAAAAGGAGACTTGGGGAGCAGCAGCCGAGGAGAGGAGCAGGGTTTCCCTGCAAAGTGACCTGCGACTCTGCAGCAGTGATGGAGGAACTAACACCAGTGTCACTTCAGGGTGGCCAGTAACCCAGCCCATGCCCTGCAGGCGACCAGTGGGGAGCTGGTGCAGGATGTGTCCCACCCTGGCCCCAGCAGCCTTTGGCACAGCTCATCTGCCCTTCCCACCCGTTTCCCGTTCGACTCAGCATCCGAGCCCCACGAGGCAGACGTGAGCATTAGAGCAGAGGAGAGATTTGAGAGATGGGGACATGTGACTATTCATACCACCCTGAAAACCCCGTGCTCTTCCCGCAGTTCCCTGCAGCTCCCCACACCCATGGAGTGAGCAGCTGGTCCCACAGGAGGACGCAGCCCCTGGAGCTGGGACGTGTCCGGCTGGATCCCCAAAGCAGGAAGTAAAGGGAATAGGGTCCCTTGTCCCCTTCGGGGAGCATGTGGGAGACCTGACAGTTTTTCGGGGAAGCATTTGGGAGGGGTGCAGAAGAGTTTCGTGTGCCTTCTGATGCCTTGTCCCCTCTCCCGTGGATGCAATGTGCCTGCCCCCCTCCCGCGAGTGCAGGGTGCCTGTGTTGAGAAATACACCGGGTGCAGGTATCTCGGTATGTAAATTACCAGTGCGAGCCGCACATTGTGTTCTGCACAGCAGGAAAAGGCTGGAGCCCCAGGCAAGAGCCGGGAACAGGCGCCCACCCTTTGCCTAACAAAGGGCACTTCTCGGCAAGGGGGTCAATCACACAGACCCTCCGCAATAAACGACGGGAAGAGCCTAAAATCACCACTAGTGTACATGGGTGCACACACTGTGAGGGTTTGAAACCTCGAAGGTGCCTTTTTTGGGGGGCCCTCCCGGAGGCAACAGCTCCAGCTCTTCCCATTGCTGTAACCTTCAATTAACGACATCACTTTTTCCTGAACACGGATGTCTGACGTTGCCGCGTGGGGAAAAGTGGAGCAGAGAAAAAATTTTAAGACTCGTCCGCCCCCCCGCCTTGGGGCATCCAGAACCTGCTGGCGTGGTTCAGAAAAAGGAAAGTGAAAGCAGGAGCCGCTTTCGGTTTCGCCGCCGGGCCGCGATGGCGGAGCCGGGGGCGCCCATGCGGCTGAAGGAGTGGCTGATCGCGCAGATCGACAGCGGCAGGTACCCGGGGCTGCGCTGGGAGAACCGGCAGCGAACGCTCTTCCGCATCCCCTGGAAGCACGCTGCCAAGCAGGATTACCGGCAACAGGAGGATGCTGCCCTTTTCAAGGTACCCCGGGCTGCCCGCGCTCCCCACCCGGCCCTGGGAGCGTCCTTGGGACTGGCCCCCGGGCTCCGTGTGCATTCCTGGGGCTCTCCATTGCCCGAGGGTCTCCACTGCCCGGCTCCGTGCGCACCCCGGCATCGCTCACCCAGCTCTGTGCAGCCGAGCTCCATGTGCGCCTCCAGGGCTCTCCATTACCTGACTCTGTGCGCAGCGCCAGGACTGGGCACCATGCACACGCCTGGCAGGCACCGCTCAGCTCCGTGCACGCTCCCGGGGCTCTCGATTGTCCAGCTCCGTGTGCTCTCCTGCGACCCCTCACCACCCAGCTCCCCGCAGTCCCCCAGGACACACAGTCCCGGTTCCCCACTGCCCCCTCGCCCCCCCTCCACCCCGGTGGACTCATACCCCGCTGGACCCCCTTGGACAGCCCCGCCGGGGGTCAGGTTGTCGCAGCCCCCACAGGGTACAGGGCATCCTCTGTCCCTCAGGCTTGGGCCGTCTACAAGGGGAAGTACCACGAAGGGACGGACAAGGCCGACCCCTCCACCTGGAAGACGCGGCTGCGCTGCGCCCTCAACAAGAGCACCGACTTCCAGGAGGTGCCCGAGCGGAGCCAGCTGGACATCTCCGAGCCTTACAAGGTGTACCAGATCGTGACTGACAGAGCCTGCGATGCAGGTACGTCCCTGCCGTCCCTCCTCCTATGCCAGATGTGGAGTTGATAACTGAACCATGCCTGTACAAGCCCCGTGCCCCACAGACATTACCCTTCCTCCCTGCTCCTCTTCCTCTCTGGGTGTCCCGGACAGCCAGCTGTCTTCCCTGGGGCTGTTCCTGCCGTTTGCCAGGGGTTCATCCATTCTTTCTTGCTCTCTGCAGAGGACAGTGACACACAGTCCCCAGGCAGTGAGGACCAGCAGGTGAGCCTGCCCTGTGCCATCCAGACAGGGGAGAAGGTGGGACCCTCAAATCCCCCCCTCACCCATCAGCTACTCCCCTGCTTGCACACTGCGTGCATTTGTCCCACGGGGCATCAGAGAGGGTCCCCTGTGCCATGCACTGCTGCACCCAGGCAGGGGATCTGCTGGCTTATGGGGTCCATGGTAGAGGCTGGAGCTGGCTCAGGGTCCCCCCCTGCCAGATCAGCCCTCACCAAAGCTGCTCCTACCGCCAGGGCAGCACTGCAGGGAGTCCAAAGAAGGAGGAAAGCCAGAAGGAGGTGCTGGACAGTGCCCGTGTATCTTCACAGCCCTGGCTCTCTGGCCACCCAACCGAGCGAGGTGAGGAGGGTCCCAGAGGTGAGGAGGGTCCCACTCGGTGGGATGGGGCTGGGGGCAGGGAGCACATGATTCTGCCAGGATCCTGCTCTCCAGTCGCTTGTGCAGGCAACACCTGTGGGGATTGAGGTAGGGGCTGAGGACTCCCACTCTACACCAGCAAAGCCGTGCCCTTAGGGGATATAATGAGGCACAATCATGAGCAAACTCAGTGGGAAGTGTGGGCCCAGGGGCTTGGGCCAGGAGAGTGCCTGGGAGCCCTTGAGGTATCTGTCCATGTCCTTTTACCACCTCATCTCTGCCCTGGTCCAGGGTGCCTTGTGAGGGGAGTCTTCTATGGCTGGAACCTGACCCATGGCCAGTTTGTTCCTGGACCCCAGTCCTACCTCCCTGTGGAGGACGTCAACAATTCAGGTAGGAGCCGTGCTGCAGGCAATGCCCTGGGTGGCCCCACCAGCCCAGATTGCCCATGAACTGACCCTCCTTTTGCCCCAGACTGCTGGCTCCACATCCGCCTGTACTACTGCGATGTGCTGGTGAAGGAGGTGACCACTCGCACGGCCGAGGGCTGCCGCATCACCACCAGCGCCGTGCCGGCCAACAGCGAGCACCTCTACGGCCCCTCCTGCATGGAGCAGATAAAGTTCCCCCCACCACAGGTGCTCAGTGGCCACGGCCACGTGGCCTGCATGACCGACGTGCTGGAGCGGCTTTTGCCCCACCTGGAGCGTGGGGTGCTGCTGTGGGTAGCACCTGAGGGGGTCTTCATGAAGCGCCAGTGCCAGGGCAGGGTGTACTGGAACGGGCCACTGGCTCCACACAAGAACTGGCCCAACAAGCTGGAGAGGGAGAAGACTTACAAGCTGCTGGACACACAGCAGTACATACAGCGTAAGTCCCTGGAGATGCCGCTGCCCTCAGGAAGAGGGGCTGGTGCTGCCCTGGTGTGACTGATGGGGGCTGACAGATTTGGTGTCTTGCAGAGGTGCGGGAGTACCTGAGCAACGGGCAGCTCATGCCTCAGTACCAGATCTACCTGTGCTTTGGGGAGGAATACCCCACCAGAGCTGGGCACCCCTTCCAGAAACTCATCATGGCTCACGTGAGTACCCACTGGGGCTGGCAACCCCTGAGCCAGGCACAGGGACCATTGCAAGGCAGGGACACGAGCCTGTGCCCACCTTCTGTCATTCTGTGCCTCCACAGGTGGAGCCGGTGTTCGCACGGGAGCTCTTCCATCACGCCCAGCGCTTAAGGCCAACGCTGCTCTGCAATTCCCCTCAGCCCTGTGCCCCTGGCACCTCCAGCCACGTTCTCCATGTCCTCAAACAGCTCTGCCAGCCCTGAACCGAGTGGGAGAGGAGAGCCCAGTTGCCATAAAGTCTCAGAGTGGGAGGCTCTGAGCCCCATGGCCCCACTCCAGCTGCATGTCCCGAGGCAGTGCGCTCAGGGTGCTCAGTGTGCAGGACCAGACAAGGATGGATGTTTAGCTGTGGTGGGCAGGTTGCTGCTGCCCCTGTGATTGCTGTATTTATTCCCCAGGAGTCCCCCAGGTGGGATTTGTTGTGTGCCTGTTCAGCAAGCCAGGGCAGACCTGGCTCTGTCCTTGCACGTTGCGCTGCTAGGACTCGCCATTGCAAACCTTGGAAATAAAGGTTGTGTTTTCATATCAGTGTTGGGGACTGGCTCTGGTGTGGGGGGCTGATGCTGGTCCAAGCGGGGCACAGATGGCTGGGGAAGCTGAGTCCAGACAGAGCCTCATGTGAGCAAAGCCAGCTCAGCCCCAGCCACAGGGAAACAGCATGAGACAACTCCCTGCCCCAGCACTGGCTCCAGAACTGTCCTGTCTCTTGTCCCAGCCCCTTGGCAGGGATGAAGGCAGCAGTGAGGTGCCTGTTAGCTGCTCTGCTGACCTGGCAGCACAGAAGGCTGTCCCAAAGGCAGTCACTACTTGTGCCTCAGTTTACACTCCTGAGAGATGTGACAGGGCTCCTGAGAACTGTGCTGCACCGAGTTTTGGGAAAAATGCAGGGACCTGGCACAACAGAGACCTGGCATGGGATCCAGCACAAGCCCAGGCTGGGGGCAGGGGCTGAGGCACTGGGGTGAGCAGGGGGCAGACGGGCATCTGAGGGCAGGCAGCACCCTCAGTCCTGCCAGCATCCCTCACTCAGCCTCATTCCAGGCCCATATGGAGCCTGGCTGCTCACCGTGAGCAGGGCAGGATGAGAAGCAGGTCGTGGGAAGCTTCCGTGGGAAAAGGGGCTGGGGGAGCCGGGGGCTGTGCCCGCCTCTGCCCTGGGGAGGCTGCGGCCGTGCCAACCCCGGGGCCACTGGCTGCTGGCCGCAGGCCTTGGCGGCGCATCCGTCCGTCTGTCCACAGGGACCAGCGCTGGACGGCAGAGTCCCGCTCCGCCCTGGGCGGCCCCTCAGAGGAGGGGCCCGCCGCCCCCTCGCCGGCCGGCGGGTTTTAATGGGCCGTGCTGGGGCCGTGCGGCAGAGCTGCGGCTCAGGAGCGGCTCAGGATCAGCGGCAGAGCTGCAACGGCGGGGGCCGGCCGGGAGGATGCAGCCGGACCTCCCCGTCGGCGACGCGGCGCTGCGCAGCCCACCGGCCCCTGAGCCGACCGCTGGAGCCTTCCCCAGCGCTGAGGCCACCAAGCCACCCTACAGCTACATCGCCCTCATCACCATGGCCATCCAGAGCGCGCCCGAGCAGCGCATCACCCTCAGCGGCATCTACCGCTACATCATGGGCCGCTTCACCTTCTACCGCGAGAACAAGCAGGGCTGGCAGAACAGCATCCGCCACAACCTCTCCCTCAACGAGTGCTTCGTCAAGGTGCCCCGTGATGACAAGAAGCCGGGAAAGGGCAACTACTGGACCCTCGACCCCGACTGCTACAACATGTTTGAGAACGGCAGCTTCTTGCGGCGCCGCCGGCGCTTCACCAGGAAGAGAGGCCTCCGGGATGCACCAGGCACTGAGGGAGACGAGGGGCGAGGGAAGACCCCCAGACAGCAGGCACCAGGGCTGCCCGCTGCCCCGCGGCCGGAGAAGGGGAAGGCAGAGGGGGGCTACGCCTCGCCGTCGGCCACAGGGAGCCTGCCGAGCCCTGCCGCTCTGTCTGAGAGTGCCGGGGAGCCAGGGTGCGCTGAGCCCTGTGCCCAGCGTCAGCCGCCCAAGGCCAGGCAGCCTTGCCTGTACCTGCAGGACATGCCACAGCCCAAGGGGCCGTTCTTCACGGCCCCCGAGAGCCGCCCGCCCAAGGAGACTGTCTTCGGGGGGCTCCCGGCAGCGCTGCAGCTGCCCCGGCCAGGTCAGTACCCATTGCCCGGCGAGCGCCCGGCCCAGCACCAGCACCCTGCCCTGCTGCCTGCCCTGCTGCCCACCCAGCACAGGGACCCCCCGCAGGACTCGCCGGCCACCCCCGACACGCCCCCAGAGCAGCTGGAGGGCAAGGAGCTGGCTGCCCCTGGTTTGGGGCCGTGTCAGCCGTTCGGGCAGGTGCCACATGCATTCCCTGGCAACCTCTTCGGCACGGGCAAGCCCCCCGCACCCTGCTTCCTGGAGGGAGAGGGCTACACGCAGCCCCACCTGCCCGTGTTCGGCTCCTTCAGCCGGCCGGGCCCGGAGGCGCTGGGCAGCAGCTACCAATGCCGGGTGCAGGCGCTGAGCTTCTGCATGAAGGAGCGGCCCTGCAGCACAGCGCTGGAGCATCTCCTGGCTGCAGCCCCCCCGGCCTCCACTGCCCCCCGCCAGCCCCCCTTCGGAGCCATGGGGCCACGGGCAGGTGAGCAGAAGGAGCCATGGGGGCCGGGGACCACGATCCCACTGCAGGGGGGTAATGGCTACCCCCTGGGGCTGCCCCCCTGCCTCTACCGGACACCCGGCATGTTTTTCTTTGAGTGAGGGACTCCCCAGCCTGGGACAACCCAGCACCTAATAAAGCACATTCCCCAACACTGCCTCTGTGGTCTCTGTGCCCTGTTCGAGGTGGGCAGTGGGCAGGGGCAAGCTGGGGACCCTCAGCCCCAGCTCAGGTGCTGGCTGAGGGACACACGTGCCCAAGACCACCTGGCACAGCCTCCATCCCCACCAGTCCCTCCAGCAGTGATCACTGACTGGATGGTGAGGCCATGTGGGGATGGGGCATGGCCTGGGTCAGGGCACCTACACCCAGGTCCTGTGTCCCAGGGACATGCTGGCAATAAGGTCCTGCCACAATGTGGGGTCAGGAGGCCCTGAAGCACCATCCCATGGTAGTGCAAGGGAACTTTGTCCCTGGGGGTCATGGAGACGTGCTGCAGCAGAAGTTATGCCTCAGTGGAGCCCCACTGTCACGTCCCTGTGCCTGGGATTCCTCCAAGTTCATGGTTTTGCACAGGATGTCACACGTGGCACAAGTGGCACCAGTCTCAGTGTGTGGCCCTGCAAATGGACCCGTGTTGCCCCAGACAGACTGTGGGGAAGCACCAGGGGTTGTGGCACAGTGTGGAGGCTCTGCTGTGGGGAGGACAGGGCTCCCTCCCCTCTCTGGCCTTGCTTGTGGCCATGTCAGTGCCTGGCTGGGATTCCAACTAGTCCCTGCAGACTCGGAGACCAGGGCAGCCCCAAAGATGGGCTGTGCCAGGGGCTGCAGCTCTGATGGGAACAGCCAGGAAAGTGGATTCCTCCGACCTGAATCATGCAGGGTGGCTGCCAGTGAAGAGGCACCAGCTGAGTCACTGCTGTTGACACTGGGCTGGGCACAGGGATATGCCCCAACTGGCCAGGCTGGGGGACACTGGAGTGGGCAGGGTCCCCACACAGCCCCATGATGGGACCTGGCCACCACCCCCTTCCCACACAGCACTGGGACACCTCCGAGCACTGGAGTGGGGCCAGAGTGATGCTGGCAAAGTGGGGGGCTGTGCTTGCACCTCTCATCCTGCCAACCCCAGGAGCAGCAACATCCAGACCCCATGGCACAGCCCGCCCCAGGATAGACACAGGGCTGGCAGGGGCTTTCCGTGCTGATGTGGGGACCAAATTTATATCAAAGTTCCCCCAGCTCCCCAAGGCCAGGGGGACTCCAGTTTGGCCAGTCTCGGGGGTCTCTGCGGGGGCAGTGCTGGCACGGAGGAACGCTGCCGTCACTCAGGGACCGGGAGCACCGCGGCCGCGTCAGCTCTGTTATCAGCCCCTAGACGGCTGCTGCTGGGCCATGGCTGTGTCCCAGCCCCGGGCAGGGCAGGGGGGGCCGCCCTTCCTCATCGGGGACCACCACTCAGCTCTGGGCCTCTCTTTTCTCCCTTTCTTTCCCTTACCCAGTGGAAAACAATATTTGAGCGCCTACATCATGCTGGCGTCTCCGGAGCGGCCGGCGGCGAGCGCGGCTGACCTCAGCCCCCTCCTTCGCACGGTCCCCGGGGGCGCGGGAGGAAGCGAGCGCCGCAGCCGTGCCCAGGGGCCGTCTGGTTCCCACGCAGCGTGGCCGGGCCCATCGCCCGCCCCGGCTGGGAACACAGGGCCCCGGCCCCATGCTGTGCCCGGGATGAGGTCCCTGTGCTGGGAGCAGTGTGGCGCATCCCACTGTCCCCCCCAAACTGCAGCAGCCGCTAGGGATGGGCACTCCTGTCCTGCACAGCCTGCACGGCCCGGGAGTGCAGATCAGAGCCATGCGCTCTCCCAGCGCTCCCCTTGCCCTCCCTCACCCCGACTGCCGGTCATGGACCCGCTGTTCTCCCAGCTCTGTCTCCTCCCTGGCTCCCTCCTGCTCGCTGTGGGTGGCCTGATTCCCCCGCCCACTCGCCCGCTCCCATCCTGGGCCGTGCCGTGGCCGGGCCTTGCTGCACCCGGTCACGGGGCGAACCTGCTGCCGCTGCCGGCGGTGCTGCCAGGTGCCGGTGCCGGAGGTCTGCCCGCTCCCTTTTCCTCCCTGCACTGCCTGCGGAGATCCTTGTTTCTGCAGGTAGGGTGGGTGCCACAGGAACAGGGTGCATGGGGAATGTGTGCTGCTCTAGGCTCCGGTGATGGATGCTCAGGACACATGTATGCACATCCAGACTGCACCGAGCATCTGTGGGGGTGATGAGGACCCCACACACAAGGGATGGACCTGGCTATGGTGGCCAGTGGGACCAGTCCACTCCAAGCAGCTCCAGGGGTTCATGAGCCCTGTTGGCTGGGAACGTAGGATGGGATCACGGCTACTTCCATGGGTGTCAGCCCTGTGCCCCCACTCATCCAGCCCCAGGGTGTGTCTCTGTAGGGTCTCAGGATAGGAAGGAGGGGGCTGGAGAAACCAAACTGGGCTGTGAGGTAGGGGTCCCTCCCGGGGATGTGCCGGTGTCTGTGCATCCCTCCGCCACAGACGTGCACACACAGGGCTGTGCTCAGGAACGGATCCCCTACAGGAGCCCAGGGTGCCAGGAATGTCCAGGGCTGATGGTCGATCTGGAAGCCCTGTGGCCACCCCATAGCAGGACCCTGCAGCCCCTGTGGCTGTCCCGGGCCAGGGCCGGGACCAGGGCAATGCGCAGCTCCTGGGGCCAGACAGGAAGGAGACGTCACCGCCGTGGAGTGTAACTCAAACCAGATGGGGCTGCGCTGGCGTCCAGGCCTGTGGGGTGGTCACCGACAGGAACTGGTCAAAGGCTGCCGGCAGGAAGCCGCTGGGAGGGACGCCTGCGGTGGGAGCTGGAGCCCAGTTAAGGCCCCGGCAGCCTTAACCACTTCAGGGCCAGCCACATCTCCCCTGGGCAAAGGAGCACCAGCCCTTGCCTGGGCATCCCACCCGATATGGGCAGATGCTGAAGATGTGAGGACACGTCTGACTAGCAGCTGATCCATCCACCCATCCAGTCAGTCACTTTTCCTTCCCCCACCCCCTGGGGTGCTCAGAGCTGTTGGGTGTGTTGGGTGTGTAGACCAGAAACCCTTGGCACTATGCCTGCACAGCCCTGCCCAGGACGTACCAGGTGGTCCCTGTCCAAAGCACAGCCTGGGCCCATTCTCTCTACCACAGAGATGAGATTCTGCTTCCCATTCTCATCTCACCTACCCTGTGACTGTCAGGTCCCACAGGTGGGAGTAGGGCCTCCCCAGCCCCCGGAGTGGCAGGTGTGGGGTGTGGGCAGACCTGTACATTTATTTACAAGAAAGCAAGTGCTGTGGAGGGTTCCATTATGAGACAGGATCCCACCAGCCGTGGCTCCTGCCCAGTGGGCACAAGCCTGAAACTCCTTCCCCTGCTGCAGCCAGTGTGGGGGTGAGGAATGTCTCCCTGTGTCTCCCCCCAAAATGTTTTTCCAGCAGGCACAGAGGGCAGAGGCAGCTCCAGAGCAAACACACAGCCTTGGCTTGAGGGGCTCAGCCATGGCAAAAGCCAAAGCTGGGGGACCTCTTGCCAACCCCCCATCCCCTCCTGCAGCGTGCAAGGCTGGATGCTGCAAATCCCAGGGGATGCCCATCCTCTGGCAGCACCGGGGAGGCCCAAGGGGTGCAGACAGAGAGGACGGGGATCGGGACAAGGCGCAGGAGGTGGAGCAGCACCCCTCTCGCAGTCCCAGCAGGTCCCGCGGAGCCCCCGCACAGGGCGGGGGAGCTGGCGGCCGCGGAGCGGTTCCGGTGTGTTGGTGGTCGGGTGAGCGGTGCCGGCCGGAGCGCGGGCCAGCTGCTCTGCATTAGCCCGCCTCGCTCATCGCGATCTGCCGGGGACGGGTGAAGCAGAGGTTGTGTTTTCCCCCCGCTGGCAGAACCGAAGGGCAGGGAGGGCAGGAGGAACACAAAGCCTCCTTCTTTCCTCGTTGGCTCCCAGCTGGGGACGCCGCTGGAAGCGTGCTTGCTGCTTCCTCCCTTCCTGTGCGAGCAGCAGCTCGGGGCCAGCTCCGCTCCCACATGCCCAGCTGGCCAGGAGGAGGTGCTTGAGCCCCGGCTCCGGTGCCAAAGTACCAGGGTGAGGGTCCGCGGTGCCCCACAGCATCATCGCCGAACCACAGAGCTGGGAAGGGAGGTCGGGCAGTGCAGGGGCCAGCAGCAGTGAAGGCAGGCAGGGCTGCGGCATTTACAGGCAGAGAGGGCACATTTTGAGTCCAAAAGCAGCGGGATCACACCGGAATGGCCTTCCTCCTCCCAGGGTACGAGAAAGAAGCGTGAGCAGAGCACAGATGCTGCTCTGTCGGGCATCACGCAGCCAGGCCAGAGTCAGAGATGAGATCAGAAACCTTCACTCCGGAGCACCCTCTCAGTCTGAGGAAATCTCGACAGCAACGGCTCGGTGGGAGTGAGGCGGGCTGGAGCCTCAGGAGCCTCAAGGCCACTGCGAGCACCCCCAGCGGTGATGTGGTCCTGAGCGCAGCGGGACCCGCTCGACAGAGCTGCTCCAGACTGCTGGGAGTCCCTCTCAAGTGGTTCCTTTCTGGCCTCGGCTCCCCTGGGAGCCCGGCTCAGATTCCCAGCGCTGTCAGGGACCCCGAGCTGGTGATCTTTCTGAAGCGGTTGGCAGCGCACACCCCGATGAAATTTTTCTGTGAAAGGGAAGAGGAAAGATTCTCATCCTCTGGCCAGGGCCATGGCACTGAAGGTTGAGCCAGGCCCTGCTCTGGGCCCTGACACTACTCCTGCATCTAAAAGCTGCTCTTGGGATCACCTCAGGAATAACCACCACAAAGGGACCTGTGCTTGATGGGGGCGTTACCTCAGGGGCATCCATGCTCAAGGGTCCCCAGCCCTGTGTCCCAGCTGCCAGCAGCTCAGCGAGACAGAGCCATTCTCCATGCTCTAGATGCCATCCACCAGGACAGGCAGAGTCTGGCAGCCCCCTCCCAGCCCCCTCAGAAGCTGCTGACCCTCATGCCCTTGCTGGACCCCGCACCTTCCAGCGCCTCCTCATGACGTATTTCTTGAGCAGCACTTGGGACTTGAGCCGCCGGTTGGAGCGTTTGGCCTTTTCTGCCAGATTGTTGAGCCAGGGATGCTGCAGGCACTGGTCAGCACTCATCCGGGCACTGGGAGAAAGAGGAGCTCACATCAACCCTGCTCAAGCCCCTCACCCCCAACGCTGCTCTTCTGCAGCTACTTCAGAGCCTCAAAACCCCATAACTCTGCAGGGAAGAACCAGATGGAAGGATGTGCCCAGGCACTGGTGGGGCTGGGCAGGACTCTGAGGGGTTCAGCATGCCCTGCTTGGAACAGGTGTCTCTGCAGGGATACAGGGCTCTGTTGGGGACAATCAGAGTGGGGCAGAGCCCCATGGGGTAAATTCAGTGCTGGACCCAGGGGATGCTGTTGGCCCTGGTGAAGGGGCAGCATGCGGTACCCAGGTCAGCTCTGGGGATGCCCATCCCAGGACCCTATGGCCACTTCCAGCCTCACACCTCTTATCCTTGATGATGAGGTTGGAGACGAAGTCCTTGGCCTCATTGGAGACACTTTCAAAGGTCTCCTCGTCGAAGTACCAGTTGGCAGCCAGGACGTTGTTGAGTGTCTCGGTGTCATCGTCACCCAAGAAAGGGGAGAGACCGCTGAGCCTGGGGGTGCAGGGAGGTGAGGAGTCAGGTGCTCTCAGACTTCAGCACCTCCCAGACCCCCTGGAGCAGAGCCAGTCTCGCCATGGATGTTCCAGGGATGTGCTACCACCGTCCTGTGCTCCTGCCTGCAGCTGGGCTGAGCCTCTTCTTGCCCCCCAGCCCCACACAGCTATCTCCCCATCTAGGACCCTCCACCTGCCACCAAGCAGCCAGGTGCCTGGGGACAGCTCTGCAGCCAGGGGAGCTGTGCCCCAGCACCACAGCTCCCCAGCATGGCACTGGCAGTCCCCACCCAGCCCTGACGTACAGCATGTAGGTGATGACGCCCATGCTCCACATGTCCGTGGAGTAGGAGACCTGCTCGTAGTTGACCACCTCAGGGGAGAGGAATTCGGGGGTGCCAAAGTTCACTTTCAGCTTCTCACTGGGATTGTACCTGCAGCCGAGAAGGGGTGCAAGTCAGCAGGAGGGGGACAGGCTGCTCCCCCAAACCACTGGCCTTCTCTTGGCAGATGTTGCCCTCCCCAGCTAGTCAGGGACAAAGCAATGACCTAGAGCAGGTCCTAGGGCTCTTGGTACCCAAAGGCACACAGAGATGAAGGGTGGAAGGGGAACAGGGAGGAGGGACAGAGCTGAGAAAGAAAACCTCACCTTCGAGCCAGCCCAAAGTCAATGATCTTCACCATGTGCCCAGTGGCAGAGACGCAGAGGATGTTCTCAGGCTGTGGGGACAGGGTAACCATTGCCCCACTGCCAAAAGAGGACATCCCCACTGCACAGATCCAGCAGCCCACAGGTCCTGCAGCTGACCCACACCAGAGCAATGCTGACAGGCATCACTCCCACAGCTGGCCAGTGTCCTGCTGTCGCCTTTGGCCCTGTCATTGTCAGCCCCCAGCCGCGCACCTTGAGGTCGAGGTGGAGGACGCACATGTGGTGCATGAAGCGGATGCCCTCGCAGATCTGCCGGACGAACACCATGCAGTCCACCTCTGTCAGGTGATAGTCATCGTCGATGATCCGCTCAAAGAGCTCACCACCCTCCACACTGCACAGGGATGGACCATGGGATCACTTTGGGGTCACTCCCTGCCCCAAGCCATCCTCCTGTAGAGCTTCTTGCTCTCCTGAGGACTCTGGCCCAGCTCCACCATGGAGGTGCTGAGCAGAGCCAGGGTGGGATGTAGCATTTTGTGGGTGGACAGCCCCAAGGTAGGCACAGGCACTCACAATTCCATGAAGAGGATGATCTCCCGGGGCGTTTCGATGGCATCGTAGAGCTGGATGAGATTGTGGTGGTTCAGCTGGTTCATAACATCGATCTCCAGCAGCACCATCTCCTGCAGAAGGAGCCCCAGTGTAGGGTGTCAGCCCTGGATGTGCACTGGGACAGGCTGTGTCCCCACACCAGGGACACACAGAGCGTAACACTGCCACCACCTGCCCGGCGTAGTTCAGACCTTGTCCTTTGCTCCCTGCTTCCGGATCACTTTGGCTGCCAGCTTGAGCCCCGTCTCCTTCTCTGTGCACGTGTGAACTTCACCAAACTTGCCCCTGTGGAGGGAAGGAGGAAAGAGGGAGGGAGAACTGCCCACCCAGGCTGCTGGGGACCCTCACACTGCACTGTGGTGCTGTTCTGCACTGCCCAAGGCACCCATTCTGCCTGAGGCACCCACCCATCATGACCAGAGGAGTCCCACCGACTCAAGGTCACTGCCTGAGGCTGAAGGGCAGCTTAGGACAGTGCCAGCAGATGCACTGGGGCCCCTTCTTACCCCCCCAGGATGTCCTTGGAGCTGAGGCTGTACTGGGAGCTGACACTGGCGGAGCGCAGGGTGACAGTGCGATGAGCGAAGGGCGCTGGCGGCGGAGGGACATCATCTGCCCAGAGACAAAGGATGAGGTGAGAAGGGAATCTGCTGTCTAGGGGAGCCCACTACTGGGTACCCCGGGCTTCCCTGGTGTGGAGTGAAGACAGGCAAGCCTGTGGAGGCACCCAGCTAAGCCTGTGGGTGCAGGATGTGGCCAGGTACTGAATGCTGGGCTGTCAGCCAGAGGTTCCTGGCTGGGGCTGAACTGGATGATGCAGCAACCCCTGAAGGGTCCCTTCCTATTTATTGCTCACAGCATTGCCCTGCTGCATGGCACCAGCCCTGCTCCATGGAACTCTGCACCACAGCACATGCCACTCTGTTCCATGGCACCCACCCTGCTCCACGGAACCCTGCTCCACAGCACCCACTCCCCTCCATGGCACTCTGTTCCATGGCACCCATGCCAATGCATGGCACCCACCCACCTCCATGACAGCCACCCCCACCAACCCACATGTCACATTTAACCTTCCCAGGCCATGTTGTTGTCTGTCACCCTCTCCAGGCCAACCCCTCTCCCTGCCACTGCCTCCTGCTCAGCCTCCCAGGACAGATCCCACTCATGCACACATTCCTGAGCCACCCTTTCCTAGGTGAGAGCAGGACCCAGCCTCACAGGGATCCACACAGACACCCACTGCCCCCAAGTCCTGCCATCCCCACAAGGACAGTGGTGCAGGATATGAGGACATACTGTCCCCTGCCACCAGCCAGACAGTCACTGTCACTCCCCAGGCTCCTCTTCCTCACAGTCAGTGTGGCCAGAGCAGGCCAGGATGGGACATGATGTGTTTAGCCCTGTTTACAGTGAAAGGGGAGCTCAGAGGCCACCAGGCAGGTGACAAGCCAAGGGCAGAAGCTGGCAGCATGGAGGGCCATGGGGTTCCCAGGCTGTCACTCCACAGAATGTCTGGGGGATAAGGAAAAGGCAGGTACCTCATGGCCTTACCCAATATCTCAAAAGGGTCCTCCTTCCCAAAATCAGGGGTGAGGTAGGGGCTGGGAGGTGGATTTGCCTCTGTCAAAGATGGTTGCACCCCAGGTCCAGGCTGCTCTGCCACCCCAGCAGGATCTGGGGGCTGCCCTGTGGTACTGGGCAATGTCCTCTCCTGAGGGGTGCCAGGGGGTTCCAGGGGCTGCAGGTCCCCCAGGGCTGGTGGGCCAGAGCCAGGCTCTGTCGGACCCTCTTTTGGCTCCGCCATCGTGGTCTCCTCTTCTATTGTCTCCATCTCTGCCACCTCTGCCCAGGGTTGCTCCTCCCTGGAAGCAGGAGTGGGAGGTGAGCAGAGCCCAGCCAGCAGCTCCCGAGCCCAGCACCCAGGGCTCCCTGGAGCAGGGAGGGGGATCCCCCCATCCCAGCAGGGTGTGGGTACCTGTGGCAGGCAGCCGGGCAGCTCAGGCTCTGCAGCAGAGCCGGGCGTGGGGGCTCAGGGATCGTTGGTGGCTGTCCCTCTGTGCCCTTGGACACTTCCTCCCCTTCACCCTGAGCCTTCACAACAGCTATGGCTGCTGCCTCCATGGGCTCTGCAGCCCCATCCCCAGCCTCTGCTCCAGGTGTGGGAGGCTTCACCTCTGCAGCTTTCTTCCCTCCATCCTGAGCCTTTGCAGTAGTTGGGACCTTCTCCTTTTTAGGATCTTTCTCTTTATCCCCAGCCTCTGCTCCAGGTGTGGGAGGCTTCACCTCTGCAGCTTTCTTCCCTCCATCCTGAGCCTTTGCAGTGGTTGGGACCTTCTCCTTTTTAGGATCTTTCCCTTCATCCCCAGCCTTTGATGCAACTGTGGATTTTTCCACCTTTGCAGCTTTCTTCCCTCCATCCTGAGCCTTTGCAGTAGTTGGGACCTTCTCCTTTTTAGGATCTTTCCCTTCATCCCCAGCCTTTGATGCAACTGTGGATTTTTCCACCTTTGCAGTTTTCTTCCCTCCATCCTGCACCTTCACAGCTGCTGGGGACTTCTCCTTTGCAGGCTCTTTTTTGCCTCCACCTTGAGCCATTTTTTCAGCTGGTGTTTTCTCTGCCTTTACTGCTGCCTTCTCTCCATCCTGAGCCTTAGAAGCATCTGAGGCTTTCTCCTTTGAAGGAATTATGGCTTTCTCCTTCAGTGAAGCTGGGGCTTTCTCCTTCACCGGAGCTGGAGCCTTCTCCTTTGTGGGCTCCTCTTTGCTTCCATCCAAAGCCTTTTTAACTGCTGGGGCTTTTTCTGCCTTTTCCACTTTATTCTCCCCACTCTGAGCCTTTGCAGCATTTGGGACCTTCTCCTTTGTAGCAGCTGTGGTTTTCTCCTTTGCAGGCTTGGTATCAGCTGGGGATTGCTCTGCATCTTGCTTCCCTCCATCCAGAGCTTTAGCAGAGGCTGGGACCTCCTGTTTTCCAACCACTGTGATTTTCTCCTTTGCAGGCTCTCCTTTGCCTCCATCCTGAGCCTGTGCTCCAGCTAAGGCTGTCTCCTCCTTAGGTTTTGCTTTTCCTCCTTCAGAGTTTGCTGCAGCCAGAGCCTTCTCCTCAGTGGACTCTGCTTTTCCACCACTCTCAGCCCCTGACCCACTGGATGCTTCCTCCTCCTTGGGCTTGTCCTTTCCTCCATCCTGTGCCTCAGTTACAGCCAGGCCCTTCTCCTCCTTGGGCTCATCCTTCCCAGCAGCTGAAGCCTTTCCTCCTTTGGCCTCTCCTACAGCTGGAGTTTTCTTCCCAGGCTTATCTTTGTCATGCTTCCCTACACCCTGGACCTCAATGGCAGCTGGCACCTTCTGCCCGGTGGATGCTGCGTGCCCTTCATCAGATGCTGCCTGCCTTCCATCGTGCTGCACAGCCAAAACCTCCTCTCCTGGAACAGCTTCCCGTCCATCCTGGGGCTCTGGAGAAGCCAGAGCTGTCTCCTGCTCCGGCTCTGTCTTCCCTCCTGCAGGCTCATCTGTGCCTGTGTCCTGTGCCACGGTGGCGGCTGGCCCTGTCTCTCCTTGGGGCTGGGGAGCTGTAGGTGCTGCGCTGCCCTTGGCTTCAGGGGGGGCCGTGCCGCCAGCTCCCCCAGTGTCGGCACCATTCACGCCCGCACCCTGCTCCATGGGACACTCCAGGCACTCCAGGCAGGAGGCGGCTGCCCTGCGGTGCTCCCGGTTCGGCGCGACTCCTGCGGGAGAGAAAGCAGCAGCTGAGGGCTCGCCGGACCCGACGCCCTGCAGAAGAGACGGAAGGGCTCGGGCAGAGGCTCTGCTCCCGCAGGGATGAGCTGCTGCCGTCCAGCCGGGAGCTGTGCCCCCGCCGCCCAGCCGGCGGCTCCCGGGCTGGTGGCAACGAGCCAGGGACCCCACGTGGCCACCAGTCCCGGCACCGTCCCATTGTGCCCCGATATCTGCCCCGCGGTGACTGATCGATGGCCTGACCCCGGCACCTGTCATCGGGTGCCTGGGGCCTCCGACGTGCAAAACAGCCAGCGCGGCGCGGCCAGGGTGACAAGTTAAGGCCACATCCCACCATGACAGGACAGGAGACAGCGGCTCTGGCCCCGGGCTGGCAGTGGGGATCAGAAGAGGCGAGCATTCCCAGCACGGCCCCACTATTGCTCTCCCTGAACCACACAGGAGGTCCAGCCACGCAGGCAAACCCCATCTGCTCAGGGGCCACACAGACCCTCGCACCCAGCAGCCGCCAGCGTTGCTCGGCCCCCTGCCAGGGGCAACCAACTCCACCAAGGGGACCTGTTGGTGCCCTCTACCTGCATTGGGCTCCGGCCCAGCCCCTGAACCCCAAATACCCGCTCCACCCTGGGCTCCACTGCCCTCCTGTGCTCGGTCATCTTTCGTCACCCTGTCCCAAAATACCCCCGTGTGCAGCCATCCAGAGCCCAGGACAGTCCAACCCCAGAATAAACCCACCAGCGACCATCTCAGTAACAGGGAAGTTGCTTGCTGGTCTACTGGAACAGGAGGTTTAGCAGAGCAGTCCCTGGAAGAGCATTCCCACATCCCACAGCTCAGCACAGGAAGCCCTTGGGGATGAAGGTGTTTTCCCCAGGACTAGGGGCTCCACTATCCACAGGACCCCCCACCACCATGCCCCAAGTCAGAAGCCATGGAGACCCCCTGGCCCCATTACCTGGGTGCTGGTGCAGTGGGTGGTCAGGGAGGCAGCATCCGCACTGTGGCAGCGCCGGAGGGAGCAGCCCCTTCTATCCCGGGTGTAACGGAGCCGGATTAGTGCGGGCAGAGGAGGATCCCTTACAGCAGCGGGAGCCGGCCCACTTCGCCTTTCCCAGCACCTGTTACTGCTGGAGCTCATTCAAAGGACACGCCACTCTCGCCTGTCCCCCGTGGGCTGGGGACACGCAGACAAGGGGCAGGGGACAGGGGCGGACTTGCCTCCCTGCTCCAGACAGCACCACAGGGAAGGCTGGCACTGGACACAGTGGCACCCCAAAACCATCCCATGGGGGTGGCTTGGGTGAGTTGGACAGGGTCCAGATGGCTAAGGTCCTCCAAGGTGCCCACAGGTGACACAAGGTGGCCACTGGCCAACCCATGGGGATGGTGGCCAGGAGCAGCTGGTGATGGTGCTGGTCCCTGTGCTGCTGTGGCCAGCTCTGCCCACTGGCACTGGCCCTTTGGGAGAGCAGCTCCAAAGGACCCTGCACTGTGTGGGTATGATGTGGCACTTCTGGGCACTGCCACTGGGCCTTGAGGAAGGTGACAGCAGCTGGGAACTGGGCACTGGCCAGCAGCTGCAACCTTTCCTTAGGAACCAGTTGAAAGATTTATTTTCTGCAAAATCAAATGTTTTGGGAATCAGGGGAAGAAACAGAGGACCTGGAGGCTCCAGAGGGGTTGGGTTGTGTGTATGGGTGCTGCACCCCAGGACACACCTCAGGTACTGTGTGGGGCTGAATCCTGGTGTTTGCTGGAGGATTGGGGCTCTCCCCAGGCCTAGGCTGGCCAGGTGCCCCTGGGGCAGCTGAGGTTACCCCGGGCTCCTCCAGCCCCAGCTGCTGCCAGTCTGGTCCTGCCTCCCAGCTCCCCACCCCACAGTTACACAAAGCTCAGTTACACGAAGCTGTCAGACACCAAACCTAGCTGCTTAAACCTGTCCTGGCCAATACCATCCATGATGAAGCTGAGTCAATGCCACCAACAAGCAGCAGCAGCCCCCAAGAGCAGTGCTCACTTTGCCTGCAGCACCTCTCAGGAGGACCAACACTGCTCAGGCAGTGCTGCTGCTCCACATGGACAAATCCCAGCTCCCAGTGAGCCACCAGCATCTGTGTGGCATGGCCTGGGGTCAGACCTTGCCAGTGGTTCACATGTGGCATTGAACTGATGAGCCAGGATGGGAACCCAGCTGTTCCTCTGTCCTTGATGTGCTGCCATCCCACCCGTCCCTGCCCTGGCCTGAGGCACCCACCATCAACATCTCAATGGAAAAGCAAAACTTCCTCAGTGGGACACAACTGGAGACTCCTGAGCAGATATGGAACTCTCCCACTCCAGACTTCACATCTGGGATTTATGGCTTCAGCAAGGTCAGCTCCTTTCCATTCCATGGCAGGACCTGGAATGTGATGAGGACCAGCAGGGACAGTACAGTAGCAGGCACACAGCTCCAACTCACTGATGTGCTGATGCAGTTGTGTACAAGCAGAGGTTGGAGCATCACCAGCAGCCACAGTTCTTGGTGACAATGACACATGCACTGCGCAGTCACGGCACAGGATTGGTGATGAGTGGGAGTCCCCACCTTGGCCTCTGTAGGGCCACAGTCAGAAATAACTGGCCAGATACTGTGCCTGGCCAGCAGGGACTCTGCCCATCGACTGTCATCGCCACCATGCAGTTTGGAATTGCCTCTCCCCTCTCCAGTCGAGGGCTGCCAGGCACCTGGAGGCCACCCCGTGTCACTTCAGGCACATACTGCCACCACTCCGCCAGCCTTCGGCTCTGCACCCTCCCGGTAAATCCCAGGTGGAAGGAGCACATCCATGCCCAGGGATGAGGTAGGAGCCCATAAGCCAGAGACATGCCCCACAGCCCCCTTGGAGCTCTTGGTGTAGTGGACACTGGAATAAAATTCTCCAAGGAGAGCAGGAGCAAGCAGCTGGACACCAGCCAGCCTTCCTGGGATGCCTGCAATCTTCCACACTCCTTGGGAGCAAGGTTAGTCTGGGCACAAATCCCTGGGACAAGGTGAGGAAGCAAAGCCCTGGGCATGGGTACTGGAGAGCCATGATACTCCAACTGCAATGGGTGACCATGGTTTATCACTATCACAGATAAAATTCATTTGTGGGCAGAGAGAAATAAGCTGAAATCCGACCTTTGGGAAGAAGGAATTGTAGAACTGAAGGGCAGTATCTCTTGCACCCCAGGATTTCGAGTGCCTTGGTCCAAAACCACACACCCAAGGAGCAGCACAGTGCTCTGAGGCTCTGCAAACCAGCCACCACCCAGGCTTCTCAGCTTGGGGGGTTTTTTTTCTGCCTTCCCATTCAGGAACTTAAGCCAGAGCCTACATTGGCTGCAGCTGGGAAACAGCCTGTCCTGGGGCTATCTGGCAGCGCCTCAAGCACGCTGTTCCCTGGCGACGCCGTTGTCACAACTGCGGCAGCACACTTTAACCTTTACGTTTACCCTGGGAAGGGAGGCTCTGCGGGGCCAAAGCCGGCCCATTCCCGGGAAACCCTACACCCCAGCTAAATTGAGCGGCAGGGCAGGCTGCACAACATCCCCGCCTGAATCCCAGCCATGCTGCTGAAACACAAACCAGCCGGGCCGTCTGGCTTAACTGCTTCCATCAGAACCAGGGCTTCCACCACGAGCTGCCATCGTGTCATGACAGGTGGCAGCAAGGTGATGGAGAAAGACAAGGAAAAATCCCGACATCTTCAAAAGAGCATCCAGAGCGATGTGGCCACCAGCAGCAGCACCAGAGAGCACAAGGACCTGCCCAGGTCCAGGGGTCCTTGCCAAATTCAAGCCAAGTCACACAAGTAGCTGCAAAAGTTTCCCAGTGGACAGAAGGGAGAAGCAAAGCTGTGATCTGAGAGCATCATCAAGCCTTCTCATAAGAATTTATTCACCAGACAATTTGATCTTGCAACTCAACAATGAAAGTCCAGGAAAACACTGGCTGCCTTCTAGTTCCAACTCTAGTCTGTGCTCAGCAAATTATTTTGATAACAAATTGAGTACAGCTCAACTGGAAAGGGAGCAGAGGAAGATTTTGTACCCAGACCTTCTCTCCTAATCTCCTCCCACTCCTTGCTCTCAAGGCATGCACATAAAGGTGATGGGCTTCGAGTACTGGAATACAAAAATGTTTTTGCAAAATCCAAAGGGAGAATATAGACTTTACATCAGTTTCTCAACCTACTCTGACTCTAAAGGGAGGTGTTGGAACAGCACTTAGTTAAATCCGACTCTTGCTCCCATCCTGTAAATTTTTTCTCCCCAGCACTAGCAAAATCACCTTCCACCATTTCCCTGCTGAAACCTTGGTCACATCCCATCCTCTCCAACATCCAGCTCCTTCAGAACATGATTTTTACACTTGGTACACTAGAGCAGTTTTCCCACCACGTCACCACTTCTCTCCTAATTAAGAGAACAGGTCCCACACCCCAGCCTGTGAGAATGGGTGGGTGACTCCAAGCCCATACAAATATCCCAGACCCTTGGAGGCACAGCTGCCTGAGGCTCCTCCCCTGTTTGCACTGCATGGGGAATACAAGAGGCCCTGGTTGGGGGAAGATGTAATGTCTTTTATTAGACCCAAATGATACCATTGGGGAAAAAATACTGCCAAGCTGTCAGGCACACAACCCCTTCCTCAAGGCAGAAGAGGCCATGTAGGGCCATCAGGGAAATCCAGCTGCTTCATCCTTCAGGGATCGGTGGCTGCTCCAGTTCCACAGGCTCATGATCCTGTGTGCCTTCACATTCTTCAGCAGCTCATCATCATTCCAGCTTCCCCCTGACTCATCATAAATATTTACTGCTCCTGCTACCCACATGCTGCCTTCTCCAGAGCTGGCACTCGAGGAAAAAGCAAGGGCTCCCTGACAGCACATCTGAGGTTCTGTGATGTCCCCATCCAGTAGCAGATCACAAGGAACAGCTCCACCATGACAGAAATGAGGTTAAGGCAGACACATCAGATCCACATGGATTTTTGTTTTCAAGAAGAGGATGCTGACATATCCCCTGTGGTCTAGCCACTCCTGCAAATTGTCACAGCAGCAGTGACAGCAGTTGTTCTGGCTGTCCTGTAACTCTCAGCTCAGTGACACAGGGCTACCAGCAAAGTCAGAAAAATGTGACTGAAGGCAGACTGGGTGATTAGATCAATCTTTTGGGCCAACCTCTGCCACACCTAGATGAAGAGCCTCAAAAGAGAAGAAAAAGCCGAGACATAAGCAAAATGGAGAAACATCTGAGCTCGCCATTTCCAAGAACCCACACTGCCACAGGGTCATTCATCCTTTAGTGCCAACACACCTCCCTTAACCTCTCATTCTCCAGTTCCTCAGTTACTAACTGCACAAAACTTTAAAATTTTTTTAAAGAATCCTTGTATTTCAGTATGGGTGGCTTTTCCTCTTTTAATCCCAGCACTGAAGTTTGAGACTGGTGCTCTTTGAAACACTCCCATAGAGACCCCAGCTGTTCTGCAATGGCATCTCTTGAGCATCATACATTTAGGAGAATTCCTGCAGAAACATCATCCCTCGGGTACAATAAATGTTCATCTTGGAATTTAGGTCTATAAGGATTTTCTTCCACTGTTACCTTTCTCAGTCTAGGAGTAAAATAGCAATTGGTTGATGTACTTTGGCAAGAATGAGACAGCACTTCTAACCACCGCCTTAGCTGGAGTCTAAAACCAAGTTTGAACTTTTTCTCACCCAAAAATCTGAACAAAAAGTTACACACTCTGGGAATACTTCTTCAACAGTATCCCAATTCAGAAGAAATGAAAGCAAATGTTCTCCATTACCACCAAATGAGAAACTTTGTCCAGTTAGGACAAATTAATTCTAAATTTCCCTTTTCCCCCCTGCTCTCTTCGAAGCAGCACAGCAGTAGCAAGTAGCCCTGCTCACAGGTGTTTCAGCAAAATATAAAGGTAAGAAATCAGAGCACAATACTAAGTAAGAAATAATTATTAAAACTTTAATCTAGATGTGTCCACTCTTCACAATGCCAGCAGTTTTGTCCTCCAGCACATTTGAGCACTTGGGCTATATTTAGCTCTGCTTACTGCCCAAACTGGCCAGAGATGCTGATGGCTCTGTAGCCAAGAGACCTGCACTGGCAGGAGCTGGGGGAGCAGCTCACAGCAAGTCACTTGCCAGATAAATGGTTCCCCAAATAGAAGGACTTCAGCTATAAAACAGCAAGATGGTTTAATGCTCTAATATATACAAAGAACTACTTTTAAGCGTGGGCAAGATTTATATTTGTGGTCATCCAAATATCAACAAGGCCAGACCCACACTATACTGGCTTGAAAGAACTTCACTTAACACAATTCAAGCTAAATGTAGGCTAAAAGGCTAAGAAACAGACACTTGAAAATAGCACTTAGTGTACAAACACAAGACAGCTCTGCCAGATGCACACATCTGTGTGGTCAGTCTTTACCAAACATTCTTCTCCAGAAAAGGGCTTCAGCCCACTAGGCAGAGACAGCGAGCAGATTAGGAATTTTTATTTAGGTACACAATATCTGTATGCAATATCAAAACCTGGTTTAGTCTCTAGATAAGATGGATACACAGCAAGGCCAGGAGGCACTGCTGAAATGCCATGGGCTCAGGTAGAGTTTAACTACTCAGTACAACAACAGAACCAAGCACAGGAGTTCAGACTGAGCAGTCATGGAAAAACAACTGCTCCCTCTCTCCTACCAAGGGAGTGGAGAGGGATGGGCTCTCCCTCCAGTTATCATGTGGATGCTCATCAGCATCGGAATCTGTCTGAGAAGTTGGGAGACTTTGGCATAGTCAGTGGTTGGTCACTGGGCTTCACTTCTACGCTGCGGTATTTGCGTATTGGGTTTGCCTTGTGAACCTGTGAAAAAATAAATATAAGCAAGGGCAAAACAAAGCAAATGATTGCAGTTATGATGAAGCTGAAATTTGCTGGTGAGCTGTGGATGAGGTGAAGGCAGGCATCTGCCTGAAACCACCACATCACCCTGGGCACTGGAGTGAGGTAGTGGGAAAATGTACAGCACATTTTGAGGTTGTTGGTTTTACTAAGATCATTCTGCTTTGATAGCTACACATGTGCAGCTCCAAAGCTCAGCCATCTCAGCACAGCTGCCTTCTTTGTTTGCATAGTTTTGTAGGTTTGGTTTTTTTAAACCAGTTGTGAAGTTAGTGAGTCATCAGTTTGCAAAAGGAAACCTTGAAAGGCAATTTTAGCACAGCTCAACTGTGACATTAGCTCCGTAAGGATATTCCCACATTCCTTTGGGTTACTTTAGAGCCCTTTCTCAGAAGCAGCTCACTTACCATATCTTGTCTTAGCTTAGCAACTTCTTCCTTTTCACGCTCCTCTTGTTGCTGCCTGATCTGCTCCTCATACTTCTCCCTTAAGGCTTCTGCGTCTGCCAATCGCTTTTCAAATTCTTGCCGTTCTTTTGCTCTTCTTTCTGTTGCCAGCTCAAAGCTTTCAGGAACTACAGAACCAGAAAGGCTCTCTAAGTTTAGAAATAGAGGAGATAACATTGGTTCAAAGACAGGTAAAGCAGAGCAGTCAATGGAAGCCTCCCTTTGGAGAGCTTCCCCTTGGCAAGGGTGGTTAGGAGATACCTCCAGGCTTCAGGAAAAGAGAAAACTTTACTCCCAGACGTGAGCAGTGTTAATGCAGACGTCACCCCATCATGGGTGTTCTCATGGGAGGGAGCAAGCACACAATTGTTAGTACAAACAAGCTTTTGGCTGGTTTTTTGCTCTACAAATCTCAGTCTACTCAAGCAGTAGATGCCTTCATCTCATTAGAAACGGGAGGGAAAGAGTGACAGCACTGCAGAAATGCCAGCTGTCTCTGCAGGGAGCTCCTCACATTCTCAGTACCCTTATCCTAAGCTGGCACACATCAATCATCTGCCAATTGCAGCAGAGTTGCTAAATACAGCTGCCATGCTGGAGCAGGACAGGGGGGCGGAGAGGAAATCCCCCTGCTCCCAGGAGACACAAACTGCTAGGCAATTAGTTGATTAAATGCAGGGCACTATTGGCTGTGCTGATGAAGAAGAGGCAACAGCCAGAAAAAACATTACTTAATTGCATCAGTTCTGAGCTATCAGCCAAGCCCACGTAGCAAGTACTTGCAACTCTACCTGATAGCATCTTATGTTCCTTTTTGGGCACAAAAGGCTCCTGGTACACCACTGTGTTGGGACGAGCTTTAAAACATGCTGCCTCTTTCTGCCTTTTCAAGTCTTCTTTAAGCTGCAAGGGAAGAGAGCATGTCCAGTGCCAGGCAGAAAGAAACATCTCCCAGTGATCCAGACTCTAGCACTCCCTACACTGGAAAAGCCATGCTGACTTAGTCAAATCACTTCCATAGAAAATTATATTAAAGCCAAAAAGTGGTGTCACTTATTGTCTGACAGTTGCTTTGCCAAAAATAGCCTTAAGAAAGTTTCAAGTGTCCACTGCAGACTTCATATGAGAAAAGCAGTACATTATTTGTGTCAATAAATTCCTGGAGATTGTCAGCAAAGGGATTGAGCTGCACAGAGCTGCTGCTTAGAAAACAACCCACAGCTGTTCATACAGTTGTGGTAAATCCCATAATTTACCACAAAGTGAGAAAAATAAAAACAAACCATTGACCAATCCTTAACCCATAGCACAAGTCTCATGCCAAGTACAGAAAAATTCCTTGCTCCAACTCAGCTACTGATTCAATTCAAGGAGAGCAGTTTCTGTAGTCAACCACAACTCTACCAGCTGATTTAAGTCTGGTCATTCCCATCATCCTTTTCATACTACCTGCTGTTTCCAGCTCTGGAGCTTGGCAGCTCCCCGCTCATCCACCTGCAGATGGAATGGTTCAGGCTGAGTTGGGGTTTTGACCTTCTTTTCTGGCAGTTTAACTTCATCAAAGAAAGGCAGAGGCAGTGCTTTGAACTTTGGCACCTGAAATAAACAACTCCAATTATTACTTGTCCTTTCCTTGGAAGTTTAATAGACAACAGCAAACCCTGTCACACTCTTTTTACTGAAGGAGTGGAATCCAAGGTAGCTTTTAATTCTTACCTCTTCCTTCTGTAGTTCTTCTATTTTTTTCTCTTTTTGTATTTGTCGCTCTCTGTCCCGGGCATCAAAAGAGAAGGGGCAAACTTCCACGTGCCTCTGCTCTGGCATTTTAGGTTTGAAGGGCACTCCATAATGTGGCATAGGGTTAGCTTTGATCACAGCCACCTCCTCTTTTTCCTAAAGAGATATTAGCATTAGGATTTGATTTTTTACTTTAGTATAGGCTGCAACTCCTGCCAAGCAAAGCCACAAAGAGCTTTCAATGAGCTCCTTTAATAAGGGGCACAGCAGGGTCACACAAACAGTGGACATTGCAAAAATTAGGAATTCAGGAAGTACCAATTTACTGGCATCCTGAACCACAGGCCCAATTCCTCCTTTTTTGAAACTACTCTCAATTCTAGTAGTCATCCACATTAGAGTGTGATTATTTAATATCCTCTTGACAAGAGGGAAAGGAAGAAGGATGTGAAGCTTTCAGAATCCTGCTCCTGACCTCAGGGAGAGGAAAGGTCATGTGCAATATCTGCCTTCAGTGACAGAATAGGGAAGGATGAGAAATCTAAGCAGTTCACTTTCCTTATTCAGAGCAGCAACACCTCAGAAACCCTCATCAGTGCCCTAGCATTTAAATTATTTAGTCTTTAATGAGAATTCAGTCTCTGTAAAAGGACTAGCAATAACCTGATTGCTTGAAGTGAATGGCACAGGCAAAGGTAACCACTGGAGGAACTGCACACAAGAGGGAAGGAAAGGGCTTCCAGCCCCAGAGCATCCCACCCACATCCAGAGGCACAGCAGGAACTGCAGAGAGACCTGGGCATGGCTCCAGCCTCATCACAACTGTTACCTTTTCTTCCTCTCTGCCAGACACGCGGGTCCTGCTTCTCAGTGTGAAGGCTGGAGACTTGGGGACTGTAACAGGAAGTGCTTTCTTCTCTGGAACACCCTGTTCAGAAGAGCCAGTAAGGAGTTACCCAAGGCCAAGTGCCAAGAAAATGCCTCAGAGAAACAACCTGACAGCACAGGACGTACTGCGGTTCTTACCTAATGACAGACATTGTTTACTAAGATCATTAAACACATAATGCAACATAGCTACAAACATTTTGAAGCTCACTGCCACCTGAGGTCCAATTCCCAAGCCTGAGTGTTATTAAACTTCTTACCACAACATCCTCTAGGATTTTTGTGGGACATGGCCTGGAATGGAATTCAAAGCGCTCTTCCTCCTGCTGCTTCTTACTCTCACGTTCCTGAATCCTTTTTTCTATTTCCAGCTGAAAGCCGATGGGTTGAGTGAGCTCCTTCACAGAAGGTTTCTTGGGCAGGAGTGGCCCACCCTCAAAGATTTTGTGATTGACTTCTCGTGCTTTGAATTTGTACCTAAGCAGGAACAATGGAGACAGTCACCAATTGTATACTGTATGTTAGTGTGCAGCTCTAGTTAGCAATTCTTCCTTTGCCTTCAAAACAGCAAGATTAATAAGGAAAATCTTATAGATTGTTTTCCTAGAAATCCAAACCTTTGCCTACAGGTGAGTTTTGAAGTGCATGCAGGTTGCATTGCAACATTGGGCTTCTGTCAGTCATCACAAGATGTACTCAACCCAAGATCTGTTCTCCTAAGAGCACTTTCTTTAAAATGAATTGCATATATTTCACTTCTCTACAATCAGAGCTAAAGAATTACGAACAACCTGAAGGAATCTCAATGGTGTATGCTACTCATTCTTTTACGCAGAAAGGCTATTCCAGAGAAATGACATTTTGGTATCTAAAAAATATTTCCAGTGTGGTAAAATCATCCCCTGGAGGACTAGAGTAAGCCCTTACTTACTGTTGAATTTTCTCTATTTCCTCTGCTTCTAACTCTGCAGCAGTTTTGCAGGTGACCGGTCTCAAGCGCTGCTTTGTTCGCAGCACTGGTGTTTTGGGGTGTGTGAGCCGAGCCTTCACTGGCTTTTTGGAAACTGAGCCTACAAATTCAAGTCACAGAGACCAGCAGTTAATTGCAAGGCCTGCAGCAGACACAGGCCATTTGCTCAGAGTAGTCAAAGCATCTCTTGCTCTACCATGTCTGTGGACACAGCCAGGAACACCCACCTTCCTCAGATTTCCTGCTCCTCAAATGGTAGCGAGGGGGTGTGCGTTTTTGGAATGCTTCTACCTGCTCAGCAAAGGACACATATTCTGTTGTGGCTTCTTCAAATTTTCTTTTGTTTCCCTGGGACAGATTGAAAGGTTTGGGGACAGTGGGTCCCTTTGGCATTCGCACCTGGAGAGAGAAAACCAGGGTCAGTAGGGCCAGGAGGCTTTGATGACATTTCCTTTCCCCACTGAAGCGTAGTATCTGTCCCTTCCTCTCACTGCAAAGAAGGTAACACCTCACATTAACACAAGTATTAGCAGTCTGAACATGCACAAGTTATATTGGGAAACTGTATCAAGCAGATTAAAGCAGGAAGTGGAATGAGTGGAAAATCTGACATTAAAGGGCTCCTTTTTCCACAAGGTTTCTTTGGAGTCTTGTGGCAACACCGTCACACAGGAAGTTTGCAGTCACATTTGCACAACACCTGCCTCTCCTGTGGTAACCTCTCTGTGGGTAGCAGCTCAAGCATTGCACAAGCAGCAGGGAGGTGATGGCAAGAATCAGTGAGCTGAGTGCTGGTAACACTCTGACTCTCACCGGAGAAGGGGGATGCTTCCTCAGTACTGCTGCAAAATCCAGCTCCTTGTACTCGTTCCCAGGCTGGCTTTCCACATTCTGTTTAATTCTATTCTCCGTGCAGAAGTGGAAATCAACTGGCTTTGTTACTTGACCCACAGGTCTCTTCATGGGTTGTCCTAGAGGAAAAGAACATGTAAGGACTGGCAGCCTTTTGCTCTGGGGTAGGATTTGTGGAAATAAAAAAAAGCATTTAATTTCTAAAACTGGGTAAGTTTTTAGAGAACTCATCTTTAACTTTTCAAAACATGACATAACCCAAAGACACCTGTTTCCAGGCAGTTTAGGGACTGATCCACATTAAATGGCTCCTAATATTTATTGCAAAGCCTGAAATGCTTGTTTTCAAAGGTACTTGCACAGCTCTGTGCAGCACTCTCCAGCTGAGCCCAATGCAGCTTCATTTGGCAATTCAGGCAGAGCCCACCTGCTCCAGCAATAGCTGCTTTCAGAGACTCCTCGTTCTTCTTCCGCAGCTCCATAACCTCCTGCTGCAACTGCTGCATCTTTTCCAGCTCCTGCTCCTCTGTACTCTTCGGCTTGCTAGAAGGTTTGGTCCTCCTGCAGAAGCACATTAAAAACTAAGGTATGCCTTCCTGCTTCCCTGGTTATTAGCATGATGTTAGTGCAAGGAATATGCTTATCTCCAATCTCACTGCAGGACCATCACCAGTTATAAAAACATCCCCTTTAGAAGAGATCTGCTTGGGTTTTGTTTGTTCCAGAAATCTCACAGCTAGCTGCTATTCTGCAGACTCATTTGCTGTGGGCATTCTCGATCCATTAGGAAGAACAAGTTTTCCTCAAAAGAAAAGCAAAACCTTTCCTATGCACAGGTTCAGCTGGTGAAGTACATCTCATCTTGCCTTGACCCAGTGTTTACTAAATGTGATACCATCACATGCTAAGTTGAAGCTGAAAACACTCAGCCAGGACTGTCACCTAAATCAAGTGTGATTAGCACACTAGTCACAAGAAAGCCACGTACTTCAACATTGTTGGCGTGGAGGGCATGGTCAGTTTGCTTTTCCCTCTCCCTGGGGAGAGGTCAGGATCCTGCAGGGGCTCGCTCTTTGTGGATTCTTCTGTCACCTTCTCTCTGCTACCAGAACTAAGAGAAAATGTTGTTAGGGCAAACCCCTTGAATTAACTGTGTTCTAAATTAATGACCACCTGCAGTTCTCACCACCATGCATAACATCCCAACACCTGGTGAGGTCTAAGGTATGCCAGGCTGGCCTTACCTCACCCCAGGCCCAGGCATAGACCATCCAGCTTTCCCTGGTACTCTAAGGCTGCAGAAGGGAAGACGAATTACTGAGTTTTTGGAACTTTTCTGGAGAAGGGAGGTATACTGTAGATTGAGTAGTGTTTCAAAGATCACACTTCAATTTCCTGACCTTGAGCTTATCACCATATTATACTTCAGTGATTAAGTTAATTTGAGAGATGCTTTAGCTGTGACTCTTTCATGACTGCCTGATGACTTCCGGATGGATAAGTTCAGACAAATTTAAAGCTAACTGACAGACACTGAGTAAGAAGTAAGAAGGTGAAGAAGCCCATGCTTATTTCATTCACACCTCTACCTCCACACAGAGCAATTCCTTGAGCATTTGCAGCCATTTCCTGTTCATGAAACCAGTATCAGCAACCAGTTCCAGCCACCACCCCCTAACCTTCCTGTAAGAACCTTCTCAGCCAGGTGGAAACCCTTCCCAAAGAAACTGTTCTATCCCTTTTCCCAGCCCAAAACAAAAGGACTTGGATGACGTACATTCTCATTTTCTTCAAGGGTGGAACACCTTCCTTATTATCCACGGTATTAGCAATTTTCTCTGCCTTGATTCTTCCTGGCTGCTTGCGCTGCTGGGTTTTCCCCTGCTTTGTAGCCAGTTTCCTGCCTGGTCTAGAGTAGAACAGAAAGCAGAGGTGAGTTTTCCCACAGATGTGAGGAGACACCTGACCTGGATGACATTTTTTATGTCAGTGCATCCCCTAACTCCACCACACAAATCGTGTTTAACACAACAATCCAAATGCAGCACGATTTTTTTAAAGTCTAGCAATCCATAAACTGAATATTCTTTGCTATATATGACCATGCAGAGCCCCTTGCATTCACAGCAAGAATGAGTTCTGCAGATATAAACAAAGAAACTTTATAAGCCACCTCAGTTTCAGATATCCTCACATTCCAGAAGCTCCTGGTGCTGCCGAGTCTCATTTGACAAGTATGTGAGACACTGCATTACATTTCCACCCTAGAGACTGCCCCTCCAGCTTAGCCAGCAGATCAGGTGTCCCAATACATGATCTCCATGTTGGAGAACTCCAGCCCCACAGGATGTCCCAAGAACAGCTAGAACTGCAGATCCTGAGAGCAAGGACCTGCTTAGTTACACCATCATCAATCATTGTACAAACTGAACACAAATATTTCACCTCTGAGGGGCCTCTGCAGGGGCAGCAGCTCTCCAGGTTGCCAGGGACCCAATGATATTCTGAGGGACCGCATTGCCCTGGGCACATTCTGCTTCACCATCGCTTTCACCTGAGAAAGGGGCAAGTGTCAGCTCATCTATACACACATATACAGAACAACAGCAAGCAAAACCACATGAGACCTTGCAGATAAGAGTTTATGAAGATGGCCCCACAAAAGCCAGACAGAGGCCTTTCCATTTTGCCAGTGAAAAGCAGGTAAAATTTATTCCCTCCCTGCCACACCATGCCAGCTTACTCATTGCTACTTCTTGTGATGGGACAGAAGACAGGATAACATCAGGCTTTGAAAAAGCAGGGCTGCAGTGTGAGACCCCTGCCAGATTCTCTGCAGGAGGGACATTCTCCAGATTGGCTTTTTGGTCTGTAAGGAGAGAAAGACTTTCACTATACACACTGTTAGGAATTGTTAACAATAGCCCAGAATATCATTATGAGGTTAACAAAGTCAAGTTACAGATGACAAAATTTAAATACAAAAAAAAACTGAATAAAAGAAGCCCCATGCATAATGAAAGATGCAGTTAACATCATGACTAATTGGCACAGAAGCCAGGTCCAAAGCAAGGATCATAACACAGTGTCATCCAACAAGGAAACAACTCAAGAAGTTGGAAGCAACTTACCAAACCAGGAATCTGCATTGTGTACATCATCCTCATTCAGAGTTGCAAAATCGATGCAGATGTTTGGGACATCAAACGAATAACGGGATTCCGGCTTAGACATCTTCACAGTCACACTGTCCCCAGGAGTCCTCTGCCTGCACTGCTACAGCCCTTTAGACAACAACAGGGTATCAGTGGAATCATCCCCCACCTCTCTTCCTCTGCAGAGATTCTAGGGACAGGCACTGGGACAGCCTTTGGTACATCCCCACTTCTTGCACTTCACACCTTTGGGCAGAACTCCACATGAGCAATGCTGAGTTTTATTCTACTGCTGATCTGCAAAGCTAAGGAGATTTCACCACTGCCAACATGTGACGGTTCAAAACTATCAGGAAGATCAAGTTTTGATGGGATTTTTTTTGTACCTGTAGGTGCTAGAATTGTATTTTTAAAGAAGTATAAAGCTTTTCCAGAGAGCAATTGGTTTGCTCACCACACACAAAGAAGAGTTCTTACCCTTACAGGATTTACAAAGCTGATGAGGTTCACTCCAGAGAATTGCAATGCACAGCCTCTCTCTCTGAAGGGCTACAAACAAGAACTAATGACACAAAGGCACTCTTCTATAGAACAAACTGATTTTCAAAGCAGGAAGAGGGTACTGTAGAACATTGTTACTGGGCAAACAGTCAGAAGGAGGGCAGTGTCAGGCCCTCTTGCATTCCACAGCACTAGCCCAAGGCTGGCCAGGCTATAAACAAACTGAGCCCTGTGACCCTTGTCAAACAGTCCCTGCAGTTAATTAATGAAGCACTGACAGCAAGAGGAGTCCCTGTGTCAACAGGTGATATTAAACTCAACGGAACAGGAATAAAGCCAGTGACAAAGTTATAAACCCTGAAATTATAGCAAAACCTTCTTGCAAAGGTGCTTTTGTGCGGCCTTGAACAGCTGTGAGGGAAAGCCCACGAGGATGTTATAAAACACTCCCCAAGGAAATCACCTGAACTTTGCTTTTATGAACCCAAGCAATTCCAAAGCAGCATATTCCTAACCCACAGAGCCTCAGCCCTAAACCATCTGTCTAGGCAGACCACACATGGTTCAAAACCCAGATGGTGTTCCTCAATAAGTAAGAAAATGGTCAAGAGTAAAGCGAAGCAGTGTTTAGGGGGTACCATACTGGTCACAACCACTGGCCCCCGAGGATGAGTGCATTGAGAAGCCTCCAGCTCCCCAGAGCAGTTAAAGGTAAGAATGTCATTAGAGAAGCACCAGCTACACGGCTGGGAAGATGTCAAGGTAGGGCCCAAAGAAGGCAAACAGAAGAATTGGAGCCAAAACCAACTGTAACTGAGCTTGAGACATGGCTGGAATCAAATGCTTTCCTACTGCCCTTAATCAAGATAGAATTTCTGTCAACACTTTAGACTTTTTTAAAAATCAAATGCGTCATCTGCATTCTCCCCTCACCCTCTCCAGTCAGAGTCAGAGCTCTGGGCATCATGTTTCACAGCTACTTGTGCCCACTGCTACACTGCTGCACTTTGCAGCTTTTTACTGCGTAGAGTCCATATTCCCTAGTGTCACCACCCTCATCATCGACCCCTTCTCTCTCTCCTTTATCCCAGACAGAAGAGAACAGCCAGAAAAAGGAAAGGATTGTATCACAATCACTCTCACAAGAGACAACAAGGAGATAAAAGTTTTTGTGACTGAACTCCAGAAAGTCCATTTCTGGACTTTCAGTCAGATGAATTCATGGCATCTGCTTCTCAAATCCCTACATATCCTCCAAGTCCTGCCCGGAACAGGACTGACGGTGAAGCAGCAGTTCACTGAGAGGCATCCTCCTTCACCCACCAACAGGGGCTAGAACAGGGATCAGCCAGGAATGCTCCAGTGATTTATCACTCCTGTGCCCACCACAAGGCATCTGAAATCCCAACAGGCTCTGCCAAGCACAGCCTGACACCCGCTGCCCACTCCCCGTAGGCATTTTAAAACACCCGGTCATGATTTTGACAGCACCACCACATTTATCTCAATCCAAAATTCTTTCTCTCCACGGTGGCATTCATCCACCAGAAGGGAGGCGTGGAAATTTCTCCTCATTAATAGGGACGTTCCCTAATTAGCAGGCACTGTATGCATTTCCCCAAGTGTGATTACAGGCACGCTGTAATCCTACACAGCTCGGCGTGGATTTAAGGCATGACCCTGCTCTCCCCCACATCCATCACCTCCTGTGTCGACACGAGTGTCTGCAGCGAGCCAGCCAGGGAACCCTCACCCCCGTTCTGCAGGATCAGCTTTCACCTGGTTTGCAGAGCTGCTGGGGAAAGGAAGATCTAACCTTCATGCTCGCAAAAACACCCCAAATTCCTTCTATAAAGCAGCTCTTCATTAAAATCATTTTCTTTCTAGGTGTGCTCTCTCACTGACCTAAAAGTGCCTCCAGAACTGCACAGAGGTATCCACAGGGAGGAACAGGCAGTGGGCTCCTCTGGACATCAGGTTTCTTTTGAGTAACTACACTTTGGCACGTTCCAGAAGAGTGCCTTGGCATGGTTTAGATTAGTTAGCTTTGAAAAAGGATTACACTAAATTGGAACAAGCATTCCTATCTCAGAATAAGACTGATCCAACAGCAAGTGCAATAGGTATTTTGGAATAACTTCACACCTCACTCTAATCCAAATTAGCTTTAAAATAGTGACACAATTCCATCACAGTTCAGTGTCTTTGTCTCAATGTAGTTGTGAATCTTGTGCCAACAGCACAAACTGCCTGGACAAAGAAGCCTCCCAGCCATTCAGGCCATGGTGTTGGAGATAGGATGCAGCATTCCAAGATGAGAAATCAAGGTCAGAGGAAGAGAGAATGGAGGAGTTTGGGAGAGTAACAAGGACAGGAGGATAGTGATAGGGACACAGAAAGGTTGTGATAGGACAAGTGTGAATGGCTTCAAACTAAAAGAGGGGAGATTTAGATTGGATATTAGGGAGATATTCTTCCCTGTGAGGGTGGCAAGGCTCTGGCAAGAGTTGCCCAGAGAAGCTGTGGCTGCCCCATCCTTGGAAGTGTTGAAGGCCAGGTTGGACAGGGCTGGTCCAGTGGAAGGTGCCTCTGCCCAGAATGGTGATGGGTGTTGGGACAAGATGAGCTTTAAGGTCCCTTCCAACCCAAACCAGTCTGGATCCTGAGGAGCAGAGAGATCTGCTCTTTCTTGCCACCTTGAAATGTGGATAAGGCCCTGGCAAACTAGAGATGATGCCTTATCACAACACGCCACTGGAGCTTCACAAGTTATAGGCATTACTTATGGGAAATCCTAACAGGACCAGAAAGCATAATAAACAACAACAGACACACAAGAAGGCTATTCTAAGTTACATCAGCAGATAAATACAAAGCCAGCTGATCCACATGCCTCAGAACCCAAGACAGGGTTCTGACCCAACCAGGAATAACCAAGAGAAGCTTCCCCAGGACTGAGGCAGCTGCATGGGAATGTGCTCCAGCAATTCCAGGGCCTTCTGCTGGGCTCCAACACCAGTTAGCACTTAAACACAGGATGCTGCACTAACCAGGCAGTTTTAATTCAGCCTGACAGGTTCTTCATTGTCCTGCAACCCAGAGTTTTCTGTTCTTTTTATTGGGATAATAATACAAAGTCCCTGGATTTTTTCCAGGGGTTAACATGTAAGTTGGAGAATTAGAAAGGGATGTAATTGCTGAAGTTACTGTCCTGTCACCATAGCCTGGTTAAGAACCATCCCACCACAAATCCATCACCTGAACTCCCTCTGCGTGATGCCGACAGCCTCAGAAAGTCACCTTTCATCCCTGCTTTTCCCTGAGCAGGGTTAAGTGAACACTTACAACACAGTCTGTATCTACAGCTTCTCTCTCCTCTCTCATGCCCTTTACTCAAAGTTCAATGGGGCTTTTCTGCAGCACAAAATCAACACTGGATTCACCACCACCCAGAACGCTGCTGTCCCATCATTTAATGCTCACACTGGGAGACAAAGCCTTTGACTCTCTCCAGGTGAGGGCTGAGCCCGCAGAGAGCTCCGCAGACCACTCCGACCGACAGCAATAGGAGGCGTGAAGTGCTGGCACAGCCTTTGCTCTGCTACCGGCCCAGACCCGCCCCCACCCCCAAAAATAAACAGCCCTGACATCTCGTGCTCCTTAAAAAAGATCCCACGAGTTCCAGAAGACACGAAGATGGGACATTCTAAAAATAGATGTTCAAGGAAAAGTAAGTTATTTTTAGCTAGCACAACCTCAACTAATTGTTACATTACGTTGAAGGTCCTCTAGTTTTAAAAAAGCCTCGTATAAAAACAGCTCCCCTAATGCTTTTTCTATTACTAGGGCCAGGTTTTGCCTGGTTTGCTTCCCTCCTTTTCCTGGGAAGCAGGATTTGGACTGAGAAGAAGTTATAGAGCTTTCGTCGTGAAATACACTGTTTCGTCAGATTTCGTGATTATTTAAACACTTAGCACTTTATTTCACTCCCGAGGCACCCACCCCACCGTAAGGCACACGCCTGGCGCTCCAGTACCGCGATCCCACCAGGGGAGCGGGAACCCCTCAGCCCCAGCGGCTCCTCCCGCTACCGGCCAGGGGCTCTGGGCTCGGCTGCCCCGGGGAACGAGGGGTTCGCAATCAGCCCCGGGGCTCCGTTACGAGCCCACCCGCCAAGCGCCGCGAAAGCGGCTCCGGCCATGGGCTGAGCGGCCAGAGACGCCTTCCGCATCCGTTTCTCAGCCGAGCCCTTGGCCCCGTTAGCAATACCTGGGCTCGGAGTCGGCCCGGGGAACAGCCGCGTCGCCACGGCCGGAGCGAACGACCAGATATGGGGAAGGGCTGCGGGTCAGTGAAAGAGGGGCGAGGCCGGGGGTGTCCGGCCGGTACCCCCGCACTCACCTCAGCAGCGCCGCCGCCACTCCGCGCGGCACCTCTCCCGCTGCCGTTAACGGGTTTCAAACAGGGCTCGGCCGTCCAAACCCACCAATCAGCGCCTGGCACACGCCCTTGACGCGCGCTGATTGGCTGGGCCTCTTGAGGACCCGGATAAGCAGACGCCAAACAACGCCGTTACGCCCTTCCTTCAATGCCTGATGGGAAATGTAGTACAGGTTCCCACGGCAGCACAAGGACCGGGCGAGAACCGAACCACAACTCACATAACGCACTGCGGAGCACATTAGACCAATCGGAAAAGGCGGTACTTTGAGTGTCGTTTTGGACAGCCTATCAGCAGGTGGTGGGCGGGTCCCCGGTGCCAGTGTCAGCCGCGGCCGTGGGGCCGGGCAGGAGCCTACCGGAGCCGGCCTCTAGTACTGCAGCTGTATCAGTGTCGCTGCCCGACTTCCACCCGCTGCTCCTCAGCGGATCAGCCCTCCTAACTGCTGGGCCCGGGGAAGGCGGCTTCCACCGCCTGGTAAGCCCGGCCAGGTTTCTCGATGCTATAAGGAGAAAGTGCCCTTTGCACAGTGGTGTTATCGACCCCAAGTGCTGCATAATCTTCCCTGTGGCCTTGGACAGGCTATGCCAACTGTTAACGGCGGGGCAGGCCCTGGTTGCCACAATCGCTTTCACTACTCTGGCAATGCCCGCATAAACCTCCCCTCGCAGCCCCGCCACGAGCTCCCTGAGTATTGTGGAGACACAAAGCACCCCACGTTTGTCCTGGACTGCTGTGAGGAGACGGCGGCGGTGTCAGCGGCAGGGCCGTGCCTGCAGGGCGCGGCGAGAGCGGAGGCTGGAGCTGACCCCGCAGCGGCCGCCAGGGGGAGCCAGAGCTCCGCCCTCCGCCCGGCACCTTAGCGCCTGCGCAACGGCACAGCCGGCACCGCGCGTGCGCACTTTAGCCCCGCGCCGTCCAACCGACGCTCCTCGCCCAGCCTCGAGGCGCCGTGCGCACGCGCACCGCCCCCTTGCTACCCCCTCCCACCCTACCGCACCCCC
>VWYP01019003.1:467645-496305 GCA_013400435.1 Pycnonotus jocosus | reverse complement strand
CCGGGCCCGCGCGGCAGAGCCGGGAAAGACACGGACCCTCTGTCGGGCGGTGAGGTGAGGGGCGGGGTAGGGTAAACCTTGAGTGACGTGGGCCTCAGCCAAAGGGAGAGGGCGCTACAGGGCCCCGCCCCTCGGCGCTCTCCTGGCTTCTGATTGGCTGGCGTGTCGTCCGCGAGGGCCCCGTGTCGTCCCTCGTGCGCGGCCCCGCCCCCCAGGTACGGCGACCGGTGGGGCCGTACGGGGACCTGGGGGGGGCGATCCGGTGACTGGGGAGGGGGTGGCTCGGGGGTCTGGAGGAAGCGGTCCGGTGAGGGGGGGCAGTCCGGTGGCCGGGAGGACCGGCTACCCCCTGCACCGCTCCCGCCTGCCGCTGCCCGGCGTGTCACCGTCCCGGCCCCAGCGGCAGCGCGCCGCTAACCGGGACTGGAATCGCTCCCGTAAGGACGCAGGGCCGTGTGGCGGCACCTTCGCTGGCGAGCGCTCGCCGGTTTTGAGAGGTTTATCTTCTCCGCCTGCGGGGAGTGAGGGGCTTCGGGGCGGCGGGTCTGCGGTTACCGTCAAACCGGGCCCTCTTGGGGCTGCCGTGATCCTTGGGTAGCGCTGCGCGCCCGCTGCCGTCGCTGCAGCCGTTGGGTAACGCCGGTGGAGGGGGGCGGGGGCGCCGGGCCCTTTAACGGGCGGGGCGAGGCGGGGGCGGTGCTGTCGCGGTCCGGGCCGACCCGAAGCTTCAGCAGAACGAGAACCGCCTCCGCCCCGGCCCGCAGCCGGCCTGCTAGGCGCAGCCCGCACCCGGTGAGATCTGGGGTCTGCTCGGAGCGAGCCTGGGGGTCCCCGGGGCTCGAGGCTGGTTAACGGGGGAGGGAGGTGTTGTGGTCGGTTCTCCGTGCGGCTTCAATCTGGTGGCCCTGAGCCTCGGCGTAGAGCTGCGGGGTGATCTTAGTATAATGATAAGCTATCGGTGGTAATGGCGCGGGTGCATCTAAGAGCTGTGGCATTAACCGTTTCGGTGCCTCTCTCCTCCTCTGTGCTAAGGTCAGATGTTTCCGTCAGTCGAGAAGAAGAGGAGTGGAGTCGGAACCTGCTAAGTGTTGATCTGCTTGTGCTCCGGACCATGGACTCATTGAGGGTGTCCCAGGTGTGAAAATGTACAGCAGTAATAGGGAGTTAGTGATTGACTTTGTTTCCTACAAGCTCTCACAGAAAGGATACAGCTGGAGTCAGCTGGAGGAGGAAGATGAGAACAGGACTGACTTTGCAGGGGAGGACGAGGTGGATGGCGTCCTCAACGGGAGCCCTTCCTGGCACGCGCCTACCAGCCACATATTGAATGGAGCCACCGTGCACCAGAGCAGCCTCGAAGTCCATGAGATCCGTCGAGCACCCGACGTGAGGCAGGCGCTGAGAGAGGCGGGGGATGAGTTTGAGCTGAGGTACCGGCGGGCGTTCAGCGACCTCACTTCCCAGCTCCACATCACTCCCAGCACAGCGTATCAGAGCTTTGAGCAGGTAGTGAACGAACTGTTCCGCGATGGAGTGAACTGGGGCCGCATCGTGGCTTTCTTCTCCTTCGGAGGAGCCTTGTGCGTGGAGAGCGTTGTTAAGGAGATGCGGGTATTGGTGAAACGCATCGTGTCTTGGATGACCACGTACTTGACCGACCACTTAGATCCCTGGATCCAGGAGAATGGCGGATGGGTAAGAACACCTCTCTGTGGTGGGGGTGGCTGCCCATGCCCTCCCTCGCTCCAGGCTGGCAGTGGGGCTGGTCAAACCAGAGCGCAGCTCTCTGCAATGTTTGTGCTAGAGCTTGTCCTACCCCTTGCAGGGAACATAAAGGGATGTGTGATCTTGCCCTCTGTGCTCTTAACACTCTGTCCCAAGAGGGTCAGCCCACCGTGTTGACACAAACAGTTTGTGCTCCGATATGTTTTTCTCCATCCCTGCTTTTTCTCCTTCTCCCTGGATGTTATGTAAAAGACCTGTTTTTCCAAGAGCCTTTGGAAATCTAATGTCATCCAAGCTTGTTCTTCAAGCAGAGCCCTGCCTCTGGGGCATGTTCCCGGTGTCATTAACAGCAGGGAGTGGAGCTTCCTCCTCTCCAAGGCTGTGCTGTGGTGGGCTGGCTGGTGGTTTGCCGAGGTAGAAGCTACTTCTTCATTCTGGAAACAGCACTTGCCTTGTTCATGGTGAAGTGAATCCCACAGCAGATCCCAGTGGGTGGGTGGGCTTCAGGGACTTAGCTGGTGTGGTGGGAGCCAGGGCCGAGGTGGAGGCAACCTCTGTGCTGGGGAACTGCTAAGCCCGCAGCTGCTTTTCCCTTGGCAGGGAGCAGTGCTCCCAGCTGCCCCAGCAGCAAACCCTGGGAGCTCTCAGTGGTGAGGTATTAACATGAATAAGCATTTCTTCAGGAAGCATTCTTGAAATGCCGGGTCCGGCTGTGCGGTGCAGCCTGGGACTGCCGGCGGGAGGTATATGACCTACAGATGTCTGAGTTTTCATTTGGCTTCTGCATCTTAGTGATTCCCTGCTGCTGTAACCTTTACCGGTTCCCACTGGAAAGAGTTCATGCTGTCAGGCATTGGCATCTAAACAGTGAGGAATTGCCTCTTTGCTGGGAGTTGAGGCCTCTCGGCTCTCTTCAGCTCATCTATCGGCAGAGCCCAGCATTTTGGGAAGGGGTCTGGAGCCTTTGAGCCCAACGTTGTGCTTTGCACCCTCCTGACAGAGAAGAGGCTCTCCCGAGCTCCCTGTGCCTGGCCAGCAACGCTGGGGACCCCGGAGAAGAAGGGGAGCCGGTGCACCCAGGGGGAGAGAGAGCTGGTTCAGGAAGGGTGAAGGAATTCCAGGAATGCGACCGCCCTGGGGCACTGCCTGGGTGGAGCTGCTCAGGCAAGGAGAGGAGCTTGGTTTCGATTAATAACCCGGGATCTGCTGGCCATTTCATCTGACTGTATGTGGCCCATTAGCTCTCTCATCCTGCAGATAACCCTGGCCAAATGCAGAGTTCTTTCCCCCTCCCTCTGCTTTTGGCTTTTAGAGCCACAGATTAGTCTTGGAATTAAGTGATCAAACTGAGGTTTCCAAGCTAGTGTGGCTGTTGCTGTTAGTGACGGATTGGGCTGTATCCTGGAGACCTAGGCGATAATGCAATCTGATTTTTTGTAAATGAACTCTCTGGGGGATTTAGATTAAATCACTGGTGGAAAATCACTGGTCCCTGCTTGAGGGGAATGAAACACCTCCTCCCTCTGTTCCCCACCCCCAACCATCACGATTCAGACTCTTCAATTTTTTTGTGTCTGTCTCTAAATTAATTGTTTGGAACAAATATTTGTTCAACAGATTGCGGAAGGGTCAGGACTCCTCTCTATCTGACCCGCCCACCAGCTCTCGCTTTGAAAAGCGCCGGTTCCCACTCAGGGGACCGCCTTGCTCTCTTGTTCTAACCTTGAACCGGGCTTTTAACTTCCCTGCCCAGGTTGTGCCGCTGCCTGGGCTATGCTGGGAGCTGAATGGAAGCCAGGCAGGGTGATGAAGGACGGAGTGTGGGGAATCCACACCACCAGCCACCAAAATACCAGCGCTGGGCAGCGTTGCTGCTGCCAGCCTGTTGCAAACCCTGAGTACTCATTTGACATCTTGGCTGTAGCTTTCTTCCACTCTCAGCTTTCATCATGTCCTTTCCTGGAGGCAGCCATGCCACTCCACACCGAGGGATAGAGGCCATAAGAGCTCCTCAGTGCCTGACGTGTGGGGCGTGTATGGGGATGCTTGGCTTTCCTTCGCTCTCGCGCGATTCCAGCTGCAGGGAGAAAGCCGCTGGCTTTCTGCCAGCTCTCCCTGCAAGAGGAGTGCCACCCTGCCCTGGCTGTGATGTAGCCATCCCTCTCCTGCTGCCCTGTTTGCACAAGGAGTCTGTTTGGTGCATTGGAGCTGTTAGAGCCTGTCCCACTCAAACAAAGCACTCCCGAGAGGTGCAGCAGGCAGGTCCTGGTGAGAGAGATGCAAGTTCTGGCAGGCCTGCTTGGCAGGGCCCAGGTGGTTTGTGTTTTGGAGCACTGCAGCACTTCTCTTCCTGGAAAGCCCCTCTGAAAGAGGGAAGGAGAATGGCTCCATAACAAATGCTGCACAGCCCAGTTGTGTAGGAAGCTCTGTTTCATTCCCCACCAATGGAACAAAGGCAGCCTAGGAGGGCCACGGGGTACAGGTGCCTTTGGAGGCTACTGTGTGCTGGGCTGTAGCAGTTCTCTTGAGAAATCAAGTTTTGAGGCAAGGGGAAATAGTAAATCTTGCTTCATAACATTAACATAAGAGTGTTTTGTCACATTTACTGGCTCTGCCTTGGTTTGCCCTCCGCTCTGCAATCTGGCATTGGGAAAACAAACAAACAAGAGCAACCCAAGGGGAACATTTAATAACCAGCCAGAAGAGAGCTGCAGCCTTGGCAAGCCATCACATCCAAAAAAGAGGCTTTCCTGGGGCAGTTGCTCTGACCAGGACCAGGCCCCACTAGCTGTGAAGTTGAAATGGTGATGCCAGTGGGGATTGGGAGTCGTGCAGGGAGAAATCTGGTGAATGGGAAGGAAGGAGGGGGAAGCGCAGGGTAAACGGGAGAGAGCCTGGCAGGCAGAGATGTACTGACCGTGCTTAATCTGTTTGAGAAAGGAAAGTGAGCAGTGCTTCCTGCCTGGCTGTGACCCTCCAGTGCATGACAGCTTTTCCTTCAAGGCTAAATCCACATTCAGGGTGGGATTTTAAGGAGGGTTTTCTGGATGAGCTTGGAGTTAGATCTGTGGATATAGTGTCAAGAGGTTTGTGGGGCATATGGTGGGGACCAACATGAAGGGGCTGTGTCAGGCTAGAACTGAAAGCAGATAGCATCTTTAGCATCAGTCTGTGATATGTGAATCCCAGCAAACTTCACTAGGCTGATGGAGAATGAACTACTTCTGGCTCAGTGCTTCCTGGGTTCTCAGTTGACCCTGACCACACAGGACTTGGTGTGCTGGGACATGTGTTGTGTCACCCTGCAGTGGACTAGAAGCTTGTGATTCTCTTTGGGGAAAACCCTTTGAAGATGTCAATATAGCAAGCTCATTTTTATCTTTTAAATTTTTTTTTCTGAATGGTAGGAAATGACTCAGCCTGTGTCATATGACAGCACACAGCTGGGATTTCGTCCTGTGCTCTGGCTCCAGGCTCCTCAATGGTTTCAGGTTGAGAGTTAGACTTTGATCCTCAGCTCTTTGGAAATGCTTTTTGGCCTTGTGCCTTGTGTCCCAGGTACCCTGCACAAACTGTCCCTGCCACTGCCACATTTCCTGGGAGTGTGGTTTGCCAGAGTTCTGCCCTTCTGAGTGTTACAGCTTGGGTTTTGGGGATGCCCCAGCACTGCTAATCCTGTTTGAGATCACAGCCACCCGTTCCACGTGGTGATCAACGTGCAGCAGAGCTGACTCAGTGGAAGTGACTGAGCATAGCCAAGGCCATGCTTTGTGGTCTTGAAGATGAATCCTATGGCTTCATCTCAGGCTGAGAGAATTGTGGTTGTTCAGCCTGGAGAAGAGAGAGCTCCCTGCCAGTGGCTGAAGAGGCTCCAACAGAGCTGGAGGAGGACTTTGGACAAGGGCATGGAGTGACAGGACAAGGGGGAATTCCTCCCCACTGACAGAGAGTAGAGTTCAATTGGATATAGGAAGGTTCTCTGCCCTGTGGGGTTTATGAGACACTGGCACAGGTTGCCCGGAGGAGCCGTGGCTCCCCCGTCCCTAGAAGTGTTCATGGTCGGGTTGGATGGGGCTTTGGGCAACCTGGTGTGTGGTGCACAGCTGTACTATTGCTTTGCACTTTGTCCTCGGTAATTATTTTTACAGCCTTGATTGATCCCTTGCAGCTGAGACGATGGCTCCATTGTCATCACCTGCATGGGGTGAAAAAAATACTGTCCTCCTGCCAGTGGGGTTCCCCATGTCCCTTCTCAGTCCTAAGTATTCCTTCCTGGCTGTGGGAGCCACCAGCAGTGTCCTGGCTCAGGCTGTCCTGCCTGGAGCAACCAGCCCAGGTAGCTGTATCCTCACTGACTGCTGGAGATCTGGGCCCTGTGTGCAGATCCCTGGCAGCTCCTCACCCAGCCTTCGACCTGGGAGGCTTTTTCTGCAGTGCTCTCCAGGAAATGCCATTGGAATGACTTCCACTGCAGTTTCCTGCCCGGCCCACAGCAGCATTCCTACCGCTAGACCAAGAGCAATGCAGAGGCTGATTTCAGAACTTTACTCTTTACCCCCTTTACTCGTTCTCTTTCTTTGGGGCCCTGCCTGTTCTCCTTGCTGCCTCTCGGTGTGTGGTGCAGTTTGATTACGTTCCTTAGATCTGTGATTACAGCAGGCGCCTGGAAAGCCAAACTCCTGCCCTTGGCTGGCTGTGGCTCAGAGCAGCCCACTTAACCCTGGGGTCTTTGAGCGAAAGGGATAGCGTTTCCTTTGCTCCCAGGGGAGCCACTGGCAACTCTGATTCGTAAAGCACTCTGAGGCTCTTTAATCCAAAGAGCTGAGTGTCATTTAAAAAAAGACCTGTGAAATAATTAACAAACTGTTTCTTGCTGCTCTGTGTTCACAGCTGCTCTCAGAAATGTCATTCCGCCTGCTCATCCCGCTCCTCTCTGATGCTGGAGCCGGATCCCTGGAGCGCTGCCCGGGGTCTCTCCCTGCTTCAGCAGCAGTGGGGTGTCCCAGCACAGCAGAAGGGGTGGGTGGGAGCTCTCTTTTCTCCAGTGGAAGCTGCAGCTTACTGTGTATGTCTGGGCTGCTGTGCCTGATTTCCGTGGAGCTCCTGTATGGTTTGTGTACATGGTTTCCCCCTGGGAGCAGCCTGCAGCACACACTGAGTGCAGCTGAATGGTGGTGTGGTGCTCTGAGACCTTTGCTGAAGCTGAGAAGGTTTGGTTTCCTTTGGTTTTTACCAAGCAGCTGGCGGCTGTAAGCACAGTCCCATCTTGACATTACAAGGAGTATTTCTCTAGCAGCTCTTTCCCCACTAGCTGTAAAGCCGGAGTATTCCCACAAGGAGCTGGGGGAAGGGATGGATATCAATTGTAGAAGTGTTGCAGACCTGCTGAACCAAGAAGCGAGGGATTAATGGTGGCTTCTGCCCTGAGAGCAGAAGGGGACTGAGGGCAGCTGATCTGTCCCCTCTGCGGACAGAGCAGCCGAGATGTTGACCTACCTGCTGATTCAGAGCCAAGATATTCACTGTGGGTGGCTCTGCCTTGCTGTGGCAGGAGAGCAGCCACTCTCCTCCACCCTCTGCTCTCCTGCTCCACCCTCCCACAAGGGAGGGATGTTGCCCTTAAACACTATTGTTCTGAGCCACTAAAGATTAACGCACAGAGGAGGAGGGCATGAAAGGGGAGCGGAGTCCCTCAGTGCCAGAGCACTCCTTGCTTTGCTGCCAATGACCTTGAACAGGGAAACTTCCTCCTCCCTGCTCCTCAGCTGGAAGGATGTGCAGAGGGGTTCTTGGTGCAAGATCTCTCTGAAGTCCTGCTTCTAATAAATAATCCTTGAGATGCCAAGAGCTGAAGTTAAGGAATATGCATTCCAGAGGCGTGGGAGAGCTTCTCCCACAGTGCACCCATGGAGGGGGGCAGTGGGACAGGCTCAGGGCACGGGCTGGCACCCATCGTGGTCAGGTGGGGAGAAGGGTTACTCTCTACCACAGCAGAACGAGGGTGCCAAGGGCTGCTGGGAGGCAGAGCCGTTAGCAGATGGCTCCAGCTGGGCTCACCGGAGAGCAGGTGTGGGTTTCGGGAGCAGCCTTTTAAGAGAGATGTCAGTTTTGAACCCGGGAGGCTCAAGGGGCTGAGCCGTAGCTGCCACAACTCTCATGCTGGGGAGCTGTGACCTAGTTGTGCTGTAGAAATGCTCGGTTTATTTTTTATTTTTAGGTATTTTGCTTATTTTATCCTCATGTTTAATTTAGTTAGCAAAAAAAGAATCGGAGGGCTGAGCAGTGCTGGGAAGGACTGCCTGCAGGCGGGAACGCCCGCTGCAGCTCCGTGCAGCCAGCATCTCTCCAGCCGCCCGTGTCTTCTCTCGGACACGTGCTCACGTGTACCAGCCCAGTGCTGTCTCTCAGGATCTCTTTAATGGGAAACCCAGTGCACTCAGCGCTGCTGCCTGCCTCCGGGGTAGCGAGGGAGGGAGGGAGGGAGGAGCGGGATTCGGAGCGTTAACCAGAGAGGCTCCCGTGGCCACAGGGACTGTTTGAATGTTGTGCTGTGACTGTCTGCCTCCCCTCTGCTGCTGGGAGCAGGAAGCTGGGGGAGCTTGGTGTTTCAGGGGGCTTTGGGCTGGTTACTTTTTTGACTGCTGCTTGCCTCTGCACTGGCACAGCATGCCCAGGGAAGGGTAATGGGCTGTATCTGCAAAGAGGGAAGTTTCAGAGGGTTGTGCGATTCCCTTGGGGAGAGCTGTTTGAATTTATTGCATTATCCTCCTTCCTGCTCAAGCTTGTGTTTCAGCTGTGTCTGCAGACGTAGCTGCTGATTTAAGTAGATCCAATTAGTAGCTAGCTCCTGGCATCAGTATCCTGCTTGGGGAGATGAGCCCTGGAGATGAGGAGCCTCCAGTGGGAGCAGGGCTGGGCTCAGCCTTTCAGCCCCCGTTCCTGATCTAGGATGGACCCAGAGTTCCCCGGCTCACAGCCCTGCACCTGAGCTCAGAGGGAAACCGAGGCAGGTGTCCTGCTCCATGCTCTGCCTGGCCAAGAACAAAGAGTAGGCAGGTTCTCCCTACCTGGTTCCAACCGCTGCCAGACAGGTGCTCTTAAGAGTGAAATCAAATACTCCAAAACACGACAAGCTGGCAGCAGGCAGGGCTTGGACCAGGAGCTGGAGCTGCTCACGCTGGGACTGTGCAAGGAGCCTATGGTCAGAGCCATGCAGTGACCTGGCTTTTGGGGTGGGACTCAAAAGGGAGCTGCTGGAACTGGCTGCTTCCTGAGGGAGCATGGAAGGGTTTTCTTCTCTGGAGGATGAAGGGCACTTTGTGAAGCTGAGAAGAGATCTAGGCTGGTATGGAGCTGGTTTGGTTTGAATGCAGCTCGTGCCGTGGTCAGGTGGAGCAGGACAGCTGTCTGCATTGCTTTTCTGAACAGTACCAGTCCCACTTGCCTGTCTCCCTGGTTTGTGCCACCATTGAGGCTGAGGAAGACTGGGAACACTACCAGTGCTGTGCAGGGAGCACGTCTGGTGGCAGTACGTGGCATTACTCTCTGTGTGTGACTCGTGGTGAGCTGGCTCAGGATTTGGGCTGGGATGTGGGCCCTGGGTGTGTGTGTGGCCCTGGGTAGTGCCTGGGTGACATATGACTTACATATGGAGAAAATGAGGTGTTGCTACCTGTAAATCAGCCATCATGGCATGTTGCAAGTGCCTCCATCCTATACTTGTATGGCTCACCAGCGTAATAAACTTGCTGGAGAGCTAATGTCTTTTAATAGAGCAACTGACCTCATTTAGAAGCTTCCAGTGCACCAGCCAGTGATTATTTCATGCAACAACATGCATGGAGGAGCCCAGGGCAGAGCACAGTCTCCTTCTCATGCTGCACTGCTCTTTCTCGTGTTTGCTGCATCAGCTGCCTACTGTGCTTCCTGCCCTCAAGTCAGCAAGGATTTTGCTAAAAGGGACTTTGTGGCTTGAATAATTTGAGATTTCATGGAACTAACAGGAAGTGAAAACAGAATGAGCACATCTTCCTCCTCTTCCTGCACCTCCACCCTTTCCCCTTTTTCATTCAAGTGGCATGTAAGAATTATAGCAGCCTCGTGAGGTGCCGGGGCTGAAGTGGGAAGTGGTGAAGCTTGGCTGTCTGTCCTCCAGGATGCTGGTGGGCGAGTGGCTGAGGCAAGAGAACCAGGCAGCTCTTGCCCAGGATCTGTCTCCTCTGGGGATCATGCCTGCACCCAGCCTGGCTCCCTTGAGCCCTGGTAACACCAACATTCCCCGTGGGGTGGGTTTGGTGAGGCTCAGGGTGTGGATGAGGACCAGAAAGAGCTGTCAGCATCGCCCACTCATCCCCTGGCAGGAGGGAACGTGGCTCAGCAGCCGGGCACACGTGAGCATGGCACATCTCTCCAGCACAGGTTTCCCCACGGTTACACAAGGGCACGATTGCACAGGAGCTCTGACGTCCAGGAAGAGCAATGACAAGGTGAAAATTGAGCTCTGTTCCCGGGGTGCCGGTGACCCTGCTGAGGTGCTGTCCGGCACAGCGAGCTGGCCACGGCCCCGCGGGCGGCAGATAACCGGGACATGAAAGCAGGAGCCTTCCCTGCCCTCCGAGCGCGCCCCTCGCACAAAGGCTGCTCTGCTGCGGGGCTCAGACACCATCTGTCCAGTGGGGAGAAGCATCAGAGAGACCGTCTTTCCTCGGACTATTCCACTTAATGCCCTTTGGAAAACAATCCCATTCCCAGCAGGTGCTAATCTCTTGAGTGGATCCGGCTCAGCCAATGTGTTCTTCGCTGTGCCTTTGTACCGGAGCCGTGTCTCCTGCCATCCTCGCCTGCCCTGCTGAGCGGACCCGGTGCCGGCCAGGGCTGCAGCACCTTCGGGAGCCCTCAGCCTGGTTAGCTCTGGGAGGAACACTGATGAAAGATGGATGCAAGTGGATTAGTCATTCACATCGTCTCCGGCTTTAATACACATGAATGTTTCAGCAGATTTCTGGAACGGAGAGTGCAATTCCCTGCTCTCCATCTCGTGCTGTGCACAGCAGTCTCCCGGGGCAGGGACGGGGGTTACAGCTGTCACCGTAGCCTCTTTCATGTATTTGGAAAACGCTGAAATTGTGCTGAATGGTGTGGGGTTATTGCAGGTTCCCTGGAGCCGGTGATGAAACCAGTTTGACAGAAGGCTGCCGTGGCAAGGATTAGGGCTGGAATGTGCTAGTGAGGGTTTGTTTCTGGTTAGAAAAGAGCTGGCTCTGGCCTGGGCTAGGCTGGAGCCCTGCAGGTCTATTGGGCTTTGGCCCAAGGGACAGCCTCCCTGCTGATCCCCCCACACTGCAGCCCCACAGCAAAGCCTGAGTCAGAAGAGAAAGAAGAGGGGATGTTCTTATTTAATTGACTCTTTTGAATTTATGGCTGCCTCCTTCCCAGTCGAAGGTTTCAATGACTGCCCTGGCATTTGGGCAGGGACAGCACCTCAGGGTCCACAACACCCCAGCACCAGCTCCAAGGGCAGGAAAGGCAGGAGAGGCAGTGGGTGGGTGGCATTCCCTGCCATTGTCATGGAGATCAGCAGCTGCTTCCCTGGAGGTCACCATTTGCATAACAGTTAGAGCTGAATCTCTGGAGTATTTGCACCTGCAGCTGCTGTCCCCAGAGCCCCTTCCTCACCCCATTCTGAGCCTGCCTGGGATTGTGGTGGGGACCAGGGGGTGAAGCTGCAGATATTCTCTGCCCATGGAAGCGTGATTGGTGCTAGATGATCTTTAAGGTCCCCTCTAACCATTCCAAGATCTGTGTTTCTATGGGGAAGGTCAGACCTACCTGGGATGGCGAGTTGCCTTGCCATGCTCCTGAGTCAGGTGCTCACCTTGACCTCCACTGGCCAGCACTGCAGGCACTCCTGTGACCTCTGCAGTCACACTCTGTCCCTGCTGCCCTCCTTTCAGGGCTGAGAGTGATGAGGGCTACATATGGATACAGCATCAGGGGGAGAAGGGCAGAGAAAGAACCTCTAGGATGTCTCTTCCATTCATATTGCAAAGGGACCCACAGAGCTGTGTTTACAGGATTCCCAGTGCCTTTGGGAATATTTATGTTTTCTTTTATTCTTAAAGCTCTCAGCTGCCTTTTCCCCCCTGTGCTTCACCTCCAGGTTCACATATGCCAGCCCCATGTGGTGAGTTGGCAGCCCAAAGGGACTCTGGGAGCAGGTTGCTGTCGATGCAGGGCTTTGTTGTGGTCTGTGCTGAGCTGCTGCCTTTCTTTTTCCCTCCTTGTCTCGCTGCTCAGCACAAAACTGTTCCCAGCATCTCATTAACAAATGTCTGGTCATCCAGATGACTCTGCTCCCGGCCGGCGGTTGCTGTTAGACCTCTGAGCAGGAACACAGCTGTACTTACGGTGAAGGTAAAACAGAAACAGCCTTGTTTTCAAGGGAAACATTGCCTCGTGATGAGAATGCCTGGGTTGGGAGTCAGATGCTGTGGCTCATGCTGCTGGCTCGAACACAGCTCTGGGAAAGGCACTTAACCTCCCCATGGCTCTGTCGATCCATTTGGGAACAATGCTGACTTATCTCAAGGAAGGTTCTGGGGAACTAGCTCATTTTTGATAAAGCACATCAGGATCCTTGGGTTGGAAAGGCTGTTGTGCATGCTGAGCTGGGGGCTGGGGGTATCAGAGCCGTGGGGAAGCTCCAAAGCTCCTGCTGGAGTCCAAGTCTCCGTGTTGAAGTTTGACCAAGTTCACCTGAATGCTCCTAGCAGAGCCTGGCTCTTCTCTGCTGATTTTCAGAGCTTTGTCCTGGTATCTCAGTGACCTCCACACCACTCACCCCCTTGTGCAGGGCAAGCTTTGAGCCCCAAACTGCCAGAGCCCTCCCTTCTCCTGCCTCACCAGAGGCCAGATGGGAGTTTATTGCCCACATCTGCTTCCTTCACCTGCCCTCATGGCTCAGTGCCACCGAATCCTCTTTCCCCAAGTGCTGGGCCTTATCTTGAAAGAGGAACCTGTTCTGGTCTGCTCACCCTGAATGGGATCCAGCAACTCTTCTCCCTCTTGCATGGGCAGCACTGGTGAATGAAACCAACCAAGCAAATGACAGCCTCAAATTTTAGGTGTTCCCCTTCCCAGGGCTACAACTTCTGGTTGAGACAGTACTTCTTTAGTCTGCTGTCCCGCCTGAGACAGAGCACTTCAGGTCAGACCTGCTCCTCCTGTCTTTTTGCCACAGGGTTATGTGTGGGCACTGGGCAGTGTTTAAATGGTTGCTGCATCCCCCACAGTGCTGGGTTGCAGTCTGGAGCCCTGTGAGTGTCCAGAGAACTTTTCGCAGTGCAGAACCTCCCTGCCCCAGCTCTGAGGGGTGTTGGAGCCTGGCTCTCCAGGTTCTCTGCCTCCTGCAAGCAGCATGTGCAGCAGGAGGGAAGCACCCCCTGCCCCAACTCCTCCAGCAAGTGGTGTTTTAGGCTCCAACAAGAAAACGTGGATTCCTTCCCCGGCTCTGGGGAGGAGAGGCAAAGGCAGGGGAAAGCCTCTTGCATAGGAATAAGATCTCTGCTTCTCATTGCCTGCTCCAGAGCATCCTCCTCTCGGACGTGTCAGTCACCCGGGGTGGGGAAGGGGATGTGACGGGCGTTCTGATGGAACAGCCTGTTCCCTCGGGTGGAACAGGCCCACGGATTGAGACACTGACGTGCTGTTGCTACCACAGTCCTTGTGATCAACTCAGGAATTCCAAATATTTCCTCTCAGATAAAGGTGACTGGGGGAGGCCAGAAATATCTGGACGTGTCTGGGCAAGCCTGAGATTAGAACACCAGGCCAGAGAGGTCAGGATCGGTCCTGGGAGTGCTGGGCTTCAGGTGCAGAGCGGCCGAGGCCTGGGATGGTGTGGGAACAGAGCAAGCTGCTTTTCCCTAACCTTCAACCCGCCCCCAGCATGAGCAGGGAGGACACTCCTGCCTGTTTTCCCACTCCCTCTGGTCTGGGATCTGGTTCCCAGGGGACACATCTGGGATCAAAGTTGTGCAGAGGCTGAGCTATCCCAGCTCCTAGGGTGGTTTCCTCAGGGAAGGGCAAGGCATTCTCCTCGGGTCCCCTGCAGCCCCCAGCTGTGGCTCCAGCAGCTGCTGCTCCCTTCCCAAGGGAAGGAGAGGGGCTCACATCCCCTCCCTGGCCGTGCCGGGCTCTGGCTGTGCTGCTCTCCGCCTGTAGCACCCGATAGCTCTGCATTCACTGGGCGCCATTTATCTCTCCTTCAGCAAACACTTCCTTTTCTTGGAAGCAAGGGCTTCTTGGAACTGCCTTTCCCCAAGCTCGGCAGCACATGCCATGGAAAAAGCAGCATGGAGAGCCGGCTGCCACCCCTCCTTGGCTCCCTGCCCTGCCGGGGGGGCCTCTCCTGGTGCCTGCCCCATGGAGAGGCTGGGTAAATGTGTGGCCCTGTCCACCACTGCAGCCTTCCTGGGCACAGTGGGGACATCCCTGCTGTGGGTCAGGAGGAGCCTGTGGAGATGTGTGGAACTCTCAGTGGGGCAGGTCCTAGTGAATCCCTGAGGAAATCAGATATTCTAAGGAATACATCACAAGGATGCAGCTGCCTTCCTCCAGCTGAGCATTCTGCAGCCTCAGGTGCTGTGAGCAAGTGGCTGGGATGTGTGTCCAAGGAAAGGACCATCCCTGGAGTGAGAGCCCCGGCACTGAGAGATCAAAACATATGCTGAATTGGAAGAGACCCACAAGGATGATCAAGTCCAACTCCTGGCCCTGCACAGGACAGCCCAGCAATCCCACCATTCTCAATCCCTGAGAAGTGTGGTACAAACACTCCTTGAACTCTGGTTCAGGCTTGGTACCATGACCACTGCCCTGGGGAGCTGGTTCCAATGCCCAGCTGGCCTCCTGGTGAAGAACCTTTTTCTAACATCCAACCTAAATCTCCCCAGACACAATTTATGTAGGGGTGGTGTTTTTCGAACAGGGGCCTTCAGCTGCAGTTCCCTGTGCCCTCCATCCCTGCCAGCCTTCTCTCAGTTTGCTGCCACTGCCATGCCCTGTCACAGCTCCATGGTCATCACCACCTATCAGCAGAGGAATTTCCTGTGCCAGAATTTAAAATATCTCCTTGGGTTTGGGCTCTGCTCCTGTCCCTCTCCTTCAGCACATCACTCGCTGTTCCCTGGGTGAGTGGACTGGCAGCAGGCAGCAGCCCTCTCCTTTCTCCCTGGACAGCACCTGCCTGTGAGCTGCATCCTGCCCATTCCTGCAGGGCCAGGACACAGTACAACACCTCTACAGATCCTGTGCCAGCTGGCAGGCATGGTGGGAAGCAAGCTGCCTTCTGCCACTCTGTGTAGGTGGCGAGAGTCACGGGGATGAGTGTCATATCCCTGAAGAGGACCCTAAATGAGGTGGCAGCAGTGACATGCCCCAGGGTGAGTTAGCAAAGTCCCTGTGTCCCAACACTGCCCTTGGGTCTGTGACTACCTCCTCATGGTCATGGGGTGTGGAAGGCAGCTGAGGGAGGTGTCTGGTGGGAGATGGAGAAGAGCTTTGGTGGCAGAGACAGATGCTGAGATGCATCTATCAAGGACTGGATCCCATGTGGTGGGGAGCCCTGTGGCCATGGAGAGGGACACAGCCCAGCTTCCCTGGGAGTAAACGTGCAGGTGTGCTGTACACTCTGCTTTGAAAAACTGTGTGAGCTTGGTCATAGGTATGTGGCAAGGTGAGGAGCTATCCCACCAGCTGTGACCATCCTGGGGCTGTTTGGTGGGAGCTGGGAGCCTTGGCACCATGTTCCATGGAAGAGAGACACCTGGATGCCAGCCATGACCTGGGCACCAAACTGCTGTAGTCCTGCGGCCACAGGCTGTGGGCAGGTGTGGGAGGCAGAGTGCTGGCAGACCAGGCAGGCAGGAATGCTCCCCCTGCCTGCACAGAGGCTGTGGCGAGGCATGACAGCGTCAGCCGGGCTTATCTCTGCTTTCCCAGAGCAGCTGAGTTACTGGAACTGCATTCCCTTATCAGGGAACAGGGGATCTTGCTGGGAAGATGGGCTCAAGGTGCGACAGCATCAAGCCCCTGCTGACGCTAAGCTGCTGGCGATCCCTCAGCCTGGAGCTTGCAGCTTCCTCTCCGTCCAGCCCTGCGCCTCCTGCTCAGCCCTGATAAACCTGAGAGATCCTGAGCCACGTGTTTCCCTGCTGCCTGCCCAGGGACCCCTCCTGCCCTGCCGTGTGCGGCTCAGGGACCCCAGCATGGGCTGAGGTCTTCCCAGCTCCTGCTGCTGCTGGAGATGAAGGGCTGGAGGCAGCCAGCTCGGACGAGCTGGGCCGGAGTGACTGCATTCCTGGCCAAGCCTCGTGCTTGGCCTGCTCTCCTGAAGCCGTGGGAAGGCAGTAGCTTGGCGACCCAATGTCTGCCTTTGCCACAGGGATTCATGAAATCCAACTCATGTTGTGGAGTAACCTGTGAGGGCCAGGATGTGGGAATGGGAGGTGGGAGGCTCCACTGTGGACACAAAATCACTGGGAGGATGCACAGTGTGGGCTCCCGCAGCCATGGGCACCAGCCTTGCTCCTGCTTCCACAGGCCTTAACCAGGGAATGGAGCCCAGCTGGTTCCCACTGTAATAATTTCTATCACACTTGGATGCTAATTTTAGAGAGCCAAGAGCACGTGATGCGTCCCCTGCCCTGCCCGCGTGGTGTTCTCCTCACAAATCCTTTCTGGCATCCTCTTCTCTCATGACTGTGCTTCTCCCCTTGCCCTCTGTGCATGATTCAGAGCGAGGAAGCACAAGGCATCTGTCATCTGCCCGGTCCCCACCACCGCTTTCCTGCCAGCCCTTCCCTTCTGTGCTCCACTCACAACCCTGTGCTCACCACCCTCCTCTTTCCACAGGAGCGCTTTGTGGACCTGTATGGGAACAATGCTGCTGCCGAGGTGAGAAAGGGCCAGGAGACCTTCAACAAATGGCTCCTGACCGGGGCGACAGTGGCCGGAGTGCTTCTGCTGGGATCCCTGCTGAGCCGCAAGTGAGAGCCGCCACCAGCCCCCCGTAGCCAGGACGGCTGCGCCTTCACCGCCACATCCACTACACTCCGCTCCCGAGCACACCACTGGCACAGGGGGGCAGCCCCTCCATCCCGGCCGAGCACCCTGCTCCATGGAGTTTTCTCCCTCGTGCCGCCAGCTCCTTTTATTGTAGCCCGTCTTATTTACTGTTCCGTTGTGTTTTAAAGGCGCTGAGGCCAATGCAGCACTTCAGCCACCGGCTCCCAGCACTGGGAGATCCAGGCAGCTGGAGGGGGCACAGGCTAGAAGGTGTCCCAGCCCTGCAGCGTTCTCCAGATAATTTGGAAGAGAATAAACAGACTTATTTTTGCATGTGTGAGTGCGTGCGTGTGTGTAGATGTGTCACTAATATAAAGTTCCCCAGCCAGAGCAAGGGTCAGGCTCCATGCCCCTGTCTCTGGCACGCTCAGGCACCAGGAAGAGGCAGGCTGCTTGGTGGGATGGAGCTTCCCTGCAGAATCCCTCTCTTGTCCTTGCTTCTCCAGTCAAAGTTTATTCCTGTGCCAGGGGGAGCAGGAGGAAGAGGCAGAGGCCAGAGGTGAGGAGCTCTGCCCTTGGTCAGCCCCGTGTGAATTCCTTTATCCTCACATAGTCAGTTGCTGGGAGCTGCGGCCTGTCCCGGATGAGGATGATGTGCCAGGCCCAGAGCTGTGCGTGGTTTGAAGGGTTCTTTGTCCTCTTCCTCCTCCTCACTCCAAATGTAGATGGCAATGAGACAGTGCTCATCCCTTCCCAGCCTGCTCCTCTGGGCTGGCAAAGGAAGGAGGCAGGAGAGGGGGAGAGTGCTTGTCCCTGGTACAAGGGGCTTTGCAGAGAGTTGGGGCTGTGGTGTCCAGGAATCCAGAGCTGGGGACTGGAAGGGTCAGGGGAAGCACCTTCACCGGGGTGGCAAAGCCCAGGGAGCAGAAGATTCATGGGATGAGCGGGGAAGCAAGCCCAGGGGAGATGGGAGTGAGAGCTTGCACTGGCTGAGAGCCATCTCCACCTCGGGGGAGCCTCTTCGGGGACAATAGGAGCTGTTGGCCTCTCCACTGCTGTCCCACATGTTCCCAGTCCCATAGTGCAGGCAGATCCCTGTCCCCATGAGTGGCTGTGATGGCTGCATGCAGTGACTGAGGTGTCTGGCTTCCCTCCCACTCATCCCCATGCTGCTCCCTCTGCTGCTGGAGCAGGGAACCTCCAGCCTTTGAGCTGAAATTAGCTTCCAGAATAAACACCTTCATCCTTCGGAGCTCACCGCGGGCAGACACAGCTGTCCACAGCTTGTCCGTGTACATACGTCCCGCGCTCTGCTGTACATATACGAGTAGTTTTTAATTCATTTGTGAATACTATTAATGCTATTTTTGTTATCTTGTCTGTCCGTATTTATGTGTGGGACCGTGCTCCCTGCAGAGGCCAAGGTGGGATGGAGGTGGGGGGAGAACCGGAGGCTCCAGGGGGGCTCACTTGGCCACTGAGCACGGACTCGCGCTCCTCATGTCGGACCCGCTCAGATCCTGCATGAGGAGCACGAGGATTAGCATTAGCCCATTGAGCGCTTCGGTTTGCAGGTGGAGGTGAATCCACAAATAAATTTGTCATTCGAGCGGCTGGTGGTGCTGTGGTCTTTGCAATCGCTGGGAATTTGAGCAACTTTGGACCCAAAGGAGTGAGCTTCAGTGGGATGGATGGATGGACGGATGGACAGATGGACAGATGGACGGGTGGTCGGGTGGATGGATGGGGTCCTCTCCCTGCCCAGGGAAGGGTTAGGGTGTTCCAAGGGTAGTTTGCTGTGGTCCAGAGGGATGGTGGTGGGGTGGGATGGCACTAAGGGGTGATGGGGGCAGGAGAGCCCAGGGCAGGCTAAGAAGCTGGGCTGGGGGTGCTGGATTTGGGGACATGGGCTCAGCACCCATAGTCACGCTGGGAGGAGGAGTGCGGGAGACTCATAGCCTCACTGGGATACGCAGCCCCTCGCATTCCCGGGTATTCACCTCCAAAGAGCACCTTCCCTTTGTGCGGGGCTCATTCCAGCACGGTTTGTCCACACAAACTCTCGGGCTTTTTTGGGATGCCACAAGCATGGGGAACACCGAGCCATCCCACATCTCTCTCACGGCAGGACGCGCCCAGCTCAACCTTCCCCAGACCCCCCCTCCCCTGCCCTTTCCGGGGGCGCCCCGGAGCAGCGGCCGGGCCCTGCGGGCTCCGTGGGCTGGCGGGACGCGGTGGGAGCCCGTGGACACGAGCACCATCCCGTGGGCAGCGGGAGAAGCTGCCGCGGAGCTGCGGCCGCAGCGGCTGCGGGAGAGGGAGCACGGGGACACATATGACCAATACAGCTGAGAGGATTGGGGGGAAACCCAGCCCCCGAGGGCCACCAGCCGCGTCCCCAGCCATCCGGAGCCTCACACTGGGGACGGATCCCATCACGGCACAGGCACAGCGGAGGACACAGCGATGCCCCGTCATGGAATTGGGAATGGCACCCTGCCTGGGAGATGTGGCTGAGGGGGCTCCCCGAGACACCCCACAGCACACAGGGCTGAGCTACGCTCCTGCTTTAATCCATGCCGAGGATGGGGGGGTCTGTGGGTCCTGTAGATGGGCGCTCTCCCAGCCACGGAGGCACGATGGCAACGGGATGGTGATGGGGACACAGCCGGCGGGGGCTGGCAGGTTCCCACGAGGCAGGCGATCTCATGGCTCGTACTGCAGGTCCGTGGCGATGAGCACGAAGCCCTGTAGGAAGTCAGGGTGAGAAGGGGGATATGGGGGACATGGGGGACCCTGGGGTAAGGGGACAGTGGTGGCACCCACCTGCTGCAGCGAGAGCCGGGGTCTGAGCAGGTTGAGGCCATGTGGGAGGGGCAGGGTGATGCCAGCCTGGAGCCACTCTGTGGGGAGACAAAATCATAGCAGGGGATGGCCCTGGCGCAGCTGTGGGAGGATGGGGACAGGACGGGAACAGCACTTACTGTTTGCCCGGGGAACCCCAAAAAGCCACAGTGCAAACTTCAGCAAGGTCTCCAGACGCTTCACCTGTGGGACAGGCAGGCCCTGAGCCCGGCACAGCGCAGGCAAAGAGATATGTGCTGCAGGCAGGGCTCAGCCAGACTTGCCATACATGGATTCCACAGCACCCCCGATTCCCCCTAGACCCTGCTCCCAAGGTGATGTGGAATCCAAGGCTTCCCTTGGCTTCCCTGGCACAGCCACTCACCTCCACTGGGCCCACATTTGATGCCACTTGTGTCACATGGAGCCTGGAGGACAAGATCAGGGTCAGAGCCAGGCACAGGGATAGGAACTGTCCAGTCCCAGGATAGGGACAGGCTGAGCCCCATGGTGGGACCAGGACCCACCAGATATGAACTGGTGGCAGGATGGGGTCTGAGCAGGTAATATGGGACTCAGAGAAGCAATTGGACAGAGATGGGGAATGGGGGAGCTCTCCAGGTAGGTCCTGGGTGAGTTCAGACCCAGCTCAGGGTGGGGCACTAACCCTGTCAGTCTCACAGTGCCCCCGAGCCTGTTCCTGGTGATTGTTGGCTTCCCAGTCACGTTGGCATCCTGCAGCAAGAAGAGACGTTGGAGAGACCGGGGCAGTGCCTGCAACCCAGCATCACCCAGCCAGGAGCAATATACCCAATGGGATATTGCTGGCCCCAGTATTCCCCCCATACCACCCAGCATGGCCCCAGCCAGGAGCACAGGCACACCAGCCCCAGACAAGCCCTTTGGAGTCCCCTGGCTCCCCGAGCTGTGGCAGTAGCAGCCACTCACGATGTTCAGCAGAAAGGCAGGAACACGAGTGGCGTTGGGCAGCACCACGAAGGCCTCGGCAGAGCTGAAGAGGGTCCCGTGCAAGGCATCAGGATGGCAGGAGAGCAGGGGCTGCTGGCGAGCCCAGAGGTGCAACTCCATGGGCTGGTCTGGATAGCGCTCCTGCAGCTGGGAGGGACAGGGCAGGGGTGACACAGAGCCGTGCTGGACGTGCCCCCCATCAGGTCCCCACCATTGCCCGGGTCCCATGTGCCCATCACTGCCCTGCCCACGTCCTTGTCCTGTGGTGTCCCATTCTGTCTGCATCCCATACTCCCTGCAACACAACCCATTTCCAATGCACCCCATTCCCTGTCCTGTTCCTCGTGCATCCCATTTGACCTCTGTGTCATCCCATGTCCCATCCCACCCGCATCCTTTCCCTCCTGCATCCCATCCCTCCTACGCCCCATCCCCTGTCCCGTCCCTCCTGCATCATTTGATATGTCCCACCCTCCAGCATCCCATTGCACCTTCTGTTCCTCCTGCAATCCCATCTTGTGTCCCATGTCCTTATCCCACCTACATCCTGTCCTTCTCCATGTCCTACCTCTGTTCCCTTCTCCCTGTGTCCTGTCTCACTCACCTCAGGGGAGAAGACCTCCATGCTCTTGGTCCTCAGCTGGAGCGGGAATTGCCGAGGGAGCTGGAAGGTAGGGAGGGATCAGGGTGCTGGGGCCGAGCAGGGGTGGGCATGGGGACACCCCAGTGGCACCCCCAGTGAGGACAGCTCTGCCCTGCAGCCATCCCTACCGTGTCACTGGAGAAGTTCCTGCGCAGGGCCCCGGCTGTGAAGTACGTGAAGGCGGCTGAGTTGGCAACGAGCTCGGTGACAGCCAACAGCAGCATGGGCTCGTGTGCCATGGGCGCTGTCTTGGGCAGGGACGTGGGCAAAGCCACGGGCAGTGCCATAGGTAATGCCACAGGCAACGCTACAGGCAGTGCTGAGGATCTCTGCTGGTTCGTGCCCACCCTGAAGATCTCTCCCTGCACAGACACACAGATGGATGTGAGAATCAGCCAGGCTCCCCTGTTCCCAGATCTGGCCCAGGGATGCCCAGGATGGCATTACCTTGATAGCAATGTCCCCATACTCCTCTGTGAAGGCCGGCGGTCCCAGCAGGGAGTAGTCGATAGCAGCAAAGGTGTCCAGCTGGGTGGACACTGCAGGGACATGGGTGCGGGTGGTCAGGAGGAGTCAGACCACCAGCCCCCTCCCACAGCCTGGCTCTGTCAGGATGCAGCCCCACAGTGGGGTCCTGCAGATCCTGCTGGGCGCCAGTCCGGTCCACAGTCCCCCAGGACCACCCTGCCTGTCCCCAGTCCTGAGGTCCCCTCACTCACCTTTCATGTGCTTCAGGACAGTGTCCAGTCTGTCAATGCCCCTTTGGAGCACGAGGCAGAGCTGGAAGCAGAGCAAGTGTCAGTAAGCCCAGGGATGAGGGTCTCCAAGCCTCTCAGTGGGCTGGGGGAGACAGGGACACTGACACCTGAGGGCACAGAGGCCGAGCACCCACCTGCTTGTTCAGCTGCTGCCTCAGGGTTCTCTGGAGCAGAGGTGCCAGCAGGTTGTACAGCCAGCTGTAGGGCAGAGTGACGTGCTCAGATCACCTCATGGCACCCACCCAGCCTCCCCCAGCCCACCATCCTGGCTGGGGCACCAGTAGTCTTTGCATGCCAGGGACAGGACGGAGCAGGGGGCTTGGCATCACCTGTAGCCACGGTGAAACTCCATGTGCAGGTCAGTGCCGTGGGTGTCACAGCTGGCGCTCCAAACCGTGGGGTGGCCACTGCCATCCTCACTGATCCCCAACACCGCTGCCAGGGCCAGGTCCTGCATGCGGATCTCCACAGAGCCACTGTCCTGGCTGGGGACAGAGTGGGTGAGCACAGGGACAGCGGTGACACTGAGCCACCCTGAGTCCTGTCCCTGTCCCCATGAGGACTCACATGGCGCCCAGCTGGGCTGCCCAATCGGCGCTGAGCTGGATTCTGGCACGCTGCACCACCAGCCTCACCCCCACATCCTCAGCAAAGTCCAACGTGGATTCATTCATCTGCAGTTCATGGATGTGAATCCTGCACAACACAGGCAAATTGGGCTTGTGGCTGTGGCACAGACAGGGATGGGGACAGGGACAGGAACCCCACAGGTGGCTCTTACCGTGGCACAGCGTAGGTGAGAGTTCCCAGGAGCGGGGTGTTGTAGGAACCTGTCAGGTTCAGCTCATGCTCCTTCTGCAGCATTGACTGGAGCAGCTGCAGCCCAAAGCGCCGGCCTGGGGCAAAGTGGGAATTTGGGGTGATGCTAAGGAAGTGGCTGGGGTACCTGGGGTGTCAGGACAGTGAACAACCAGGTCCAGGATGATGCTTCCATCCCCCATTCCTGGCAGACTTGGCATCATTCCTGGAGGAGACCATTGGTTCCCCTCATTCCCCGTCCTTAGCACTCTGGGCATCATCCCCCACTGGTCTCTCCCAGCCCTGCCTCCTCAGGAGCACAGACTCACCGAACTCCAGTGTCCTCGGGGTCAGCCAGGCCTTGATGCCAGGATTGGTTCCGGGGCTGGTGATGGTGGCAGAGATACAGATGGGCAGCAAGAGGCAGAGCCACACAGTACCTCGATGCTGGTCCTGGGACCTGGAGGCTGGAGCAGAGGACATGTCTGGGCGACCCGCAGCTGGTGTAGAGACCCCTTCCCTGTGCACCAGCACAGACGGGACTTAAATCGGGGACAGGGAGCCCCTGGTGACATCAGCACACATGGGGACACCACAGTGCTCTGGCCACCGAAAGCCCAGCCTTGCCCAACACATGACTCAAAGGGGAAGCCGGATCCCCGTGTTCCGCACTTGTGCTCATTGTGGGAGCGGGGGAATGAGGGGTCCCCCAGCACTGCCTGCCAGCCCCCCATCCTGGGGTACACACAGTCCAGGGACACCAGCTGGGGCTCCCCACAGGGGCACAGGGGCCAGGGACACACAGAGACACGGCTGGGCCAAGGTCGCAAAGAGCTTCAGCTGTGCCCTGCCTGGGAGCAATGGAGAAGTGGAGGACACAATGAGCTGATCTTGGGGAGGGGGGCCTGCACCAGGGCAAACAGGGCTCAACCCATTTGCAGCAGGGAGCAGAAGCTGTTCCCACTTTGGGAAGGGCTCTGGGAACCCTGTGTAGGGTTACCTAAATTTCAGCGGGGATCAGGGTGTTCGGGGTGCAGAGGCAGCCCCCAAGGAAGTGATGGAAAGGTTGAGACAGAGTGAGAGCAGAACTGTGCAATCCCCTCCAGAAAACCTCAGCTGGGGGAAAGGAGCCACCTGCACTGCACACCCACCATCAGCAGGACCGTCCCCTAGCCGGGGTGAGCCCCTCCAGTGCCATGGGCTGTGGGTGACAGGGGTCCAGCTGCCCTCCAGGATCCAACCTGGCAGACCCAGAGGTACCTCTAGGAGGGCCAGGGCCTGATCTCAGCACCACGGGGGCACACAGAGACCATGGGCAACCTCACCTGAGGGGCCACAGCCCCACACAATATACCTTATGGAGGCTTTGAAAGCAGCTGCCCACTGGCCCGAGAGGCGCAGTGCCACCAGCCATGGCTGCAGTGCTGGCCAGAGCCCCAGGAGTGACCCAGAGGCCAGCACTGACCCTGTCCCCCAGCCCAATGCCCACCACAGACCCTCTATCCCAGAGATACCTACCCTTGCTGCAACAGGGGGGTGTGGTGCCCCCCACCACGGGGGCCGCAGGTCCTGCCATGGGTCCCAGCTCCTCCGTGTCCCCGGGGACTGTACGTGGCAGTGAACAGCAGGGACCAGCTCTGACGCCAGTGTCCATCCCGGGTCCTGGTCAGACCACAACGTCACCCATTTCCCCCATCCCTAATCCTTTCCGGGATGAATCAGGTCCCATGAAAACACCGAGGGACCGGTTGGGGCAGAGGTGCCCGCGGGCTGGGCGCTCCCTGGGGCTCCCCGGCGCATCCTGGTGCTGCCGCATCCGGCATCCCGACACGTGCAGGCGGCTCAGCCCTGCCAGCCCCGCTGCAAGCCTGGCCTGGCTCCGTCAGCCCCTTCCCCAGCTCTCCTGTGCCAGGTACCCAGCGGTGGCCACCACGCGTCCCCTGAGGAGGGGATGACGGCCAGGGCTGCATCGCGAGGGCTCGGTCGTGGGGCACGCAGGGCTTGGACAGAGGTCAGGCAGAGACGTAGGGACACACAGGGACACACACGGAGCCCCTCTCCCCACCTCTCCAGCGGGAGCTTCCACATCAGGTGACAATGAACAGGTAATGACGGCACCCGGGAACACAGCACGGGAAGAGCCCCAGCGCCTCCCGCACCGCCCCCGGCCTGAGCAGAACCCCCACTCCCGGTTCTCCCTGTCCCGGGACCTTCCGGGCTACTCCAGGAGGCCGGCCTGGGGCGTGCAGTGCGGGCGGGCACCGGGAGAGGGACCCACAGCCCCGTCCGCGCCGCGCTCCGGGACTGGGAGAGAGGAGCGCGGTGGAGAAGACAGCAGTGGGGACGATAAAGAGGATCTGGGGGGTGATGGAGGGGACCCATCCAAAGATGGAAAAATTCATCCACAGAGACCCAGAGCCCCTGGCCACGCTACGTGTCCCCTGCTGCTATGTCACAGCCAGGACAAGGGTGGACAAGTGATGCAGTGTCCTGCTACCCCAAGTCACCTGTCCCCTACACAGACCCTGCCAGGGGAGCTGCTGGGCTGGGAAAGCACGAGTGGACACGTACAGGCATGGACACGCTCGCAGCTGTGTGAGCAAACAGCCTGTGCCCAGGCTGGCCAACACCTTCCAGCCCCAAATCCCTTGGATACAGGACCCTTGGGAGAGGGGGGTCACCTAAAGGGTCCCACAAGAGCCCCTCCAGGCACCCCAATTGTACCCTGCCAGGCACATAAGAAGGTCTGAACAGATCTGGAAGAGGAGGTTGCAAGATCCTTAGGGTTTTTCTGAGTCAAGGGGAAGCTCAGGTCAGGGCAGCTGCCCGGGGCACCCCCAGCCCTCGGGGTTGCACAACCCCTGATGCAATTTCCTTGTTCCCAGAGGTTTGTCCCCACAGGCAGGGGTTGCACCAGGAAGAGCAGCAACCACAGAGAGAAGCACCCCAGGACTTGTATCTGCTCTCCCCTGCAAAAGGGTCAATCCTTGCGTCATCACTCCTGTAATCCCCCAGTCCTGACACAGCAACAATTGTGGGAGCCTCAGGAAGGCTCAGGAGTGCAGGTGGCCCAGCTGGGAAGGGGAGTGAAGGGAATTCCAAGCTGTGAACACACCACTGTCTAGGGAGATGGGAAACCACATTCCCCTCTGGCCACAGAACCCCACACCTGGCTCATAGCACTGTCCCCTCTGTGTCATCATCCCATCCAGGCGCCTGATCAGGGGAAGATGCGTCCCAGTACTGCTGCATTATCCCACCACAGAAGATAGGGGGCAAACAATCTTTCCTCCCGTGTCTGACCCTCAACACCCCATGTCTAAACCCAGGGAGTGAAACCCTACATGAACCACTGGGAGAGGTTCTGTGGGGGCAACGCTGGGACATGGGGCATTGGGACCAACCTGTAAGAAACCCCTTCCCCAGCACCACCACAGGGTCCCAGACTCTTTATCCCCCAGCACACCCACCCAGCCCATAGTGGTCTGCACAAATTGTCTCCCGTTTGATGGGACACATAACCCTGGGGCTAAACAAGCCCAAAACCCAGAGTGGGGGGTGTGAGGAGCAGGAAGAAAACACACGTGTGGTCATCAGGGCTTGTTTAATAACAAAACTCCAGCTATTGTAGAACAATATTCTCCAGCATCATTGTAATATACAATACGGGGAATGCTCTCAGCAATCTGAGAAGGAAGGATCCGGCCCACAGCACCCCCTGCCCAGGCTGCGGGGGGACCCCCAGGGCAGCCCCGCCGGGGAACCAGGGATGCAGGTGAGGCGCGGTGCTCAGGGACGGGGTCCCAGGGACGATGTCCGTGGTGGGTGGGACCAGGATCCCGGGAATGATGTCCGTGCAGGGTCCAGAGCGGTCTCAGCGGCAGAGGATCCGATCGGCAGCGGGAATGCACGGAGCCTGCGGGAAAGGGACACGAAGCGGCCGGTCAATACTTGTCAGGAGTGTGCCGGAGAGGTCAGGGATGGAAAGAAGGCAGGAGGAAGGGACATCCCCGGGAAGGAGAGGGCGCGGTGCAGATCGGGGGAAGGAGATCCCGAGGAACGCTGGTGCCGCCCGTCAGGAGCGCGGGTCTGAGCCGGTGCCGTGGGGTCCGCACTCACCTCGGAGGAGTCCCCAGCAGCGGCGGGGCGGGGGGGACCGCACTGCAGCTCCAGCTGCAGGTCCCAGATNGCAGCGGGCGGCCTCCCCGGGCCGCACCGCCTTCAGCGGGCCGCCGGCGCCCGCGGGCAGCGGCGAAGAAGCGACAGCGGCGACCTTCATGACGAGGGGCTGCGAGCGTGACGGGCAGAACCGGGACGCTGAGGGCGGACAACGAGCCCGCGCCCCGCCGCGCCACTTATAGAGAGCCACGGGCGAGTGGGCGGGGCCGCGGGGAATCCTCGGCCAATGGCAGCGCAGGAGAGGGGGACACAGCCCCGCCCACTCCATTCATGAGCCCCGAAGGGCAGCGTCTTAAAGGGGCAATGGCGGGAGGGGAGCCGTGACGGGCTTGGGCCGCGGTGCAGGGACACCGGCGTTGCGGAGGCTACAGGGGTGCGGAGCGCCCACCCTGCCCCGCAATTCACGCGGATGCTTGCCCTGAGGGCTCCCAGGGTCGGGCTCCTCGCAGCCCCGCTTGCCCCTTGCCCCCTCCAGTCCCCGCTGTCCCTCCGGGCGCTCGGGCCCCCCCGCACAGCCCGCAGCCCCTCCCGCCCCGCGGCGGCTCAGACCGTGAGACGCCAGGGTCGTGACGTCACCCATTCATAAAACCCCGCGCGCTGTCAGCGCGGCGCCGGGCGGGCGGTGCCCATGGCGACGAGGGCGGGGCGGGGACACACACCTGCAGCCCCTACGGGGGGCACCGGGACCCCCACGGAGACATCGCGACCCCCACAGGGACACCCGCACTCCCACGGAGACACTGGCATCCTCATAGGGATACGGGGGCACCGTGACCTTACAGGAGGCACAGGGACCCCCGGGGAACATCTGCACCCTCACGGGGACACGGTGGCACCGGGGCTCTATGGTGGCACAGGCGCAAGGGCATCCTCACAGGGGGCAGCCCGTGTTCCGCCCAAGTTCGGAGTTCCCCGTTCCCCCCCGCCTCCCGGGGCTCAAACCTCCGCAGGGCTGCTCGGTGGCGGCTGCCGGGGCGGGGGTCGCCAGGTTCGGGTCCACCCGAGGGACGGGCAGAGGGGTCGAGCGCTGGGTGCGTGGGGCGGCGTGGGGAGTGGGCTGCGAGCACGCTCCTGCCGCAGGGGGAACCGGTGGAGATTCCGCCATTGTGCGAGGCAGCCGGTCCTTGCCCCGAAGGGTTTCTGGTCCGAGCTGTAATTAGCGTTACTGCTAATTACCCCGCACCTGCGGGGAGGGCAGGCAGTGCCCAGGGAGGGCCCCGAGCGAGACCCCGGCACATCGCGAGCAGCTCGAAATGTTGTGGGAAGGGAGGGAGGCAGACAAAGCTGCAGCCTCAGACACTCCCGGGTGTGTGTACAGACACAGACACGCAGGGTGGGGGTGCGTGTGCACACACAAAAAACCACACGTGCTTGCACACACAGGTGTGTGTGGGACACACCCAAATATGTGCACAGGATTCACACGCATACATAAACCTGTGGAGCCCAAACACAGCCACANCCCCGCCGGTGCCGCGGCAACGTCGGCACCAGCGCCCGTAGCCGCGAGTAGCAACCCTTCATATCGTACAGCAGCGCGGCGGCCGCCTGCTCCGCAGCCACCGGGGACACCCCCGGGCCCGGCCCGCAGCGGGCGGCCTCCCCGGGCCGCACCGCCTTCAGCGGGCCGCCGGCGCCCGCGGGCAGCGGCGAAGAAGCGACAGCGGCGACCTTCATG
>VWYP01019003.1:440473-467557 GCA_013400435.1 Pycnonotus jocosus | reverse complement strand
GGGTCGGGCTCCTCGCAGCCCCGCTTGCCCCTTGCCCCCTCCAGTCCCCGCTGTCCCTCCGGGCGCTCGGGCCCCCCCGCACAGCCCGCAGCCCCTCCCGCCCCGCGGCGGCTCAGACCGTGAGACGCCAGGGTCGTGACGTCACCCATTCATAAAACCCCGCGCGCTGTCAGCGCGGCGCCGGGCGGGCGGTGCCCATGGCGACGAGGGCGGGGCGGGGACACACACCTGCAGCCCCTACGGGGGGCACCGGGACCCCCACGGAGACATCGCGACCCCCACAGGGACACCCGCACTCCCACGGAGACACTGGCATCCTCATAGGGATACGGGGGCACCGTGACCTTACAGGAGGCACAGGGACCCCCGGGGAACATCTGCACCCTCACGGGGACACGGTGGCACCGGGGCTCTATGGTGGCACAGGCGCAAGGGCATCCTCACAGGGGGCAGCCCGTGTTCCGCCCAAGTTCGGAGTTCCCCGTTCCCCCCCGCCTCCCGGGGCTCAAACCTCCGCAGGGCTGCTCGGTGGCGGCTGCCGGGGCGGGGGTCGCCAGGTTCGGGTCCACCCGAGGGACGGGCAGAGGGGTCGAGCGCTGGGTGCGTGGGGCGGCGTGGGGAGTGGGCTGCGAGCACGCTCCTGCCGCAGGGGGAACCGGTGGAGATTCCGCCATTGTGCGAGGCAGCCGGTCCTTGCCCCGAAGGGTTTCTGGTCCGAGCTGTAATTAGCGTTACTGCTAATTACCCCGCACCTGCGGGGAGGGCAGGCAGCGCCCAGGGAGGGCCCCGAGCGAGACCCCGGCACATCGCGAGCAGCTCGAAATGTTGTGGGAAGGGAGGGAGGCAGACAAAGCTGCAGCCTCAGACACTCCCGGGTGTGTGTACAGACACAGACACGCAGGGTGGGGGTGCGTGTGCACACACAAAAAACCACACGTGCTTGCACACACAGGTGTGTGTGGGACACACCCAAATATGTGCACAGGATTCACACGCATACATAAACCTGTGGAGCCCAAACACAGCCACAAGTACACGCACACAACAGAGGCACACACGGATGGATGCACATACAGGTACACACATACACGTGTACACATTCATGCACACATACACCCTGCCTTGCACACCAACACGTGTGCCCAGGTGCCAACGCAGCTCCCCCTGCCCTTTATGGGGTTGGGCTGGAGGGGCCAGATCCTGCTGCATGTCCCCAAGCATTCAGGGAGCCGAAGGCCTCCCCTTCTTCTTCCTCTTCTGGGGAGGGCAGCAATCCTGGAGAGCATGGATGAACTCCAACCCTGCCAGCCTGTCTGGGGGGACCTGGAGCCCCCTCTCCCTCCCTCTGTCCCTCCTCCCTGTGTCTCCCAGCCTGGTGCGGTGGCGGTTCCCAGGGTGGGCACGGCGCTGGGGTCGCCCCCTCCATTCAGGGCTCGGCGGAGGGCCCGGTGCTGCCCGGTTCCCACCGCGGCTCTCAAAGCTGCTAATTAGCCCCCATCTGGCGGCAGTGGCCGGGCCGCGGCGGGAGGCCGGGGACATTGTGCACAGGAATGTCTTTCAGGGCCGCCGGCCGGCCGCCGCCACCGCCAGCTGCGCCGCCAACAATGCCAGGACGAGCCGGACCCCGCGCCTCTGCCACCGGCCACCCCGAGCGGCGTAGGGAAGGAACGTCGATGGATTTCGTGGCCGTGTGGGTGTCATGGCACACATGGCACAGCCGCCCTGGCACAGCCACTCCGCCACAGCCACTCCAGTTGCCCCTGCCCATGGGATGCCCCCGAGAGCAGGACACCCTCATCACCCCATTCCTCTGCATATTGGGGTGCTGGGGTCAGGGCTGCCAGTGTGGCACCGGGACACTGCCTTGGCCACAGCTGGCCGCGGGGTCCCCGGCTGGCATGGCACGCTGGCCGGCGCAGCAGTGTTGTCCGGCAGAACACAGAGCTTCATTTCCATCTCAATTCTGGGAACGGGGCGCGCGGCGCGGTAACAGCAGCCTCGGCCATATGGTGCTGGCGGGGCTCAGCCCGGCCGGGGGGGCAGCCGGGGGGCGGCTGCTTTGCGCTGAGCAGGGGTTGCCCGGCAGCCGAGCACATCAAAGCCCCCGGCCGCCCCCAGCCCGCCGGGACCACACAGGACACGGCCGAGCCAGGCCACCGAGGGGCCGCAGGGCTGCCTGCGCTGCTGTGATGGGGTGGACGGGGTACTGCCGGCACCCCAGAATCGGCAGCACCCAGCCTCGCTCTCTGGCATGCAAGGCTGGAAGGCAAACACGGACACCGCAGGTCAGGCTGGGCCCCCAACAGTGACCAGGACCCCCAAACTTGGGCTGCTCCTGCCCTGGCTGGGCTTGGGCTCCATCCAGATCCTCTCTCCCGGTGCCATCCGCAGGTCACCCCTGAGGCTACACAGAGCCTCCACGCCCCCATGTCCGCATGACAGTGCTGAGCCAGGGTTGCAGATGTGCCGGGGCCGCCGGCACAGCTGGAGCGAGGCCGAGGCCTGAGAAAGCCCCTGCGCATTCCCCTCCCGCCTTCTCCCTTCCCGTTCCCAGCTTCCATCCGCTGCAGCCCAGACCAGCTGGAGCCAGGCAGCCCTTCCTGGGATTTATTCCAGCTTCCTGCCCCTCCTCGCCGGCCGGCTGGGGCTGGGGCTGCCTTGGGCTGCTTCCTCTCCCTGCTCGCAGCCGCCGGCCGGGCGCCACTGCCAGTACCCATCATCACACAGGACCCCAGCTCTCACCACCAGCACCCACCACTCCATGGGACCCCAGCGCTCATCACCAACACCCACCCTCACAGCAAGGATCCCACACTCTGCATGGTAGAGCCTGAGGCACAACTGCAGCACCCATCATCACTCATCTGAACCCCTGCTGCAGTGGGGGGGCTCTAGAGACAGGCAGCCCTGGTGTGCCTCCCCTCACCCCAGGCACCAATACTCCCTGAACATGAAACCACCCTCTCCTTGCCTGGCATTTGCACCCTGTGCACCCCCAGCTCAGCCCATCCCACCCCACTGCAATTCCTGATGGGAGCTCGGCAAAAGGAGTGTGGGCCCAGGAGCTCCCCTAGCCAACGGGCATCTAGACCACTGTCATGAAGTGCCATGGGTGAGTGGGTGGGTGAGGATCATCCCAAACCCCACATCTGCTGGCAGCAGAACAGGCAGCTTTGGCCCCTGCCCTAGCTGGGCGCAGTTCAGTGGATGGAGGTTTCCTGCCGGAGTCGGCACATCCATGTTTCCGCAGCCCCCACCAAGCCGGAGGGACCCTGCCGAGAAGGGAAAGTGGCCCAGCAGCGGCCCAGACACAGTGGAGCCGAGTGGCCTCGGCCCTGCCGGGACCGGAGGTGCCACAGGCCCAGGTGCAGCAGGCGAGCGGACCCGGGAGCGCTGAAGTGCCGGCTCCACTGGCGGCTCCTTGCAGGGCCCAGCACACTTCCTTCCTCCTGGCCGGCCCCGGCTTATCGGCCAGGCAGGGTGAGGGGTGACCCTGCTCTCCCCTTCCCAGGCCTTCCGCTCCCTGCAGCCCTGGGAAAGCTCCCGGCCACGCTTCCACCACACCTACAGCAGGCAGCAGCTGCTCAGAGCTCTGCAGGGCAGCAGTGAGGCAGGAGGTGATGCTAGCACAGGGGGGTACCCTGTGCACCCCTCAGGCTGCTCCTGCACTCTTCGGGCCTCTGGAGGCTGCATGGGGATGCAGCTCCTACCACCTGAAGCCAGGGACGATGCAGAGCTTCCCAGGATGCAGTGCCAGCTCCACACCAAGGGACACATCAGGGTGGGCAGTGGGGTCCTGACTCGGGGTAGGGTCCTGCACCCCAAGGCAGAGCAGAAGTCCTTTTCCATGGAACACTGGAGGCTGGTGAAATCACATCTGGAGTCTAGACTCAGTGACTCGGTGGGCTGGGCCTGGCGGCCGTGCTGTACCCAGACCCTGCTGCACACTGTTTGCTTAGCTGGAGGTATTTAATTGGAATTAAAGTGGCCCCTCTTGTTTTTGCGGACAGGGCTGTTGGAAAAGGAGCTGTAAGTCATAGAAAACATCTGTAAGAGCCTGCGAAGGGTCATTAGATGGCAGAACGCGAGGCGCCACTTTTAGTGCTCGCAGCCGGCGCAGGGAATAATGGTTCAATACGGCTTTTGTGGAGGAGCTGCCAAGCCAGCAAACACTTTCTATTTATTCTGGCAGTGGGCATGGCCGAAGGGATGCGGGATCCTCCACAGGGCCCCCAGGAGGGGTAGGGAGGACACTGCCAGTGCTGCAGGACACAAGGCAGCTGGTCCCAGCGGAGGCTGAAGTGGATGCTGGAGCTGCCCCTGCCTGCAGCCCCTTCAGTCCCGCCTGCACCACCATCCTCTGCCCATCCCAGCCCCAAGGGGTGCAGGATGGTGCCTGGCTCCCTGCAAGGAAGGGGGACAATCCGTACTGTCCTCACCCTGCTCCACGGTTGCGTCTTGGTCACCCGGCCCTACCCCTCCCATTCCTGCTCCCCCAGGCCATGGGGCGTTAGCCACAGTTCACTGAGCACCCCAGCAGCTGAGGCAAAGCACGTCTCCACCCTGTGGGGTTCCAGCATCCCAGCTCAGCCACCCTTCTCTGGGGCCAGATCCTGGCTCGAGCACACACAGGGCTCAGTGACTCTGGCCCTAAATCTGGGTATCACAGAGCAGGGGCCAGGCTGGGGGGAAGGCCCAGTGCCAGAGAAGTGGGAGGGGGAAGGGGACGGTCACTTGGTCACTTGGAAACAGCCACACAATGGCCACCAGCTCCACTGGGAGAAGGCAGCTGAGCGGGATGCCAATCCCGGTGCCGGCTGGGCGGCTGAGCAGGGGCACGGCCACACCAGCACTCCTTCCTTCAATATGGTTTAATATGAGAGAAAGCAAATGCACAATACAAAATTTAAAAACCGGCATACATCGATACCCCACCTGGGTGGCTGCTCCAACACACACAACACGATGCTCTTGCACAATTGTTTCGTCGTCTGTCACTTGCAGAGGGTCTTAAAGGGCCCCAGCCCAGCAGCGCTGGGCACAGCCCACGGGCAAGGTCACTTCTCCTTCTTGGAGGCTTCTGTTGGCTCTTCTTTGGAAGCCCCTGGTGCCTCCTTGGGGGTTGAGCTCTCCTCATAGCTGGGGACAAGAAGGATATGAGTAGGGCTAGCATCTCCCTGGGGACAGAGCCCTGTGCCAACATAGGCACAGCCCAACCTGTGGCCTTGGGTTCTGCTCCAACCATCAGCCCCCAGCACAGGAAGCCCCATGGGGCAGAGCCCAGGAAGGGAGATGAGGGATACATCCCCCCTGGACATCTCCAAGGATAGGGTGGACTCAGCCAGGGGCCAGCTCTGTGCCTGGGGATCTAGCCTTGTTCCCTATTGGATATCTTGGATAGCATATGCTTTCTTTGGCTGAGCACTGGTGCCAGCGGGGCCGGTTAACAGGGGAACTGCAGCAAGACCAACAGCAGTGTTCCCTCCCAGGGTCTCACTCCTCTGGCTGCAAACGCCCTCCAGCAGTGGCCCCAGGGCTCTGTCTAAGGAAATTGGAATACTGCTCCAAGCAGAAAGGACAAGGTCTGGGATATCAAATCTTCTTGCTCTTCCCAGTCTCCTCTCTCAGAATGGGAGAGAAGTCGACCCACAGCAGCACACCAACAGCTCCAGACTCTGCCCACAGAGTGAGGAGAGCTGGGAATAGGGAGAGCTTGGGCGAGGGAGAGCCAGGACCTGCCCCTACCTGGCCAGAGCGACAGACAAGGGACCCCAGTGGCAGTGGCTACATGGCACTAGGGCTCTGCTGCCGGCGTCGGCGGGGACAGGACAGTTTCTGCTGCATGGAATCAGCCAGGCTGGCCGGCGAGCCAGACACCGTGGGGAAATGGGTAAGTCTTGGTGTGTGAGGCAAGATTTCAGCAGAGGATTCATAGCTGCAGGAGAGAGAGAGGAAGCAGGAGGGGAAAGACAAGGACAGAAATGAGGCAGGGGAGAGAGAGAAAAAGCAAAAGAGTTTTGGAGTGAGAGCACCGAGAATGCACCGCCCTGTGCAGAAAGCCTAGCAACCCCCTTCACCTGCTTGCACCTGCTGGCCTCTCCTTGCCTGCAGACTCCAGGACAGGGCTGCAGAATGGAAAAGTGAGCACTGAAACTCGGGGATGAGGCAGCTCCCACTGGCATGAGCAGAGCCAGGCAGTCAGAACCTAGGGAGAGCAAGCCTCGGCAGTGGGGAGGTGGCAGTGGAGCAGCCCAGGGGCTGGGCAGGCAGCAGGGAGACGCAGCAGACCCTGTCCTGCCACTTGAGGACAGCGTGCCCACAGCCGGTGTGGGGGGCAGGGTGGGTTCCCACTGCTGAGGGAGGCAGAGCGGAGCTTCCTGCCTAGCGTAGGGAGGTTTGGCAAGGCTGAAAGCCATGGAGTTGATCCCAATGTCACCCACCTCTGCTCCACCAGCATCCCTTCCCTGGGCCTGCAGCACAGATCTGCTCACTCCCACCCCGCCTGCAGACCCTCACTGCTGTGAGACATCATGTGCAGGCAGAGACCACAGGAACTGCCAGCTCCAGGGAGGATCAGGGTGCACCAAAGCAGCACAGCAGAGCTACACCTGATGGGATTCCTGCGGTGGGAGCCACTGCCCTCCAGGCATCAGTCCCTCTGAATCTCACTTCCTCTGCCTGCAACTGGAGCCACTTCAAGGGAGGTCTGGCCCCCAGGGGCCATCAAGTTTGCAACCCTCCAGCATCCTGCCCTTGCCCTGGCAATGCTTTGCTGCTGGAGCAGCTTGTGCTACTGCTCTGAGAGGGCACTAGTCCCTGGCTGCCAGGCTCCCTGTGCTCCTTGCTGCCCAGTGGGCCCAGCCTCACAGCTCATCTATCCTCAGTTTCCTGGCAGGAGGTGCTGCTGCTGTCAGCTGGTGAGTCACAGCACTGGGGAAAGCGGCTGCAGGATCCCAGGTGCACAGGAAGGACGATCCCAGGACACTTAGTGCCTGCAGCAGCGATTGTCAGAAGCAAACATCAAAGGAGGGGCAGGTGCGGCAGGGCTGGGGATGGCCCAGCTGAGAGCCGCTGGGAACATGCATACCTGCATCTCCCAGGGGAGGGGAGGGAGGAGGGAGGACAGCTGGCTTCCCGTTTCGCCCAGTTTCCCTCTGAGCAGGCTGGGAGCTCAGGAACACTCCCTGGGCTGGGGCACTGGGGAGACTGGAGGGTACACAACCCTGCTTTAGGATGTTCCCTTCACTCCTCTGCATCAGCCATCGTTACTGTGTTGAGCCACCACCAAGCCTCGAGCATGATGGAAAAACAGCTCTCAGGCAGGAGGCCAGAGCTGCTCACCGACAGTCTGGACAGTCTCTGAGAACAGCTGAGCACAACAGCCCAGTCCCGTTCCTCTGTACCCACAGTCTCTGGGGCAAGGAGACTGCTGCAAACCAGGAGACTTTGCCCAAGTGGGGAGGATGGGATGTGCTCAAACCAGCCTTGGCTGCTCTCACAGCCAGCCCTTTCTCCCCCACCCACGGGCCCTGGGACACAATGACCAAGTATCTCCACACCAGGTGTGCAGTCCCACCCTCCCCTGCCTGCCAGCGCATGGGAAGAGCCTGTCACTGGGGCGTAAAGCAATACCAGGTGCTGCCTGCTGGTACCACACCACAGCTCCCACCCAGCTCCCGGGAGGCGGCTGGAGCCAGGCCCGGCATGTACAAACACAGACCCGCTCCCTCCACCCACGCACGTGCCGGCGCACACCCAGAGCATGCCCAGATGAACCCGTCCCTCCAGCTGTGCCCAGGCGTGGGAACATCTGCACGCTTCAATGTGCTCCCTCCAGCGCCGCCGGCAAAACAGCTCCATCGCCAGCTGAGGCTCACCTGAACATTTCGGTTACTTCTCCCTTTGCCAAGGCCACGAGAAGCGGGAATCCGATGCAGGCAGGGACCAGGTAGAGCAGCGCAGGCTGTGGGGAAGGAAAACAACTGTTAAACCAAACCACAAATCACCCCGAGGGTAGAGTGCAAGGTGAGCTCATGGCCTTGCTCCCTTTGCATCCATGGTATCTGTCACATAGCTACCCAGGGATTTAAGACCCCAAAAAGCAGCTTCAAGAGCCAAGTTAGAGCTGCAGCAGCATGAAGCTAGATTGGATATTAGGAGGGAATTCTTTTCTGTGAGAGTGGTGAGATCATGGCACAAGCTGTCCAGAGAAGCTGTGGATGTTCAATCACTGGAAGTGTTCAAGGCCAGGTTGGAACAGGGCATGGAGCAGACTCGTCTAGTGGTTGGTGACTCTGCCCATGGCAGGGGACTTGAAACAAGATGGTCTCCAAGGTCCCTTCCCAAACCACTCTGGCATTCTGTGAAAATCCTCGCTGTGAGTTCCAGTGGGCCATGAACACACCAAGAGCTCCTGTGCAGATCACAGTGTATGGGCTCCCAGAGCCCCCTGCTGCACAGCCAATGGGTGCTCAGGGCAGCTTGGTTGCAAAGAGCCAAAAAACACAGGGCTCCTGGCTGAGGGGCTATTGCTGCAAACAAGGAGCCTTGCCCCAAGGCAGCCTCTGCTCCAGTGGGGCACAGGACCTTTGGGCAGGGAAAGGTACAGGCAGGTGCTGGAACACCAAAGCCAAGAGAAGGAATAAATCTACTTTTTCCTGGCAGGATGCAAGAACTTCATGGCCAAGCTGGCCTGACCCACTTGGGATGTGCATCCACAGGAGGCAGGAAGGTGGAGCTCACCTGGGCATGCTTGAAGATGTGCATGATGAATATGGTGAGGCCCAGCCCAAAGATGTAGGCCACAAAGCTGGTGTAGAAATACGTGTGCGTGTTCTTCTTCAGGCTGTAAGGAAAGGGAAGAGCTCGATGACCTCCAGTCTAGAATGCCAGTGGCCGAAATGGAATTGGCCTGGTACTCTTGGCCATCTCCCACAACAGTGGAATGTGGGGAGCAATGCTCTGCCTGTGCAGCCCCTGGTGTTGTGGGAACAGTGTGGAACTGAAGACAGTAACACCCAGGTGAGAGGCTGGAGAAGGGAAGAAGGCAAGTGATCCTGCTGCTGGATGGCAATTGTGAAGGGAGGAATTGGGGCTGGGACCCAGGGAGGTCCCATTGTCTTGGTGGAGATGGGCCTGTCCCTGGCTCTCAGCAGTTGCTATTTTATCACAAGGATTCCCAGCAGGTGCAGGCAGGATGTGGGTGGTAACACCTGGAAGAACTGGCACAGACCAGAGGGTCTGTGCAAGAGCAGTGGGAGTGGGGCCACACCACCGCAGTTACAGAGCACCCTGTTCCCTGGAGCCTTTCAGTATGGGGCAACTGCTGCAGCCCAGCTGTAGGTGCAGCTTCCCTACGTGGGAAGGAGCTGCTTCCTCCAATGTCACTGGCAACGTGGAGGTAGCCAGCATTGCCAGGCACCGATTTGCATCCACATGAGCACTTTCCAGGTGCCAGCACCCCCGGCTCTTTCTCACGCCATCACTGCTTCCTCTCACTGCCCTCTGCTCCTTGGTTCCAAGGAGCTGGTGAGGCTCTGTGGGGCTGCTATGTGCTGCTGCCCTGATCCCCAGCCCTACCTATGCTTGAACTCAAACCACTCTCCTCCAGTACTCAGGACATAACCCCAGAGCCAGCCCCTTCTTCCAAGAGCTTTTCCTTACACCCCCTGGGGTGTCCCCACACCCAGCTCCAGAAGGGAGCACATGACTCTGCTCCTGGCTCCCCCTTCCCTTTTTTCCTCTACAAAAGCAGCTCAAATATGCTGCAAGATCCAACCTGCCAGAGACCCTTCCCTGCTGCCTGCTCACCTGATATCAAACCTCAGCAGCAAGGCAATGAAGATCCCTGCAGAGAGAAGGAAACAATGAGGAGCTGGGAGTGGCAGAGGAGAGCCAGCGAGGGGCCAGAGGAGCAGGGAAGGGACAGCGAGGGGCTGGAGGGGCAGGTTGAGGGAGGGAGGCAGGGCAGGACGCGCGGTGCTCCGGTGCCGTGCCCGGGGTGACAGCGCCCTCTCGTGGCACTCGGCACGGGCAGCAGCCGGACCTGCGGGAGACTCCCAACCCACAGGAGACCCGCGCAGGGCTGCGCCCGGCCAAGGACAGAGCCAGGCACCTGCTCAGCTCCCCACAGCCCCCTCAAAGGAGACCCCAGCCCCATCATCCCTCTTCTGTCCTCACCCGGAATGACAATGTCTCCCAGTCCCAGCATGGCGAAGTTGTCGGCGTCCAGCCCCTTCTCCAGCAGGTCCTGAGGGAAAACCACTGCGAGGAGCAGAGTGAGGCACAGTGAGGCAGAGTGTCCCCACTGAACAGACTCCAGCCTCACTAGGCCTGGCAAACACGGTCCAGAGCAGGGTAAGGGACCTGTCCCTGCCCTCAGGCCCCTCCTTCCCTGTAGCTTTCCTTGCTCTTTCTGGGACAATTCCAGGACAAGAAACCAAGAGGTCCCAGGACCCAAACTACCACATGCTCCACGGCAGCACCAGTTCACCTCTCCTGCTGTTTTGAGGCTCTGTGGTTTTTTGTTGTTTTATTTCCATGGTGTTTACTTGGTATGGACTGTTTTCACAAGCAGGTGAAACTGCACACTCCAAAGGTGCAGAGTGACCCACATAGACCAGGGCTCTGCAAACCATCCCTTTCTAGACACCTGCCATCCTTGAGGCTGGCCAATGACAGGGAAGACGGGTCACCAGCAGGAAATGTTCCTGCTCACATCCCACCCTGAGCCATCTCCAGAGGTGGAGGGTGCATGGGGCAGGGCTTGCAGTAAAACAGATCCCAGCACACAGAGAAGATCTACTCACGTTTTATTGGGGCCTCGAATGATTTGGCAACTGTCACCATCACGTTGGTGCCAAAGACCTAGAACAGAGGAGACCAAGGTGACCACAGCTGCACAGGAACACACCCCCACACTCAGCTACAGCCTCACCCCAGGGCCAGGAGTGGCCTCAGTGGCAGAAAATAGCCAAAGACCTGCCAAAATGTGGGTGCAGGAGCCCTGAAAGCAAGCCCACTGTCTGGGGGAGGAGGCATACAATGGCACTGGGGGAGGTGGCTGGTTCATGGCTGTCCTGCTCTCAGGGCAGCATTAGGACAGCACTCACATGGCAGATCTGCTGCCCACCACCCAGCCCTGCACTTCAGTTTTATACAGTCAGCTTTATGTAAAATCCAATTGGAGAGCAGGAGCTTCCAGCAGAATGTCCCCCAGCCTGGGAGCTTCCAGTGGGGACAGGGGCAAGTGCCAAATCAGCTGCAGTTTGCTCTGAGGTCATTTACTTGCACGGCCCTATCGGCTGTAACTACTGGCAGCATTTGGGGGGTGGACTGTAAACACTGAGGGCAGCCACCCTGATCTCTGCACCTTTTCATCTCCAAGCTTCCAATCCAGCAGGTACAAAAAAACAAGTGGTAGTTAGCACTGGGTGAGCAAGATCCTGAAGCCTTGGATTGAAGGGAAATCTTAAAGCAACAGATTAACTCCCATAAGGTGCAGCAAGTTCTGAGCATTGCCATGGAGTGACTGGATCAACACTGGGATCACGGAAAAAGCCACACATGTCCCTGCAAGACTATGTGGGGGCAATAGCATCAACCCATTGAGAATTCCTTCCTCCCTGAAACCCTCCTGGGATCTCACTGTGACTGAATCTATTGCAAGATCCAATTTCCTGCAGAGGGGAACAGTACAAGGGCCTCCACTTCAAGGCAGCCTTTCTGTAAGTCTCCAGCAATACTCTGATCCATGGGGAAGCTCAGATGGGAGACAGACAGCAAGTGGAGAGCAGAGGGGTGCACTCACTGTCCCCAAAGCATTGTGAAGACACTTGCACACTAAGTCTGGGGCACCAGGTGTGCTAAGGCAGAAGGCTGAGTCCTCTCCAGCTGAGAGCTGTGGAGGAAGTGGCCCACAGGCTAAAAAACCACAGAGCCCAGACTGTTAACGAGCCCAGGAAACAGGAGCACCACCGGCCAAGTACAAAAAAACCCACAGTAGCCAGGCATAAATATGGAGGGATTAGACAGGCAGCTGCAGAGCTGCTGGACAGACCTCAATGTATACAAGGCTCTCAGACATTTGGAAACATGGTGATTCAGAAGGTGGAGGCAGCAGGAAGGACTGAGGAATATGGACATTACAAGGATAAACATTCTCCCATGCATGGAGCAGAGCACACGACTGCATTCCTGCCTTCCTTGCCCCCCTTTCCACTACAAAAGCAGCTCAAATACACTGCAAGATACAAGGAAAACCTCAAAATGAAAAAGTCAGGGTGCAGCACTGGCTAAGGAAAAGGGACTGGAGGCATTCCAGGCTCTGGTCCTCTGTGCAAGAGAACAGAAGGACACCAATGAAACAGGCAGCTGACAGAGCCAAGGCACAGTTCATACAATCATGCTCAGTGTGCCCCAGAGCAGCTTCCAGCCCACCCAACTGCTGTCAGGCCTTGGGAAGACCATAGTGGGGAATACAGGACTGGATATGACACACACTGAGTACCCCACAACAATCCTGATGAGGTCCCTGCCAGCCCTGGGCTCTCTGAGTGAGACAATAAAAGAAAACACACTTGATGAGCCACATTCTGCCACTGTGGATTCTGTCATCAACCCTGCCACACCCCTCTGAGCTGAGAAAGTAAAAAATTCTGACTTCAAGTGTCTGTCCAGGCAGGGTGGTGCCTCCAGAAAGGCAGAATGCCAGGGACATGCTTCCACCAATGGCCTAAGGAATGCTCCCGCTTACCCAGAACACATCGTAGATGAAGAGGCCCCCGAGCAAGATGCAGCCAGTGCTGACGTTGTTCAGGTGCAGCAGCTCCACCCCGTTGAGGGAGAATGCCAGCCCAAAGAGATTGTTGGCAATCCAGTGCTGAGAAGGACAGGAAAAGGAGATCTGGGTCCCGCTGTACATGGAACTCCCACCTTGCATGGAAATGAGTCTGTGTCCATCCAGCCCAGCCCCCAGCTGTGCCTCCCTTACCTTTCTCAGCAGGTACCAGACCCCCACAACACTGCTCAAGGCCAGGCACACAAGATCCTTGGTGTCAAACTCGTAATTCACTATTTCTGCAAGAAAACAAAGAAGTCAGATTTGGAGCAGGCCAGGCAGCTCCCCTTCCCATGCAGGGCTGAGATGAGTGATTCCACAGCTGGGGAGCCCAGAGCTCAGTGCTCACGTCCCAAACAAGGGGACTGTACTCATGGTACACACGTGCAAAGCGCCTGGGAATGATTGGAGCGCCCTGGAAAGCTCAGACCTTCTCCTTCAGCCAGACTCTGCACATGGACAGCATCCACGGTCCTGCTGTCAGTAAGGAAATTGGATTCAGGCACTGCCTAAGGCAGGGAGAGACAAATCTTCTCCCTCTTCCTGTGCCAGTTAACTCCTAGTGGTACCACCAGAAATACTCCCTCACCAGTAAAGCTACTACAGGACAGGATACTTATCAAAGCATCTTCTGCCAGTGCAAAGATTTGGCCCAGATAAGGCAGCACAAACCAGTCAGACCTGTGCTTTCTAAGGGGCTTAAATAAAGGCTGTGCATTTAACAACAGCCATAGCTCCATCCCCACAGCACTCTGGGAAGTGTTTCTGGGGTCTCCGAGGCAGCACAGAGGCAAAGTGCCAGCCCAGTTCTGCAGGGACACATGTGGCTCACACTGGCTATGGAAGCTCACCAGGGAGCAAGAGGTGAGTCTTTGGGAAGGTTGTTTCAATGGGCTGAGAGTCATAAGATCAAAAAAAAAAAAAAAGAAAAATAAAAAAAAAAAAATAAAAAAAGAACAGTAAAGGCAGAAAATATTCAGGCTCCCCTACAAGACCGGTGAGCCAACATACCCTCCTTGCTCTCCCCGGAGCCCTGGGTGAAGAGGAGCTGGTACTGTTTGTTGGGGAAATTTGCAGGGAAGAATCTGTTCATCATGGGGCTGAAACGAGAGGTGTAGAGAAGGGCAGTTCGACAGAAACCCCACAAGATGTGCTGCCCAGCACCTCTGCGTTTGAGGGGGCCCCACACCCCCTCCCAAGATGGAGAAATGCCATCTGCTCCATCAGGGACTGGCAGGAGCCACAGCAACTCATCCTGCACAGAGATATGATCTGGCTATATGTGACAGTCCCCCAAATACTCCAGTGAAAGAAAATAGAGCATCATTCACAAGAAAGGAGGATCCACCCTAGACCCCAGCAAATGCCTTATGCCCACTAGCAACCCTCTGGGTACCCAGCACTGCCTGGGCCACCACTGACGGGCTCTGCTGCAGAGCCAGGAGCAGAGCAAAGCCCTTGCCCAGCAGCAGTCTAGGGAAAGCATCTGGTCCTCAATGCCCCAGAGCTCACAAAACAGGAAACCAGTTTGAGTTTTTCAGTTACTGAAACAGCCTGAGCTTTCAACATCTCGTGCCACGCATCACCATGGGAGGCCAGAGACATTACCACGAGCTCCAGCTGCCTGTGTCACCCACCCCAGTAAAGGTGCTGAAGAGCTCTCCCCTCTGCAGGGCAGCAAGGACTGTGCCAAGAGAGGTTTAAGATGGATATCAGGAAAAAGCTCTTCACCCAGAGGATGGCTGGGCACTGTTACAGACTCCCCAGGGAAGCGGTCCTGGCCCCAAGTCTGCCAGATTCCAAGGACTGCTTGGAAAACACTCTCAGGAACACGGTGGGATTTTTGCAGTTGTCCTGCGGAGGGTCAGAAGTTGGACTCGATCCTTGTGGGTCCGTTCCAACTCAGGATATTCTGATTCTGTGCTTCTGAGCCAGAGAAGCTCCTTAGGGTGAGTTGGCCTTGTCCCATGATGGTGTCCACTGACACCTGCACAAGCTCTCCCAGTGATGCTGTACACGGTGCTGGTTTCCAAGGACCCCCAGGGCTTTGGTTCCCACCACCAAGGGGCAACACCCTAAGAGGTTGGGCAAATACCCTAAAGACCTGGCTTTGCTGCAGAGCAGTGGTACTCTAAAATCCTCACAATAAAATGAACTGAAGCCTTGGGTAGCCCTGCCCCAGTTACACCCAACCTTGTGCTGTACCTGATAGTGTGGGACAGGGCCAGGATCCCCAGCACAAAGAAATACATGGAAAGCAGAAGATTGATGTACTCTTGAGAGAATATCTGCAAGACAAAACCACAGAAGGGTTAGTTACCACAGCATCCTCCCCATCCTCATGCTCCTGTTGGCAGCAGCTGTGTCAGTGCTCCAGGGAGATGAGAAGAATAGCTAGAATAACCCAAATTCCTGCATGCTGAGGGAGAGTATGTTGGAAATAGCCATGTGCTCAAAGAACAAGCACAATGGGCCCGTGAGCTGTTGTGCATCTGTAAGCTGCTCAGGTCAAAAAATAACTCCAGTGCTACAGAAAGGAGGTCAAAGCTTCCCCTGCAGAGCAGGGAGAGAAGCACTGCTCCCAGGGGCTGCCCAGGCCCAGGGGAGCAGCAGCATCCCCTGCCCTAATTAAACAGGGCATTATTAAAACTCCTGCCCTCCAAGTCACATGCTCCCTCACTGAATCACACCCCTACAAACCAGTGTGGAAGGATCCTGGGGCCCCCCATGCTCTCCTGGAAGGGAGATGCTGGAATAGGAGAGCACATGGCACACAGCCATTGGCAGAGAAGGGACTGAACTGTACCATTCCCAACTCTGCACCTTAACCCTCACCTCCTGGCCAGCCAGGAGCACTCTGGAACCTTGCAGGTATTGCAAAACAGCACAGCTGGAAGCTGCCATGCCCACAGGACCACTCTGTGCTGCAGCTCTCCCAGACCCCTCTGGGAGCTCAGCCCTGTGCCAGACCAGCATGGGCAGCCCAAGGTGCTTGAGACCAAGACAACTTCTCCACATTACCAAAAGCACATGCTGCTGAGAGCTCCCATCCATTACTCAGGTCACCTGACATCTAAAAGACTTCATCTGATCACACAGGGGCTCCCTCAGACCTGCAGCCGAAATGGCTCCAGGAGCACAGCATGCAGCACAACACAGAGCCAGCAGCATTTCCCCCTCAGAGTCCCAGCACCCCCTGGCTCCAGCCTGTGCCCTGTCAGGTTGGCCCATGGAGGCAGGAAGAGCTCAGGGCTATTTTCTCCTCGGCAGCTCTCCAGAAACAACCTGTGCACAAACAGGCTTTGATAACCCCCAAGCTGTGACAATTCAGGCAAGAACTGACGTCCTCCTGCACGGTGACACCAAAGAGCTCGATCTGTGCAGCCTTACACACCTTCTGTCCCAATACTAAGGGCCAAAAACAGAGTCATTCCGTTATGGGAGCTCCTGCCAGGCAGGAGGACATCCTGCCCCAGCTCCAGTGCAACTCACTTACTTTAAAGAAGAGGTAGAGCCCCAGGAGGGTGCAACTGGCAACAATAGGAAAGCGAGCAGCGTCTCGGCTGGTAATGGTCTCTGGCATCTCCGAAGAGTTCTGGGGAGAGAAGGATAGAACAGGAATGGATCAGCCCCTGCTCTGGCTTCATACCTGAGCAGGGGCTGAACAGACACAACCTGCAGGGCTCCACAGTGGTTTTAAGAGGGACAACACACCCACTGGCCCCTGCTATATCCAGAGGTGAGGCTGTGTCAGAGTCAAAGCTTGACCTGGAAAACACAAACCTTGCACTTGTCCTTCCCAGGACAGCCACAATTTACTGCTTTTCTCCTCCTGGAGAAGGAAAAAATCCTGTGCTGGCGTTGTTCCTTTCTCCCTGCCCGGAGGGGAGCTGGGCTCCCTCACCGCTCACGCCCAGCCAGCCCCATCTGTGCCACCATCTGTGATCACCCTGTGCACGACACATCTCTCCAGCCACCTCCTCATCCCTCACCTTGCTCCTGGGACACTCATCGCGCTCAAAAGCTCCAGATTTATAAATGCCTTCCAAAATCTTTGCACCAGCTCAACCAGCCCCTTTCAAGCCATTTCCCATGGGAGACCTTCAGCTTTCAGAGCAGGCAGAGGGCTGCCTGGTTTCTGCCTGTTCCCTGCCTGCTCCAGGCCCAGCTGGCTGCTGCTCGGAGATCTAATCTCACTCAGGCGAACACCTGCGGCCAGCACAGATCGAGGGCACCTTAAAAGCCCTTGTGCAGCTTATCCCAAGCACAGCAGTTGTCATGCTGTGCCTGGCCGAGCAGAGGTGCCCAAATTCCTGGTGTTCCCTGCAGAGTGAGAGATGAGAACCGCCCATCCTGAACCACGGCTGGGCTTTGCTCACAGCCTCCCATTGCCTGGGCTGCCAGAAGCCCCCCAAGATCAGCTGAAGCACCTGACGTTTAAAGGCACACGAGGAGATTTTAAAAACAGTAATAGATCAGACTGTGTAAAACAGTCCTTTCTCCTGAGCTACAGCAGCCGAACTGCCGGGATTTAAGTTTCTGCTATGAAATGCAGAGAACAGCGGGAGGAGTACCGGGACAGAACAGGATGTGCAGGCAGGGGAGCACCCCCGGAGCAGCCCCAGTGCCGCGGGGCATAGCCACACACGAGTCCCCCCAAACACAGCTCCTCCTGAGGAGGGACAAGGGACGGTTGTGTTTTGCAACACTTCAATTTATCGGGGCGGTGACGACGTGGCTGGAGAAGCCCCGGGGGCAGCCAACTCTCTCTCCAGGGTCCCCTGCGCCTCCAGGCCCAGGACCTGGGCAGGGGACATGCAGCTGCCGGCCCGCNCGCTGCCGTTGTGCGCCGCGGGCTCCTCCATGGCGGCTGCTCCCACCGCGGTCCGCACCGACACGTCCCCCTTACCGACCGGAAGTGCGTCACGCGTAGCGGCGCTGAAGCCGGCCCCGCCCCGGCGGCCCCGCTGCCAGGAGAAGGGCAGAGCCCGGAGAAGGGCAGAGCCCGGAGCCGCCCCCGCGCCGCCACCCCCGGGCCGCCACCCGCGCTGTGCGAAGGGCAGGGGATAGCCCGAGGGGGTCTCTGCGGGCAGGAGTCCCGGTGTCCCGCAGCCCCCCTGGAGCACGGGCGGGGAGCTGGCAGCTCCAGGTACCAGCGGAGCTGGTCGGGGGCTCCTAGGCTGCCCTGAGTTTTCCTGCCCTTCACCGTTTTCCAAGGACCTGCACCCGTGTTCTTGGAAGCCCCCTGACTGCTCTCAGCCCACTCGTGGTTACAGCAAACAGCCACTCTGTAAAATGGTTTATAAATGGCAGCAAATTCTCTCCATGCACTGGACTGGGACCAGGGCTCCGCTGGAAAATTGGCAAAAATGTGTGTTTTCCTCGCAAATACTCCAAGCCACTGGCAGCTCGGCTGTGCCACCAGCCTTTCTCCTCCTCCTCACCGAGATGAAAGTCTGCTGAGGAGTAAAAACTGGTGAAGATTTGAACACAGTGAAATGGTGCTGGTCCCAGTTTAGATCTGAGCCATGGGCAGGAGATGGGAGCACAGCAGGGATTATAACCCAAGTCTTTAATGTTTTTTAAATGTCTTTTAAATTTTATATTTTGAATAAAAGGCATCTATTTCAGGACCGGGGTGATTCATAGCTCCGTGTTTCAGGCGGAGGGCAGATGGAAAGGCCTCCTGGGAGCCCCTCTCTGGGGGGTTGGCCTCCTGCCCGGGATGCTGCCCTCTCCCTGCCACTGCTGTTCCCAGAGCCGAGAAGGATGGGCAGCAGAAGGCAGTGTGCCCTGCATCCCACCCTGCTGCCTGCCCACAGCACAGCACAGCTCCTGACCCCGTCACTGCCCCCTTCTAAATCCCAGCCTGGCTTGGGGATCCTCACAAAGGGCAGCGTCGCTCTGCAGAGCAAGATGGGGGAGTCTGGGGCTGCCCCCGTGGAGGTGGGAGCAGGGTGGTGGGGACCGAGCTGGTGGCACAAGGGAACCCATGGGATGGGGGGAGACTGTACTAGAGCTGGTGGCCACCCAGGGATGGCTGGCATTGGGACCGATGGCCACCCAGGGACAGATAGCACTGGAGCCAGTGGCCACCCAGAGGCAGATGGCACTGGGATAGCCCTGAAAGCACTCGCTGGAGCAGTTGGTACCACCGAGACCTGGCACCTGCGGGCCCAGTTGGGGGCCACAGGCAGTCCCTGGCCCCCTGCCAGCACCTCCTCCTTCCACCCTCCCTCCTCCTTCCACTCTCTCTCCGTTTCCCAGCGCCTCACCGTGGCCTCCCTTGGCCTCTCCTCCCACTCCTCCCATCCTCCAGCACGGCCGCATTTTTCTGGGTTTGAGCTCATTCTTTCCACTCCCCTCTCTGCTGACTGCCAATTTTCCATCCCGTGGCCCCCCTCCACCGTCTCCTGCCACAAGGAAACACCAGCTGCAGCTGTGGGAGGGACCGGCAGCAGCAAGGAGCCCCTGTCCCTCGGGTGCAGCCCCCAACCCCGGTCTGGCTGATGCTGTGTGAACCACAGCATCACCTCCAGCAGCACCAGGAATCGACGAGCCGGGAGCTCCAGGGCAAAACAGGAGGAGTAGAGCAGCAGCAAGGATGGAGCAGCAATGCCATGGGCACTAAGCAGCACGGAAAAAACACTGAGCACTCGCCTCCCCATTTCTGAGGGCAAAGCTTGGGATTTGCACCTCTGGAGAGACTAGTTTCCCACAGGGACAGAGTGCTGCCCCATGCCAGTGTCCCATTTGTGCCAGCCACAGCCAGTGGTTCCCCACAGTCTGACCACAGAGTGAGTGGAAACTCCCGACCCGGGTAGGAGGGCACTGCTGATCCTCCCTGGCATCGGGCCCAAGATGCTGAGCAGGTTCCCCCGTGGAATCCCAGCTGCTGGATGGCAGCACAGCCTAAAAACAACAGGCAAAGCCCACACAGCTCCAGCATCACCTCTCTGGGTGCCCAGGGTCACTCTCTGCTTGCTGCAGCCAAGCACGTCCCTTCCTTGGCTGTGCCATTCCGCTTGGCTCCTGCTCCCTGCCCCTTCCTGGGGCACCAGGAGCCACCAAGGCTCCCTGCTCAGCCTGTGGCTCCCACGGTGTTCAGGGGCTTTACACTGCAGCTCAGCAGAGCTCAGCCCTTCCCACAGGCTTTTCCAGAGTTGGGAAATGCAGGGGCCTTCACAAAGGATGATGTTGGACCACTGGGTGAGGAATTGGGACCTCCACCAAGGGTGGCCAAAGGAAGCCCTGGGCAGAGGGTCTCCCTGCCCCAAGATACTCCAGCTAATTGAGAAGCCAGCTAAGGTCTGGCTAGAGCAGGAAAGCAGATCCTGAGCCCTGGCCATAGGCAAGGAACAGAGCTCCAATGTGACAGTGTGGCTCTGGGATGTAGTTCCCCAGGGCAGGGACCCAGCAGAGAACAGCACCTCCCTGATGTGGTTTATTCTGCAGATCAAGGGTTTCTTCATCACACCAGTACAGAGAGAGCACAGAAACACTGGTGCCGGTAAAACATGGCACAAAGCCCTGGCACAGCAGGGTCAGGGTGCCAGGTGATGCCACTGGTGCTCCCCTGCCCCCTCTTCCCAGCCAGGCTCCAAGCTGTCCAAGGTGGACAATGCCACAGTCCCCTTGCCAGTCCCTGCTGCCCTGCAAAGGATGGCACTGCGAGTGGGACCTGCCACACTCCTGGTAGCCTCCAGCCCTGCTCTGGGACAGCTACCACTCACCTCTGGCTCTGCAGGAGTAGCTGTGATCCAAACTCTCACCACCCCAAGTGCAGGTACCCATCCCATCCTCCACTCCATGGACCTGGTCCCACTTATCCCCTCTCCTGGAGGGGATTGGCCGGATCCAGATCCCTCAGCACCAGTAAAAACAGCTCCACATCCTCAGCATCACTCCAGCCTTGTCTGAGCTCTCCACAGAGCCACTGGCCACACTCCTGGCAGAGAGCAGACTCCCAGCTGGCATGTGTGGAGGGACAGGACCGTGGCTCTCAGAGCACAGACAGGTCATGGCAAGACTTGGAACGGACTTTCAGGGCCACTTTGCTGCTGTTCCTGGCCACCAGCCTGTCGAGGAACTGCCGGGCTCTGCTGGTGAAGCTCTCCTTGTGCTTCTGGCCAGGCGTGGGGTGCAGGTGGGACTTTTTGCCCCCTTGGCGCAGGCGGATCTGCCGCACCACCCCCTCGAAGAGCTCGGCCACGTTGTGCTGCAGAGCCGCCGACGTCTCAATGAACTTGCAGTCGAAGACGGCAGCGCAGGCCTGGCCCTCTGCAAGGGAAAGGCAGGGAGAGGGCACAGCCCTGCTGGCACCCCAAGTGCTGTGGGATGGGCACTGCCACATGCACAACACCAGCTGCACATCCAGGGACAAGGGGACAGATGTGGAGGAAGCAGCTGGGCATGGAGCCCCCTCAGGGACCTCCACCAGCCAGAACTTTCACCCCCTACTCACCTTCCTCAGACACCTCACGGCACCGCACCAGGTCAGTTTTGTTCCCCACCAGGATGATGGGGATGTCCTCGGCCTGGCGTGCACGGCGCAGTTGGATTCGCAGCTCTGAGGCGCTCTCGAAGCTGTCCCGGTCAGTGACAGAGTAAACGATGATGTAGGCATTCCCTATCTGCAGGCAGTGGCTACGGCGCTGGCTCTCCTCACCCTGTCACCACATGGGGAACAAGATGTCACCAATCCCTGGCCATGACCACTTCCAGGGGACAGCAGAGCACCCTGGCACTGATGAGACCTGTCAGTGCACCCCACCAACCCCCACACTGTGGAGAACAGATGTGTTACTCAATTAAATGCAGATTAAAAGCTCTTGATTTTGGAGGGAGTGTTTGGGAGTTTTCCTCTCTATCAATAACAAACTGGGGCTGCGGGCTCACCTTGGTGTGGGGAGGTGAGGCTGAATCGCCTGGGAACGCCCTGGGACAGTGTGGTGGGTACTGCACCCTGCATGATCCAGGCACTGCTGGGCAGTGTAGGAATAAGCCATAGTGCAAAAAAAAGGGGCCATTGTTGAGGTGTTACAGTGCTGGGGCATATCTGGGCAGCGCAGGTAAGTGCAAACACAGCCTCAGTCCATGTGAGTGCTGCACCCCTGTCCGTAGCTTGGGCACTGACTCCATCCCCACTCCCGGGGACTCACTGCCTGGTGGCACCTACAGGAGTGCAGGGCCCTGGCATGAAGGGAAGGAGGAGGTGTTTGGAGGGAGGCAGTGACAGCAGCACTGGTGTTCTGCCCAGGAGATACCTCATGTTCTGGGCATGAGGAATGCCCTATGCCAGGCTCCTGGGGGCACCGTTCTGTCTGTTAAAGTTATCTGGCTGGTGGTACTGACTCATGGATTTACCCAGGTGGGTCCTTCAGCCCCATTCCCAAATCATTTCCGTGCATTTTGTAGTGGGTTATAAGAACCCACACCAGTGAGAACACAGTAGGCAGCCTCCCATGCCTGGGGAGGGTGGGCAGAGATGTGACCCCAGCCTGTCTTGCCCAGTGTGTATCCCATGCTCCATGTTGGTGAGCCCCAGACACAAACAGGAGGGCCCCAGGTTGTCCTTCAAAGCACTTAGAGGCCCCAAGACAGCACTTGTGCCCACAGAATGTCGCCTGGGCACATCCTGGCTCACCCAGTTCACCCCAACACCCAGCCCCGCTGTACCCTCTGCTCTGGCTCCCAGGTGTCCAGCACCAGCAGCGTGGTCTCCTCGCCATCCACGGTCAGCCTGCGCTCGTACGCGGCCCCTGCGGGACACCAGGGCAGCTCGGTCAGTGCCGCACTTCCCAGAGAGCCGGGTCCCGGGCTCCTCTCCGCCTCGCACTGGGGTTTGTCCCATCACGGGATGCCCCACAAGTGACCCTGCAGCAGATCCCCCCACCGAACACCCACCTCCGTGTTGGTCCAGCAGATCCCTCTCCTGGACGCCGGCGAAAAGGTTGACCAGGCTGGTCTTCCCCACGCCGGGGTCACCCAGCAGCACCACTCGGTACCGGGGCTTCCTGAGGCTTGGGGAGCCGGAGGAGCCGGGGGAGCAGCTGCCGCGGGGGCCCCTGCTGGGCTCGGAGGCGGTGTGGCCGAGCTGGGGGTGACAGGGCTCACCTCGTGAAGTGGCCCCAGAGCCACCCGGGCGCGGGAGCGGGGTGCTGGCCCTCCGCCGCAGCGGGCTCCTGCTCCCGGGCTGCGTGTTCAGGGTCATCACCAGCACCAAGGGCAGGGGGGCCGTAGGGTGGGCGGGGGAGTGGGTGTCCCTCCGAAGGGGACGCGCACCCGGCAGCCCCCGACCGCACCGCTGCCGCTCCTGGAACCGCTCCCGCTCTGAGCCGATGGCAACTCGGGCACAACTTTCCCGGGACACCCGCACCGCCGTCCGCCCCGGGCTTTAAGCTTCGGGAGGTGGAGCCCCTCTCCGCTCCGATCCCTCCCCCACAAGACACACCCCCGCCCGCACTGGCCTCGGCCCGGCCCAGCCGCCCTGTCCCGGACCCTCGGTCCCCTCGGGGTTTGCGGTGCCGGGGAACGGCGAATTCCCCCGGGACCCATCCCTCGGTCACGGGGAACAGAGGTTACATCGGGATGCTGCGGGATGCGCTGCCGCGGGCGGGGGCTCCACCACGCTCCGGTCCTGTGTGGAGCAGTGTCACCCTGGTTCCTGGCTGTGGGTTCGCCACTCCTTGACTCGGTTCTGCCAAGAAAGGAGCGAGCCGAGCCCGGTCCGGTCCTGCCCTGCCCTGCCCAGGGGAAGATGTGCTTTTTCAGAACCTAGAAGCCTGGAGCCCAGCTGTGCAGCTCCATCTCTAAGATGGAATGATGGAATACAAAGCTGGGGCTCTCCTGGCATGAGCAACAGCAGAAGCTGTTTTTATCTGAGCCTGTCTGTTGGTCCTGGACACTGGCAACAGTGTCCCAAAGTGTCCCAGTGCAGGCAGTGTTCTGAGCCTACACTGGGCCATCAGTCCACCCACACTGGGATATACTGGCAGAGCCTCACAGCACCAGGGCTGGTCCCAGGACACCCCTCATGGTCAGAGCACAGTGATGGGGAGGGCAGGAATGACAGTAACACCTTTATTGTGCCATAAAACCACATCAGCAAATGCCCAAGGTGCTGAGCAGGACCGGGGGGATAAAGGGCTGAAGGCAATGAAGTCAGCTTGGCACTTCATCCAAGCCTGGCTGCTCCGGGCACTGGGCAAGGGGCTGGCATCAGATGACAGACACCTCCTTGGTGGCAATGCTGAGGACCACCTCACTACCAAGCATGCAGCTGAGAGAGAGGAGAGTTAGGAGGGCCAAAGCACAGAGGGGAAATAAGCCATTGTACTTTGGCTATCTCAGTATGAGAAGGAGCAGGGTGACTGCTCAGACGGTCTATGCTCAGATGTGTCCCGTTCCCTGCATGGCAGTCCTGTCATCAGGGGGCACAATGATGGAGGCAAGCCTGCCTTGTGTCAGCTGTGCCACCCTCTCTATGTCCCCAGGGTCCTGCACTGGCTTTCAGTGCAGTCAGCCCAGATACTTGTTCAGGACCAGGACCTTGCAAGCAGCTAGGAGAAGAGGGAAACACTTTTAGGTGAGGGTAGTGCCCAGCTCCTGTTTAGCGTAAACCAGAGCCAAACCTGACCCCCAGTCAACCCAATAATATTTTCTCACGCCCCATGGTGTGCCACAGTCACTGACTGCTCTGCTGAACACCAAAATCAGTTCCAGCCCAAGCCCTGCTCCACCACCCTCAGACCACCCTCTGTATGGGAGGCTCAGCTCTTGCCAGTCTTCCTAGAGCTGCAGAACCAGACACAGCTCCTGGGGCTCTCTTGTTGAGAAGGAATGAATTCAGCTGCTCTCATTGTCAATCCTGAAAGACAAACAGAAGCAGAGAAAGCCTGTTGGAGCAGCCAGGTACATCTGCTTTCTCGCAGTGGGGACAAGTGTGGCAAGCTGGGCTTGCTCAGAGCTGCCTCATCCATCTCCGTCTCAGCAGAGGACAAACTGTGCATCCAGAGACTACCAGCATGAGGGCTCAGACCTACCAGTGAAATCCACCCAGGGCCACTGGAAACAGGAGGATTTTTTAAGGAGGGGAAGCTGAAATGCAGATGGGAATGGATACAGGGGGGGTTACAGCTCCTCTGGGCTCCACACACTGCCAGCAACATGCTGGGATCCAGGGAGGGCAAGCATGAGCACTGTGCTCCTCTGCACCCTAACATTCCCCAGCTGAGCAATTTGTGGCTTATTTTGCTCTTTCAAGATACAAGTCCAGTGTCTGGAAACAAAGGGTTAATTAGCAAAACGAAGGGCTGGTGATGTCGTGTGAAAAGTTGCAGGGAGGTCAGTGGGAAAGGGCTGAGGATGGTGGAGAGGGCTCTGGCACAGGATCCTGCCTGTCAGGGCGGGTAAGCACCAAATGCCTGACTTGTGATGTTACAGAAACTTTCCACTTGGGCCTTCCTGCTATTTTTAGCTCTTCTCCCATCCACCCTCAGTAACCTCAGCCCCACCAGCTGCTGAGGCTAATTAATTCCCGTTTTTTATCTTTTTTTTTCAAAACAGAAAAAAAAAAGTTGCACTAATCTATCATACAGCCCCTTGCCTCCTCCCTCCTGTCATATTCCAAGCTTTCCTCCTTTTTCAGCTCTTCCCTCCACAGCTACAGCCATACCTGTCTTCCAGCTAAAACCCAGACCCTGGTGCGGGAGATCCAGCCACCCTTGATACCCACACCACTGCTGCTCTACTCGGTGAGTGTCTGCCCAACAGGGTGATATTTTCATGAAAAATAAGCCCTGTGTGCACCCGGGAGGGGCAGGAGCTGGGATACACCAGAAAGGAATGATCTCATGAGCAGATTCCCCCTGAGCACAGGTTGCTGTGTGCCACATAGGCTCTCTCCCTCCTGGCAGGCTGATGGGAAGATCATCCCCACAGGGCAAATGGGATTCATTCTCAGAAATGGAATTGTTTGACATTTATAAGATCAACACTGTCTTTAGCCAAGATGGAAAGCAAAGGTAACATGACTGTATAGACTCATTTCACAGTGATGTGAGCAACTAGCTTCCCAGATTATTTTCCATTGTTTTTTCTATCTCCTGGAGTTCTGCCCTCTCTGTGTCCAGCCAGTTCTGACAGTAGGTCTGCACCACTGCCTTCATCCTCTGCACTGGGAGAGATCTAGTCACTGCTCATTCCTCAGAGCTGGGAAATGTCCTCTTGCACCAACCCTGACCTTACCCTCAGGCACTGCTGGTTGCACTGGCAGCACGGAGGAATCTGTCACCATGCCTGGTGCCACTCCACACAGGAGTGGCTCTGGGAAGCAGAGTGGTGTTCCAGCAGCCAGCTGGAGCCAGGGACAGTGTGGAGGAATGGATTTAGTAGGCTGTTGCAGAAGTGATACTGCTGCTGATCTATGGGGAGCCCCTCCCGGCTCGCTCTTTTGTCCATTTGGCAGCCTCTGTACCTTCTGGGACACCCCTACATCCCATTGATCCTCACCATCCTCTGCCCTCCGGGGACCCCCAGGCCCCATCGGCCCCCGGGAACCCCTCTTGGCTAAGACCTCTGGGGATGCCCCGTATCCCCCGTAACCCGAGCCGGTCCCCACGGCGACAGCGAGCTCGGGGACCGGGCGGGGCCCAAGCTCACGAGAACGGGCGGAAGGGACGCCCCCTGCCGGCTCCGCCCCGGCACCGCACCGGGACAGGATCACCGGGGCGGCATTCACCGGGCGGGGCCTGGGTGTCCGGGACTGGAAGCAGCTGTGGCAGCCCGAGCAGTCCGGCGGGATTGATCCCGTGTTGCTTGCGGGGCTGCTGGGGCTGGGAATGAGCAGAGGAACGGCCGTCCCGGGGAGGCCGGGTAGAGGCGGGCCCGGTGCACGCAACCAACGGGGATGGGCAGCCGCCTCCGGCGCCGCAGAGCTGCTCGACGCCGCGGGCGTTCCGTGCTAATGCGCACCCAGCCGGTCCTGCCGGTACAGTGGCAGCGAAAACCGGAGGTGTTTGGCAGCGCCCGAGCAGGTGCTCCGTGCCGGGGCCACGCGGGTGACAGGTGCCGGGCATGACCTCCGGCTATACCGAGCGGGAACGACTCGGGGAGGCTCCGCCCGCAGGTCCAGTGCAAAGCCGCGGTGGAGAACTGTGTGGTGTTCCCCACGCAGCGCGGCTCCGGGACGGCTTGGGCAGCGCCCGGGGCTGCGGACCGGGCCGGCGGGAGGGAAGACCCTGGTG
>VWYP01019003.1:423079-438269 GCA_013400435.1 Pycnonotus jocosus | reverse complement strand
CAACTCCGCGCCCGTGACACCGAGCCCGCCTGGTGCAAGACGCCGAGCGGGCACATCAAGCGGCCCATGAACGCCTTCATGGTGTGGTCCCAGCATGAGCGCCGCAAGATCATGGACCAGTGGCCCGACATGCACAACGCCGAGATCTCCAAGCGCCTGGGCCGGCGCTGGCAGCTCCTCCACGACTCTGAGAAGATCCCCTTTGTCAGGGAGGCTGAGCGCCTGCGCCTCAAGCACATGGCTGACTACCCCGACTACAAGTACCGGCCTCGGAAAAAGGGCAAGGTGGGCACCGGAGCAGCCCGCCCCCGGCTCCCAGTGAAGATCAAGCCCTCCGTGTTGGGCCGTGTCTCTGCAAGCCGCAGGCAGCCCGCCAAGCTGCCCACCGGCCCCGACACCCCGCAGGAGCCCGCACCAGAGGTGCCCGCCGAGGACAGCCCTGTGGTGCCTGGCGCGGCTGCCTGGCACCCGGCACCCGACGGGGAGCGCAGCTCCCAGGAGCCTCCTGCACCCTTGAGCCCTACTACACCCTGCCCGGAGCCAGGGAGGTCCCCAGAGGGCGGGTCCCCTTCTCCCATGTCGGCTGGGTCCCCTCCCTCTTCCTTCAGCTCCTCCGACGAGGAGATGGAGGAAGAGCTGCTGGGGATCATGCCCGGGCGGGCGCCTGCCAGTGCCACCTGTGGTGCCCTGGACTGGTCCGTCTTCGACAAGGACCACGACCTGTACCCGCGGGGAGGCTCCTCGCACTTCGAGTTCCCGGACTATTGCACGCCCGAGGTGACGGAGATGATAGCAGGGGACTGGCTCATGTCCAGCATCTCAGACTTGGTCTTTACCTACTGAGTCCCACGCTCTGCAGGTAACGCTCATTTTTATTTTCACCCACAATCAGGTCATATCAAAAAACAACCCAGGAAAAAAACAAACCGAAACCAGCTGTTTACATGCAGGAATCAGGTATTTTGCCTTGAAGCTGCTGGAAGGCAGAGCCCCTGCTCCCCCCGCCCCCTGGCACACACCCATTCTCCATCCGTCTGTCTGTCTGACTCTCGCCTCGAGCCCGCGGGACGCATGGCCGCCCGCCGCGGTTATTTGCCCGTGAAATGCATCTCATCGGGATTTCATTGTCACACCCAGCCGCTTTCCCCCACGGCCCCGGCGCTGACAGCCATGGCTGCTCCCGGCCGCTCCCATCTCTGCCTGCACCGTGTGCCCTCCCGCTCTCCAGGAAGCAGGAGCATCCACGCCACCCCAGCTCTTGGTGCTCACCCCATCTTCCCCATCCCTTGGAGAATGGCTGATTCTGTTTGGTTTTTGACTGCATTGAATGCATGGCTTCAATTTTCTCCTCTTCCTCTTTGCAGCTCTTGGGGAGGGATGCCAAGCCATGCCAAACTGTCCCTTCCCAACTCCCTATTTTGTGTGGGGTCCCTGGCTGGGGGGGTTCAGTGTCCCACAGCAGTGTCTCCTTCCCTGTGGCGCGTGCTCCCCGCCACTCGCTTTGGGAAGAGTGAAGTTGCACACACGTGATGAGCACGTGGGCGCGGGAGGCTGTGTTGTTTCTCTTGCCAGGCAGTTGTGCAGGGAAAGCTGTGCCATGAAGGGAGCCCGTGTCCAGAGTCACCCCAAAACTGTATGGGGACCAGCCCTTCACTAAGCAGCCAGCCCTCATTTTAACCTTGGAGCCTGTGCCCATATGAAACCTGCTCTGGGCTGGGTGACCTTGGCCGGTGGAGATGGGTGTCACTGTGCCCAGCCGTGGCATATGGTGCTGCCGGGATGACAGGGAGTAGCATGGAAGGGCAGGGTGGCAGGGGAAAGGCAGCTTTGGGAAATCTGCCTTAGGCAACCACCCAAGCTGGTCTAAGAGCAGCTGCAGGCAGTGCTGGTGGGCGTGTGGGGTGTTGGTGATGCTCTGGCACAGGGCTCCTCCACACAGCACCACACTGGGCTCCGCTGCCAGCCACGCCAAGAGCAGGGACATGCTGGCAGGGAAGATGCTACTGCAGTGGCTCTTCCAGCTGGGGTTTTCTTTGCTTTTCCTAATGGCTCCTTCCTGCGACAGCCGCCTCATCCCATTGCCGGGAGCACGTGGCTGCAGTGCTGGCTCGGCAGCTGCCGCAGGCTGTGGTTGGGGGGGCAGGAGCTGCACTCTGGTACAGCTGTGCTGGGTGGAGACCCCACAAATCCCTGGGGATGTGGTCATGGCTGGGGCTGGCAGCATCTGCAAGAGTTGTACCGGGCTTGGCAGGAACTGCTGCTTGAAGCAGCCCCTGCAGTCCCCCATGACCCCAATTCCCCAGGGGCTCTGGGTTTGTGGGGGCCCCTTGGATCCTTCCCTGCCAGTGGGGTGCTGGTGGCAGTGGAGCACCTGCAGCCTGGGGCTCTGCCTCCCTGTTTTGGGGCTGCCGGTTCCCCCAGTCACAGGCTACCCCGTGCCTGCCCTTTGCTGTCAGGCTGGACTGAGCCGTGACCAGAGGAAGGACATCCCCCTCCCATGTCCTGGCATCCCTTGAGGGTGCCTCGGAGTAGGTGCCTGGCCCTGCTGCTGAACCTGCTGGTGGCCCTGGCTCAGCTGTGGGGACAGGCACTGCAGTGCAGGGAGAGGTGTGTCCCTGGGCCCTTTGCAGGGATGCTTGATGTCCCCCAGCCCAGTCCCTGGGGGCCCCTCGAGGACCCCCGCGATGGTCAACCATCAGCAGTGTAGATGTGTCGGTGTGTAGCGGTAGCTGTGTGTGTTGGCATTAGCCACGGTGTTTCGGTACCCCCGTGCGGGTGCCAGCCTGCGGAGCCAGGCGGGCATCACGCATCAGACACGTGTTCCCTGGATAGAGCGCGTCCTCTTCTCTGCGTCCCCTCCCTCCCCGGCCGTCCCCCACCGGATCAAGTCCCGCCCCCAAAGGTGGAAAAGCCAAATAAGCGCCGGGACAGTCCTGATTCTGGCAGCCTGCTCCCAGAATTTGCCTTCCCACCCCCTGAGTAGCCCCGCGCCAGGAGCATCTCAAACCCCCTCCCATGTGTGAGCCGGGTTTGGGGTTCCCGTGGGGTCTGGCGGCCCCAGAGCTCTCTGACACACACGGATCTCACCCAGCACCTCGGTGCCTTCTTGGGGTGCACAGCCACCCCATGCTATGGCCAGGGGTTCTCAGGGAGGGCACCCTCAGTCACCTCAGTCACCTGCCCTCCATCCCTGTCCATGGGGAAGCCAAAGCCCCCAGGTACCAGCAAGGCCTGAGGCCACACTGAGGGTCTCACATCACACATGTGCTTTGCTGACCCTGCAGCTCAGGGCTCAGCTTCCGTTCCTAGGGGGGACACGGGTCCCGGTGGTCCCCTATGTGCTGTGCATCACCCTTGAGCCAGGTGATCCCACCACAGACTGTCAGGCGAAATATTTCCTCAGGAGCAGGTTCTGGGTCAGTGCCAGAACCGGAGCCAGCGCCGGGGTCTCCTGCCCTGGCCGCAAGCACAACATCATCCGCTTTGTCCCCGTCCTCACCCCTGTCCCCCTCCTCGAGTCTCGCCGGGTGTGTTTGTCAGGGAGAACCGTCGTGGACAGTGGTGGATTTTCTGTGCCGTGTGGTTGTAGTGCTTAGAGACCCCCCCCAGCGTGCGGCCCCCTCCCGCTGCGCCCCCGCTGCCCGGTGCTGGCTGGCATGCGTGTGCGAGCGTGTGTGCGTGCGCGTGCGACATCCCGTCATCACTCCAGACAAAGCGAATAATAATAATAATAGTAATAATAAATAATAAAAATAAACCAAACCTCTCTCAGGAAGCAGCTGCCCTGGCGGCGGCCGAGTGGGCCGGGGGTCCCCGGAGCTGGCAGGGCCCCAGCGCAGCCTGCGGATGGGCGCCAGCGCTCGGGGTCACCTTTGTAGTGTTGTGTTAGTGAAGGATCCCTGTGTCTGTTATCTTGGAGAAACAGGATTTTAGCCGAGGGGCAGTGACGACCCCATCTGGGCCCGTCTTGGGGGTGTGACACGGCTGGCCCTTTGCAGAACCTCGGCTAACAATGATCCTGACTGTTGTGATTATGGAATAAAGTGTGTTGGTCTGCTCCCCACGGCTCTGGCTCCTTCTGTGCTGCCTCACTCCTCTCAGGGGAATTTGGGGTTCCCAGGGCTATGTGAGGTCCCCAGGGAGATGGGGAATTCCCAATGGCCAGCATCCAGCTCCCAGGCATATCAGTTCCCACCCTGAGCCCCGGTTCCTACGGACTCTCCTGCAGCGGGAAGGTTCACCCTCATCAGTCAGTGTGGGCTGGGCGTCCCTGGGAGCAGTGTGAGCATGTGCATGTATGTGCACGTATGCGGTGTGCATATGCAGCCCCTCGCCCCACCCGTGTGTGTGTGGGCAATCCCGGCACCGCCCCCGACTCCATTCAGCCGGGGGGAGGGGATCGAGGGTAACCAGTGGGGGAACCGGAGAGGGAGGGAACCCGGGGTGCTAATCCAGACCCACAGGAGGGCCCGGGGGGGGCCAGGAGGTCACGCGCCAGTTGCATCACACCCAGACCCCCGCCCCCAGTCTCGCCGCAGCTGTTGCCACGGCAACAAGAGGAGCCCAGAGCATCCCCGGGTACTGCCAGCCCCTCCTGCTGCCCCCGTGCTGCTGAGGACCGGGCTGTCCCCGAGGGAGGGAGAAGTGCAGGGATTGCCCATGCCACGGTTACCCCCGAGTCTGCAGGCTGCACTCACGGGAGAGCCCCCAGCACCACCCAGGGCCTGGGCAGTACCACAGGGGCAGCAGTGTTCCGGTGTGGTGTCACTGCAGCCCCCTGCAATGGGATTCATCTCTTGGTAGGGGCACTGCTGGGAGCAGGGGGAACCATGGCGCAGCCACAGTCAGAGCTCACTGGTCATCACCACTGTCCCTCGACCAACACAATAACTAAAATGCATCATGGCCAGGGAATGGAGGAGCAGGGGCTCCTCCTGGGGGGCCTCCAGCCATTCTCCTTCAGGGTAGTGTACAGAGTAGTCCTGGGCCTTCCAGCAGCATTCCCAGGTCACCACACTCTCCTTACCAAAGGTCAGGGCCAAACGAGGCTCCTGTCCAATGTCCAACGTGGCCCACAGGCACATGCACACACTGCCACTGGCCTGGTTCTAAGTCACATATGGCAGTGGCCTCTGGGCTACCCCAATGGTGCCACATACTTCCCACCATCGCTCCTTCCTCCCCACTGCTGCCCAAAGGGTGTTCCTCCCAAAGGGCTCCAAGCACTGTTGAGAAAATGGCTCCTGGAGAAGCCACAGGCAATTAAAAACAGCCAACACGTCTGCCAGCCTTGAGCCATCCAGCCAAACCCACTTCCAGCCTGGCAAAGGCGGCTGCATCATCCCAGCTCAGTGGAGCATGCCCTGGGAATTGGGCACCATGCCCGGGATCTCCTCCTGCAGCCAGGGGTACAGGGCAGGCTGGGAGGTCAGGCTATTTCCAGCCCCACGCTGCTGATGGGGGGGACACCCTGGAGAGCCAGCAGCACACACAAGGCCTGGCATTGGCCCAGAGGGAGGCAGATGGATGGAGAACAGTGACCGGGGCACACATGCACCCTTTGGCTCTGCTCCTGCTCCTCTTCCCACGGGGCTGCTGGGTGTGAGGCTACACTGAGCTGGCCTGACCACTGCAGGGAAGGTGCCAGTTCCGGGCCACAGGGGGCCACGAGAGCAGATCCGGCAGCCCTGGCCTGGGGAGGGCAGGAAGTGTGTTTAGTAACTGTTTATTTTACAGTTTTAGAGTTTGTAGAAATCTGCATTTACAGGGGGTGTGTAAGTCTTTGTACAGAGTAACTGAAACACCCACAGCCACGGTTTCCTCCCAGGCCCTTCTCTCCACCTGGGGACAACACAATAACTAAAATGCATCATGGCCAGGGAATGGAGGAGCTGCAGGGGCTCCTCCTGGGGGGCTCCACCCATCCTCTCCTTCAGGGTAGTGTACAGAGTAGTCCTGGGCCTTCCAGCAGCATTCCCAGGTCATCACACTCTCCTGCACCGAAGGTTTCTAAAGTGCTAAGAGACCCAGCCCCCCGTCCTGCTCTGCTGCTCTGGGGGTGCCAAAGGGCCAGGAATGAGCTGCTTTCAGCCACACTGAGAGAAGCCCCCCTGAGCAGCTCCAGATCTCTCCAAGGGCACCAGCACCGTTGAGGAGGGAACAGGTCTTGCTGCCTGCCTGGACAAGGGCAGTTTCATGCACTCCACATTTCATCTGTAGAGGCAAAGGGAACTCCTGCTCAGAGCTTCATGGGAACACAAGTCAGGAATGACAACTGCCCCCCTGCCCTCTGGCCAGAAAGGCACAGCCCTTCCATGAGCAAGGGCCCATGGGGCAAACCAGAACATACCAAGGCAGTTATGGACCAAGAGGGGTGGGAGTGGGGGGTGCTGAGCTTTGCAGGGCATGAGTTTTCTTCTCTATCTCAAAATCCCTTCAACCAACACCTCCTTTTCATGTATGCAGCCCCTGGGCATGGCACAGATGGCTTTGGGCACAACAGAGCAATGATGAGGCAGCGGGAGGGAGCCGTGAGGGTCAGGTAAGGGCACTTGAGGGAGATTTAGCAGCTTGGGGGAGAGGTAGAGGCATAGAGTGTCTATTGGCTTTGTCTCAGTGGGACACTGAGTTGTCTAGAAGGATTTGCTGCTTAGCTTGGAGGGCAGGGAGCACTGGGACTGCAAATGGGACTGGTGGGGAGATGGAAGCTATGCAGGGGTCAGGGTGGCCTTTCTGGGAAACCCCTTGTATTATTTCCAGAGGCAATGCTGAAGCCTGATCAGCTCGTGGATGAGGTTTTTGACACATTTCCTAGTGCAACAACTTCTATCCTGTGCAAAGTGTTTCACAAGCTGGAAAAAGCCTTTCTCCATTTGGGCACATTAGTGTTCACTTCCAGAGCTACTAAAGAAGTCGGCAATGGGTGTTGACAGTGCCACTAAGACTTTTGGTAGCATAACCTGGCACATGACAGTACACACCTTTGGCAGGGCGACTGCACTTGTGTCTCACTTCTCTGACTCCAGATACGGTCATGGTACTGCCAGCACAGCAGTGGCAGTGCCTGAGAGCTGAGGGGAGCTAAGGTCTGCTCCTGGCCCCTGCAAACAGATCAGGCTGCAAAGATGTGGAAGCAAAAAGAGCCAGGGAGAGTTACACACTGAAGAGAAGCTCACAGCATTGTGCTGGCGGGGGTGTGGGAAAGGTTTGGCTCTGCTCAGAGGGTGCCCACAGGACAGGAAAGATCTGGAGCACCGGCAAAGCTGAAGGCAGATCGTGGGGCACACCGGAGCAATGAAGAGCCGAAGGGCTGCCCTGCCCCTCAGGAGTGCAACAGCACTCCACCCTCACACACACAAGCACCCAGAACAGACCCTGTTGGACACTCTCCTCTAGGCAAGGATCTGCTTTCACTCCCATTAGTTTTCCCCAATGGAGAACACAGGATCGTTTGGGCACAGCCCACACACAGCTCTCCTTTTGTACAGTCACCTGAGCACAGCCTGAACAGCCAAACTTGTCCATACCTCTGGTTCCTCAGGGGACAGCAGGAGTGTCTGTCTGCTCACCCTTGCACAGGGCGAGGGGAACAAGGTGACCATGGTGTGGGGAACTATCCTGCTGGGCTGGTTCCCTCAGTCTCTGTCACAAAGGCCAAAAGCATTACTGGACACAGTAAGAATAAAAAATAATCTTCAGACCGGTCGTTTCTGGACACGTCCTTCACCAAACGCCCTTCCTGCTGGGGAGGGATGCAGTGACAGCAAAGGCCTTTCCTCTGGCTTTAGGGAAAAATCTGCAGTTCAAACTTGGGTGCCCACTCCAGTGCGCTCTTCACCACAGCCAGGGCAGCTGCTCCCAGTGCCACTGTCAGCCCCATCACTGCCAGCTTGACAAAGCGGTTGGTCCGGGGCTTTGTCAAGATGGATTTTGTCCGCTCCTCCCCTCGGAGCCGCTCCTCCCCTCGGAGCCGCTCTCTAAATCGTTGTCTCAACACAGTGTCTGGTCTCTGCTGCACTGATGCCAACTCAAAGTCCTTAAAAGTGGAAGCCGCAGTTCTGCAAGAGAAGGAAGACGTCAAGCAGTGTCGCCTGCTCCCTCTGGGACCAGCCTCCAGTCAGGAAGATCTCCCACAAGGAGGCAAGACCTGGCAAGGGGCTGTAGGGAGCACAAGGGCTGCCCAGCACTCACCGTTCCGCCTGAGCTGCCTGAGCTGCCTCCTTGGCGAGTTCGGAAGGTGGGAACTGGACAAAAAGGTCCCCGGCTTTACTGATCAGAGACTCATACGGAAGGTCCTGTGGGATCTGGGACAGGAGGTGGTGGACAGAGGCCATGTCACACTCGCAGTCCAGAACTTCTTGTTCCCGGTGCAGCACAATCTGCAGAGGCATGAGAGGAGGACAGACAAGGAAGTGGGGTGCAACTCCTTGGCACATGCTGGCACTTGTTTGAGAGCCAGAAGAAAAAAACCACTTTACTTTCAGCTGAAAGACCTTCTTCAAGAGGACACACTGCAGTGAAGCATTCACTGGAGGAGAAAGGCCAAACCCCTTCTGAGACTCTGAGGCCATTGAAAGCCTCTTTCAGGGTACTTAGGTCTGTCTGCTGAGCAGAGCCTGCTATTGGCAGGTCAGAGACATGGGCAGAACCTCACAGGGTTTGACATCATGACTTGACCTCTGCCATAGGACGATGGGCAGGTGGATGCACAGTGCAAAGCTGTCCCCAGCCAGCCAGACATCCCAGTATGTGACCAGAAGCAGGACCAGCACACGAAAGGAAATAAAAACACTGTGTTATGCTGCCTCCACAGCCTGGTACAGCCTGCACATTTGGACACCCTCAGGCTGCCCTGAGCTCCTCTGGATGTCACCTGCCCTTTACCATCACCCTTTACCATCACTGACTGCATCTGCAGAACAGGGTACAGCTGGGGACAGCACCAGCACTGGGTTTGCCAGCCTTCCTCTGCAGCCCCAAACTCCTGCCACCTCATAACAGCACAGTTAATCCTTGACTATTCCATCAATACCTACCACAGCTGCAAAATAAATGGGCATCAGCGGGTGGCAAGCCAGGAAGAAGTCATATAATCGCACAACGTGCCGGAAGTCGGACAAAACGTGGCCAAACCAGGTGATGAGCCAGCTGAGAGCAAAGATAGTTCCCACCTCCGCACTACAGAGAGAAAGAGCCAATAGGTCAGCCTGGAAACAGGGATGAAATGCTCCCAAGCCACCCCTGCACTGCACAGCCATGCCTGGGGAAATAGAGCTGGCTCTCAGTGGAGCACTGACCAGCCCCCCAGAGCAAGAACTGCACCTCTGACACAAAAAAGTGTTTATCCCCTATGCCACCCCCTGTGGCAGTGCTGCCACTACTTGTGTCACATCCAGTGGGGGGCCACAACAGAGGCCAAATGCTGCTTTCAGGGGATCCTGAATGTGTGATGTATCATGGCACTGTCTGGCTTGCTGGCCTGAGGGTAACTGAAGTCCTGCAGCACAGACAGATATTTGGGTTCCTTCCTACCCTGAGGGCTTACTAATTCTGGGAGTTTGCAATCAGGGTTGGTTCCCAAAGATATTCTGGCTGTTAAAAAAAGGGCTGCCCAAAAAAGGGCTCTGAACTGACTCCATTCATTTTCCTGCTTCTGATTTGACATGCTCAGGCACACCTGTGTCTCCCTAATGCAAGACCTGGGAATTATTCCCAGAACTAACAACAAACTACAGCAAGGTCCCACCAGCCACACAAGCGGTCACATGAAGAAGTTGTAGCACTTGTACAACACCAGCCCCAAATCCTCAGCCCTTCCAATACAGACTGCAAACAAATGGGCTGAAGGTGGCACCATGTAAAACCCCTCCACAGGCTTGAGCCTGCTCAGAAATGAGTGATACATGTCTCACTTCTGTCACCATCAGCCGTGAGACAGCTGTTGACTCTCTGAGGAAGCCACTGTGGTGCTGGGGATGTGCTGGTGAAAACGGCCCTGTGAAACAGGCAGGGGAGAGCCAGGAGGCTCTAAGGGAACATTTGCATACCTCTGCATGAAGTCATGCACCTCAGGGTTCACCTGGTCTATGATGGGCATCAGGTAATTTAAAATGTGCTTAGTATTATCCATCGTTGAGTCCATAAAATCCCTGAGGAAAGATTTAAAAGAAGCTTTTTCAAGCAACAATATCAGTGCCCTCTCCCTCCAGGGAGGCAGCAGAAAAGAAGTACATGCAATAAACAGCCTTGCTAGCAGGGTGGGCCCCAGCCCCAAGGAATTCTGTCTCTTTGGAGCAGCCTCCTTTCAGTTTGTCTGGGACACACAGGGCTGACCTGCACACAGAACCCAAGCTGAGACCGTCATGCTGCTGTCAGCTGACACTTCTTATTTTGCTGCAGTGCACACAAGAACCGTAAAGTCTTTCCAACACCCAAAATCTGACTCCTGCCTGGGAGAGGAAAGATAATCCCTCCAAACCACACTCTCCAGCTGGAAGCTTGCTCTTATTTCACACACAAACAGGAAAGACTCTTCATATGGGGTACAGGACACTGGTAGTACAGACCATACTGCCCAGGGCTATGCAAGGACAAGTGGGAGGCAGGTGCTGAGCCAGCCCAGAGGACCTGGAGAGGCCCTGACAGCCACACAACTATGGATAATGCATGTGAGTTGGCTTTTCCAACTCCAAGAGATGCTACAAATTAAATGACAGCCTTCAATTATCCCTTCCCCAGGGCACAGCTCCCTGCAAAGCCACATGCTGTTGTGTGGTCAGGCTGCTCTCAATCACCCCTCTGGGTACAGGCATGACAGGCAGCCACTTTAACCCAAGGCTCTGCCTTCCCAGCTCTCCTTCCAGGCTAGCTCCACCTGCGCAGGTGTCCTGCAGCCTGAGGACAGGCAATCTGCTCCTCTCCTCCCACTGAGTACCTGAGATGATGTGTTGAGAGCTTCTCCACCAGTGCTGTGGCCAGCCTGTCCCCTACCACCAGGAGGAAGGTGACCACGATGTCATGGTATCCCTGGTAGTAGTGCAGCTGGGGGTTGCGCTTGAGGACATGGAGGATGATGTCAATGAGCTCCTCCTGCAATCCTTCCCTCTGGTCATCTGGCATCCCTGTGGGAACAGCAGAGGTGGCACAGCTGTGTCACTTATCAGTGCCTGCTGTGGGAGCAAGGGCGACTGTGGGTTTCATCTTTAGACCTGCAGAACCTTTACTGACAAAGAAGCCACTGTGGAGGACAGGAGCAGGGTTTACAGATGTTTGCAAAGTGCTGCTGTGAAGAGAGAATTGTTCTGCATATCCAGCACCGACAAAGAAATTTCAGTAATTTTTAATTTCCCAAGAGTTCTAGAAAAAGAATCAACAGAAAAAATTCAACAGGCCCCACTTTCACAGAAACTATGTCAACTGCATTAGACTGTGAGGCCTCCACTGGCACAACTTCTTATCAGTCCCCTGCTAACAACATGTGTTTAGGGACAGGATGTCACAGGGAAAACAACCCTGCACAGCTGCAGCCAGTTTCTGGCAGTCCTTGTCAACAGATAAAAAGCCCAAAGGCCAAGCAGAGAGTCCCAGCAGAGATCCTGCAATGACAAAGTTCTCCTTTTCCTCTGCTTCACTAATGCAGCTAAAAATAGGCAAGAGGCTGCCATTCAGGGGCAAAAAAATCCGTAGGAGCAGAGCCTCCAGGAATCAGGCCTGCACACAGCACCCACGCCTGCAAGAATCAGAGTGAATCAAGTGTTTATACAAAATAAAAGTGGCAGAAGGGGGAAGCAGATTCTGGCCAGAAATAACGACTGCTCTGCACAGAGAGCTGCTGGATTTAGTGTTTTATAAATAACACAAGGCATCGGCCTCCCATCAGAACTAAACAACTGCAAAACCATTTTGCTTCTAAATGATCTAAGTTCTGTTAAATTTGGTGCAAGAACCTGATTTTGAGACTGTTTTATACCAGGGGTTGTTCTAAGCAGAATCAAACTCGCCTTCCCTGCCCCTGAGCTAGAACATGGACTAAAATAACCAAAGCAAATGGCATGTTTCTCAAGCTTTCCATCTGTCCTAATCTCAACAGGTCATGGTGCACAAGATCTGTGCAGGATCCATGCAGGATCCGTCCTCTCTCTGCTGCAAATGTCTGCCAGTAGCAGCCTCCTGGCAGAGGGGCTCAGTGGGGCAAGGGAAGTGGAATGTTGGAAGAGCCACATCAAAAACCATCTGTACAGAGACAGCTGAAGGAAACTGATGGCTGCAGAAGGGCTTCACTGCAAGAAGCACCTGCTGTGAGCTCGCAAGGGGAAGGTTTTCTAGAAGTCAGGCCCTTGGAGTAATGGAGTGTTACCTTCTGCAGCCTCCCAGGGAGGTCTGAGCCAGGAGGAGCCCCATGGCATTGCTTTTGCCCCCTCAGAGTGGGAAGAGCAGTACTCACCTGGTGGGAAGCGGCGCAGGGATCGCCGCACATCCAGTAACACTTGCTGGTAATCCTTATTGTCCTCTCGCAGTTCCTTCCCTGCTGAGAAAAAGAGGAACAGGATTAACATGAAGCAGTGCAATGATACTGGTAAGTGAGTGAGGTGAGGGAGCTGGGAAGATCCTTGCTGAAAGTGCACAAGAAGCTCCATACACCCCCTATTCCACTGTATGTCCCCTTTTTCATGTTGCACCTCAGCCCCTTTCTCATGTCGCATCATGTTTTTAGAATTCATGTATTGTTCACAACAACACAACATTGGTGCTGCAGTGAGTCCCCTTTGTACATGAGCTTCGTGGGAAATGCAACACACACAGGGAAAAGGCAGGTCAGAAAGCACGTCCCTACTCCAGTGACAAAGGTCACTGCGCCATTCCTCCCAAGCAGCTGAGTCCAGGCTGTTCCATACCTGGAAGAGGAGGCAGGTCGTCTGTATTAACACTGAGCAGCTTTGGCCACACTTTGCACCGGATCTCATCTGTGAGCAGCCCGCCCTCGCTGATTGCCATCCGCCTCAGCGCTGCCACGTCGATGGGGTCGCTGTTCAGAGCCCGGTAAATCTCTGCCACTTTTCTTTTCTTCTTAGCATCAAAGTCTGCAAAAGGTCACAGAGATGTGAGCTGACAGGCAGTGCCAGTACACAGCAGAAGCTAACAACAGCCACTCACAGCAATGTCACACACACAAGGGAGATGACACAGGACAGTCATCGCACTGTCAGGACAGTGTGACTCTGGTGGTGACCCCATCCAGCTGAGTGTCCCCATTTCTGCAGGCTCAGCATTGGGAGCACCTCAAAGGGCACTCTCACTACTTCCCTATCAACCCTGGGCATCCCACTGTGGGAAGCAAACACTGCTCCTCCTAACACCGCAGCCACCAGCAGTGCCCAGACGGAGCCCTTGGCTCCTGTCCTTCCCAACAGCTCATGGCTCTATCCAAGACCAAGTCAGCCCTGTGAAGCCATCCTGAAACTCTTTGCTCTCTGATGCAGCTGCCAGCTCAGATGTCAAGTGCTTCCTAAGACCAGGACGCAGGAAAATGTTCTAAAAAGGTTAGGAAAGTGTTCCCAAAACTGTGTTCCTACCGACTTCCAGGTGCAGCCATCCTAGGAAGAAGCCTGAGCATTTCCACTGACAGCAACAGACACAAGAAAGGACATAATTATACCAGAGTTAAAGAAGCATAAGCACATTGACTTGTCCTACAACAAACACAAACCTGCCAGCCATCAGTACACACAGAGCTCAGCCAGTAGGGAACAATTCCCACTGTTTTGAGGAGCACAGGAACTCGGGGCAGGGAGGGAAAGGGGTAACACACAAAGCACACAGCGCTCGGGTTAGACACACTTACAGGACACCACAGCACTTCCCAGAGAGCGGAGAAGGGACACTACTTCACACCACATGGTGGAATTTGTCACTGCTGCCTCATGTGAGGAAAGAGAGAAGCAGCCGAGAGCCACTCGATATCCCAGACTGGAGGAGTTCCCAGTAAGGAGGCTTAGCTGAGCACTGTGGGACTGGAGTGCCTTTTCCTAAAGGCTTTTCCCATAGATGCAACAACTCTTGAGATCCAAACAGGATTCGTTCTATAAGGGAAGTGTCCAAATAGGATTTGGGGTGGGAGGAATTAAAAGGATTTCGATGGAGAAACAGCTGTTTCCCAAGGCCGCGCCCTCCCGGCAAGGATAGGGGAGCTCGTTCCTCTGCCCACGTGGCACCTCAGCCACCGACCCGGCCCTGTTCCTGCGAGTTCCTGGCTGGAAGTGCAGCTGTCAGCGAGGTCTGAAGGGAGCCGGCAAGTCGGCAGGCTGTTCACATACACGGACGCTAAGTAGGTCGAGCAGTGGATGCCGTTCCTTCTCAAAGACCCTTCTACTTCTTGGATCAAAACAAGCTGTAACAGCCTACGACACAGCTCCACCTCCCTCCGAATTCCAAGTTCCTGGTAACATTAAATCTCCTATCGCTCACACAGTGTCTACAATTTATTTTATTTCCTTTCCCGCCCCTCGTGCAAGCAGAGTTATTTGCACAACAGAAGCCAGCTCTGCTCAGCCGGTTCCCTATTCCCAGCCAGTTCCCTACCCCCAGCTGTTCCTGATCCCCTGCCACACGCACACACTGGGCTGTCACATACCGATGCCTCGGGAAGGAGGAGACAAAGCTATGGGAGAAAGAACTGTTCACAAAGAACTTAAAGGAGTAGTGGGAAGGAAGGAGCACATCTTGCGGCCTCCTCCTCTCAAACTTACTAAAAAAGACCCCCATATTTACACTTTTCAAACATACAAAGGACAATAGCTGTGAGTATTACTAAAATTAGTGCATTTCAAAACATGTTTTATGCAACCACAGGACCTTAACTTGCAGGTTCACTCTTGGAAGAAGAGACACAAATCCAAGGTGAGGGCGGTCTAAAACCCAGATGGGTCCGTCGGTGTTTCTGCACCGCTGCACGCACCGGGCACCGACACACGGCCTCACCAGGTTTGGCCAGCCCGGCGCTGCCGCAGAGCCCCAGGTCACTGCCGGGGTCCGCCCTCGGGCCCGGCTCGGGTCAAGAAGCATCAACCGCACCCAGCTGCTTCCTGTCCGCCCGAGCCCGCAGCGACCGCACAGCCGTGGAGTGGGCCGGACCCTTCGCTCGGTCCCGGGATCCCCGGGATCCTCGGGACCCCCGCTTCACCCGCCCGCTCCC
>VWYP01019003.1:376820-422921 GCA_013400435.1 Pycnonotus jocosus | reverse complement strand
CCCCGGCCGCCGGCGCGCGGGCGGGACGTCACGGCGTCGCAGTGCGCAGGCGCGGCGCCGCTCGGCGGGTCACGCAGGGGAGGCAGCTGCGCATGCGCAAACGGGCCCGTCCGACCTGAACGTCTCCGCCGGGAGCGCGCGTCAGGGGGCTGCTTAAGAAAAAAACCAAACCCCCAACCCTCCCCGATGTCCTCGGTACAGGTTATTCCCAGCGCTATCGGGGGCGGGTAACACACCCAGAATGGTGCTGCACACAGTGGCTGCTGCCACCACGCAAAAAACCCCCGCAACCCCTTCAAACTCCCCAGTCAATGCTTTTGAGGCACCGCAGTGGGAGAACAAGCGCCCAGCACTTCTGTAAGGGCTTGTCAAGTCCACAAAGCTCCTTCCATGCACAAGGTTCCGTGCTTCCGTGTGCAAGGGTTGACAGGCACTGGGGCCATCCACCACTCCCAGTTTCCTCTTCCACACGTCTTATCTTTATGCAAACCTCCCTCGCTTGGAATAACGAAAGAACTGGGTAAAATGTCCTGCATAGCTCAGAACCAGTGCAAACAAGCTGTATTTTGTCATACTGGGTGCTTTTACGTTACAGCACATTGAGGTAACAGTCAACACAGTCCAACTTTCACATCACTTTAGGATATAAAAGATTAGGTACAATGGATTTCCACTGGATGATGGCATGGAGGAGAAAGCTATCCTGGTGTTATGTGAAAAACCTCATCTCCCTGCCGGCAATCCTCACAGAAAGGGGCAGTGTTCCATGTCCCACGAATCAGTTTAATCCAGCCCACATGCTCCATCCTAACATTAACCAAGCAAAGTGGAAGCCCATGTCCATCCTCTCCAAAGAACAGAAGAGGGACGGGTGCCTGGGACAAGCAGGAGCTGCAGGCCACGGTGTCAGCACCCACTGAGGCACGTGAAGATCGCTCAATCGTTCATGGGAACAACTGCTGCGATGGCTTTGGGATGAGAGGTCACTGAAGGACAGGTGCCATTGTGCCTGCAGCAACACCAGCTGAGCCACCATAGCATTAGGTGACTGAAAACAAGTCACAGAAATCCATTGAATGGCAACAGGCACAAACACCTAACAATTGGTTCATCATCTCAATTCCCCACCATCATGGCTGAGACAGAAAAGGAGGGTTTTTTTGTTATGGCAAAAGATCCTTCTCCCAGGAGATACTTTGGCTTGTGACATCTGTGTAAGGCTTCTCTGCACTGCACCCCATGGGTGTGACAGGGACATGGCCTGCCCAGGGCGCATGTTGCTGTCACCACGCCTGTGTCAGTGTATGACCACCCCAGGGAGGCCTCTACACAGGGAACTTAAATCTAACCTCGATAAATAAAACCAAATGTTTATTTACACCAAAGAATTCCAACACTGGATCTTTCACATATGAAGGACAAAGTATATATACACAGCAAGGGGTAGCAGGGCTGTAACAAGGGTGCTTTTCCGTTGTCAATGATAATATTTGTCCACAATTACTGATCTACCATTTCAGTTTAAGTTAACGTCTCCTCGCTCCTTCCTCTCAGTGCATATTTACAAGACTGTGAGGTAACTGGTATTCTCACCACATGGCACGTGAGGGAGGGGATGGTGGGTGAAGATGTGGGATCGGACTTGGCGCAGTCTGATTTTTCCAGCTTTAAGTAGCCACCAGCTTGAAACCTATAGAAACAATTTAAAAACAATATACCCAATAACAAACTAATTCCAGAGATCCAAGCCAAGCAATGGCTGGAAGAACCCTCCATGAGAAAGGGGCTGATCAGAGCAGGGCTTACTCTACAGGAGCACCTGTCTCAGGAGGTGCCAAGGACTCCAACTGGATCAGTAACTTCATTTTTAAGACTAAAATTACATGCAAAGGGTGAGTTAGCATTCTGGTTGACTCCTAAGGAGACATTATCCAATCCAAATAGGGTTTTGGACACTACCTGCACTTATTCCTTTTAAGCTTATCCCACCTCTCCCTACTGGAATTGTCTCCTCAGTGTACCCTGGCTGGGACATATGCAGGACATGGGGTTCAAGTGAGTGGTACTTTAAGAATCCCCTCCCCTGCCTCATGAAGACTTGATTTGGTAGTCTCTGGAGAACAGCACAATCCCCCAAGGTGTAGGCTTGTGGAGGAATAATGGTGGGAACATGAAGAGAAGAGATTTCCAGCAGGATGCAAGAGCTTGGAAATGCTGTTGATTCATCTTTGTTATTACATGAAGAGTTGTTGTTTTTTTGTGGGGTTTTTTGTTTTGTTTTTTTTTTTGGGAGGGGTGGGGGCAGGGGGAAGAAAAACTGCCCAAGAAGTATTCCATCTGTAGGTATTTTCAGGGAATCCCCTGAGTTACGAAAAGTTCAAGTAAAAAAAGAAAAATCAGCCTATAATAATTTTGTATATAATGACTGAACTACTATAAATCCACAAGCAACAGTTCAGACACGGTGTCTCCAAAGCGTTCATCCCCTCCCTTCCCCTGCCAGGCACGAGCTGCGTCCTGAGGAGAGGTGGAGGGGGAAACCTCTTCCCCACCTGACTCAGCTCAGGCAGCAGGAGACAGAGCCCGTCACTACTGCTGGGCGCCTGCAGCAGCTGGAACCGGCATCCCCAGAGTGGTGGTGGCAGAGATGACGGGTGAGCCTGCTAGAGGTCCAAGGGGTGAAGGTGTTGGCACTGAAGAAATCCCTGGAAGAGAGACAGGTAAGCAGGAATTAGAGTAAAAACTGTGCACTGCTATCCAGGACAGCTTCTGTAATCAAGTGGGAGCTTTGCGGGTCAGTTATGTTTTCAGAGTTGCCAAAATAAGCTGAGATTAAAGAGCTGTCACTATTCTCTACAGCTTTGGGGAGGACAGATTTGCACAGCCCTGAGTGTCACTGATGGGCAGAGATGTGGCAGGATCACAGAACGATATGGGTTGAAAAGGCAACCTTAAAGCTCCTCTTGTTCCAACCCCCCTGCCATGGGCAGGGACAACTTCCACTAGACCAGGTTGCCCCAAGCCACGTGCAACCTGGCCCTTAAACAATTTCAGGGATCTGACAGCCACAACTTCTCTGGGCAGACTGTGCCAGTGGACTGCCCTTCAAGCTGCTGCCAGAAAATCAACTGCAAAGAACGTAAAATGAGACCAGAAAAACAGGTCAGGCTGCCCACGGCCTTACTTATCAGACTTTCCCACCCACTTTGCAGCTCTCCTTGCCCTTGTCCCCAGTCCTGGGAGATGACCTAACACTGCCCTGCCTGCTGAACTCTCTCTCCTGGGTCCTCCCACCCACCCCACACGTACAAATACTTTAGCACAGCAGGCATCAAGGAGAGTTGACAGAACTGACCTGACATCATGCTCGCACTGCTGACAGGAGTGCTGCCACCCGGCATGTTGGACGAGCCCATCCGAGCCTGGTCTTTCACAATGGGATCTAGGAAGAGCACACTACCAGTAAGTGCTGTGTTGCCAGAGAGCTGCTGAGGCACACAGACTGCCTGTGGCCTCTGTGCTCAGCCAGTTCTGGCACTCTGCCTGTGTCAAATAACATCAACCATCATCTATCAAAACATAGACATTTCCACCAGCTCCAGTGGGAAGCACTCAAGACAGTACCAAGGTCATGTGATATTGGGGAAGGTCAGCTAAATTATGTGATTTGGAGTTCAGCAGAACTGTTTGACAGGAAAAGCTGAAGAATATTACGGCAAAGCTGATCTTTCTGTGCTAAGCAACTGTGTAATTGCAGAAAGCCAAACCCAGAATATGGGTGTAGCAAGCAGAAGGACTATCACTAATTACAATCATGTGTCATGTCTCTATACACATTTTACATCTCTGTGAGCTGTCAGGTGTGTCACTAGAACTTGTCTTTCATGAGATGATCACAACTTACTCTTTATTTTCAACTGCATGTAAATAGCGCTCTCCCCTGAACAGGGACAAACCCTTCCTGCCTCCCACACCTGTGTCAGACAAGGGAATTCCAAACTTTGCTGTGCTCAGCACTACATATATCTTTCTGTGGACAAAAGTTAATGAACTGTTTTGTCCAGCTCTCACATTCCAAGCTACTGGCTTCACTAATGTTCATACTTGCAAAACATTTCCCTGGCATTTTTCCAACAGGTGTAACACAGATCAACAGTCTGTTAATTACAGGGGTCCCTTCAGCAGCAGCAATAAAAACCCCAAAACCAAACCACCTGAGCAAATATTGACATTATGCATTGTTGCAGCTGCTTCAATCCCCAAGATATCAATATCTGTGAAAAACAGCAACCATTAAAAAACATTTACTAGTGAAAGTTACATTTTTGCATGCAAAATCAAGACCTGAATACAGCAGTAGCGAAGCAATTTACCAACAGTAGGACTTTAAAAGCCTGTTTATCAACAAACCACAATTCTCTGGGTTTATTCAAACACAGGAATCTGTGCACACCTGCAGAAAGCAACCCCAAATCACATGACTTGGGTGACTTTTCTTGATACTACTTGCTAATTCATGGGCCTAACACGGGCACCCAACACTGCTTCCTTGGGTGGTGGAGGTGGCACACAGAGACCAGCAGCCTCAGCTCCAGCACAATTATTTGCAAAGACCAGGCTGATCATTGTTGCCATTCTCAGTTCCCATCTGCGCAAGCCATGGGAACAGAGATTTCCCAGAGGCAGAACTCTCGGGACAGCAGCTGATACTTACAGAAGTAGGGGTGTTCCATGGCTTCTCTCGCTGTGAGTCGTGACTGGTGATCGTATCGCAGCAGCTTGTCTAAGAAATCCAGAGCTTCTGGACTCACCAGGTGCTGGTTCTCACTGTGGACAAAGCGCTCCCATCGCTTACGGGAGTGTCTGCAGGGAAACAGACCCGAATCAGGCCAGGCAGGGGCCAATGATGCCAAAACTCACTTTCTTAAGGAGCAAGAACTGTGACAGATGTCCAGCCCCGAGGGAGGCTGCTGCTCTGTGCAGCAGCCACGGGACCGAGACATTCCAGAACATGAAGCAGTGTCACTGTGTCTCCACGTGGTGGCACAGCAGTCACAGCTCCAGCACAGCCACCTCGGCCACCACAGCTCCTGCATGGCCCTGCCACAACCCCAGAGAGCAGCAGGACTAATGTTCAGAATGGATTACAGGCCTAAAATTGCAGGTTCTGCTCGTCTTTTATACACCCAGCATGAGTTCCTTTAAATTTAGCCCCACTATGAGGGGAAAAAAACATATAAATTCCATCTTTAGCAGCACATGACTTTCTGCACTCTAATGCTGAGAAACACCATTTCGTTTTTTTCCCTCCAGACTGAAGAGAGCATTTGCCCTTCATGCTTTCTGCTCCAGTAGTTCCTTTATTGCCTGGATGACATTTAAAAATCTTTTCTCAGGTCCATTTCCATATAAAGGACTATGGGAAGCAGTGGCAAAAGGGACCAAAGGCACAAAGTGCCAGTCTCCAGAATCCTGACTCTGATTTCTACCACAAAATTTTGTTCATTTCAAGGTCTCTTGACAAAGCTGTAACTATCTGGGTCTACCAAAGAGACTCCAGACCTTGGCTCACCTGCCCAAGATGTCATTAAAACGTGGGTCCAGCTCAATGTTGTATTTGTCAATGTAGTCATACAGATCTTCTGTCCCCAGCACCTTGGCTATCCTCACCAGCTAGGAACAAACACAAAAACAAGTCACTGCTGTGAAGGTATGATAATACCAGAGCCTGCATGAAGATAAAGCAGCACATTCCCATGGGAGGTGGAACCTGGTCCCAGCAGTGTTAAACAGAAGCCACAGGATCAGCTTGGGGCTCTGGCTTCCCCAGCCACACAGTCCCAGGCATCAAGAACATGCCTCCACTTACAGCCAGAGCTTAGTACCCCAAGCCAGCCAGGAGGGAGCCACAGACCCTAAAATCTCTAAAACCTGAGACCTTGCAACACTACCTCCCTTAGTAGCAAGAAAATATTCAAAACCAATAGAGGGGAAGGCTAAAATAATTGGTCAAAAAAAGCAGAAACTCTGGATCTTGTATGTGAAAGGTGAAGCACCACCCCAGAGAGCTCCAGAATAAAGGTTTGAGAATAGAAGGTCCCTGTTCCAGAATATTTGCATGGCAGTCACATGCTGAGCATGTGAAAAAGGTTTAAATATAAAATTTTTGGCCTAAAGGCAACACATCAAAGATTCCAGAATCTGTATAAACCTGTACCAAACTCACAGTTTCTATACAGAGTAGGGGGAGAGTGAGTAGTGGCAGGGGCTTTCCACATACCATAACCTCAGGAATAGTCATACTATGTACTAGAACACACCAGCCTTAATACAACTTTTTCTACAGCTTTTCCCAGACACCTACTGAGGAGCTCCTAAGTACAAAGCTCTATAAATCCACGTCTATTTAATTGGTTATATAATCTTGCACACTTGAGAAAAGGAATGTGGCTTCAAACTGAGCAAAGAAGCCATTAGAGAAAGGCTTAAAAATTCTCTGGATGACTCAATAGAAGCCTAAGCAGGAAACCTTCAGGGTGCTAAGAGAACAGACATTGTACATGACCAGCTCTCACCTGATCATAGTTGTCATGGCCATGGAAAAATGGCTCCTTTCGGAATATCATACTAGCCAACATGCAACCCAAGCTCCACATATCCAGACTGTAATCATACATCTGTACAAAACCAGAAGGACAATTCAATTTCTAATGAATTAAGCAGAACAGACCTCCAAAACTAACAGGGTTCCCCCTCCCCCGCAAAGGTGATATGAACACAGCCATGTCATGCTGGAAACAAATTGAACTATTGTCACATATCTTCATCCCTAAACCACTGCTCAGCTCAGTGTTCCAGTTACTCAAAGAGGGATACAGCAATTAGCAGGACAGCAGGTATCCTAATTCCATCCCTGTCTGCCAGGATATTAAAGATCAGAGATGTCTTCTATTTTCACTGCAGACTCCAATGTTATAAACAAATGAGAAATGTGTGTTGGGAAAGGAAGCATTGCAACCAGCAACAAAAGGTGTGGACTTCCCTGGGTCTATGGGCAGGTGAGCATGTGCCTTTTTCCAGAACCAGCATGGTCTCAAAGTCACCAGGAACACTGTGATTTCCATAATGCAAACTGCCATCAGATAAGGGGATGCTTTTATAGCTTAATTTAGAAGTTCATGCAGTACTTGCTGTTCCCACAGGGGCTTTGTTTCATTCCTGTACCTTACTGCAAACACAGCCTTGCTAAAAAAAATATTCAACATTTGTATTCCAAGATCCATAATGATAGTTCTGCAGCTCTTCCTCAGGTCCTGAGACTACTCATTAATTTCTTTCATTCAGTGGCTTTATGGCCACTGCTTTCTGCCATACATTTTGGAACAGACTGTCTTTAGCTTCAACTCCCTAGACATCTGAATTTTGGGTTTATTACCTTGAAATGGTACTGACTTTCCATATAAAAGTCAGTAAGAAGTCCTGGTAATTCTTACCTGATAATCTACAAGAAGTTCAGGTCCTTTGAAATATCTGGAAGCCACTCTGACATTGTACTCTTGGCCAGGGTGATAGAATTCAGCCAAACCCCAGTCTATTAGTCTAAGCTAAAAATGGTAGAAAACAAAGAAAAAAGGCTCAAGGGATGCTCCAGCTTTCCATTGGCTGAATGACACAAGTGAACTTAGTTTGAAGTTAATTTATAAGTCTTCCACTTTCAACTAATTTGATCTGCTTACATATTCTCCCCAAACCCACATCACCAAGCAGTTTAAATAAAATACCCCTGTTACAACCCTGCCTGTGGGTTACATGTGACCAAGTAAAGCCTCAAAAACATTCTCATTTTACATTTGTCCATACCATGAGAGCAGAGTTCCCCTCAAAGAGGCCTGCTAGTACCACTACACAGGAGCACCCAAAAGGGATCCCAGTTTGCCAAGAGAAAAGCAGGACCCCTCCTTACCCCCCAGCCAGCCCACACTACCTTTCTGTGCTCATGGTCGATCATGACGTTGTGAGGTTTGACATCTCTGTGCATGATTCCCATGCTATGGCAGTAATCTAGAGCCTGTGGGTCAAAGGAGACAGATGCTGGAGTCACAAGAATGTCTCTAGTTCAACCATGTTCATATTTCCAAACATATCGAGTCTAACTAGATGACAAGACTGTCCAGTGTTAGATCCTGGACTAGACTCACTGATCACATCTAGAAAATGCATCTAGAGCCCCCTCTCAAAGGGAGGTCTCAGCAACACAAAGGTCTTGACTTCACTTTATGTGCTTACTCATAAAAATTGGAATTTCAGAGTCTCTAAGAGCATAGTTACTAGGCACTAATGATCACACAAGTCCCCCTACTCTAAACTCCTAAGGATAAATTACTTACTTCAGAAGAATGGATGAAGACATTTGACTCACATTATGCCAGAGCACAAACCCAGCCAGTAACAGCTCATAGTTTTCTTCTTTCAGAGGCTACATGTACTCCTGATTTAGGATTTTAAGATATCTCAATGTACCAAAAAGGCTGAAAAATAGATACTGACTTGATAATTTTCTGTCCAATTCTTTCATAGGCTCTCTTTCCTTCCCTTAGTGAGATGATGTCACTATTCTTAAGTGATATGAGAACCATCCCTACAGGATTAGCTAAGAACAAACACTAGAAATAAACCAACGAAACAGCAAAACACCAACTTACCTTCAAAATCTCATACATGTAGAATCGAATATCATAATCTGTTAATGTCTGGTATAATTGCTGTGGGACATAAACACATCATGTCAGTGTTCAACAACCAAAAAATCCCTGTTCTGGGCTGCTGGCATTCTCCAAACCCTTTTGAAGGTATAGTCCAAGTTTCCCAAGTTACTGGCCCCACACCTGACTCTGATCAGTCTGTTCCCCTCCCTTTGCAAACCCCACACATAGTTTACTTCCAGCTCTGCTCAGACAGCACATTCTGGTCCCTGTAACTATCTCCCCTCTGGCTGCACCCACCCAGCACTAGCATGATGCATGGCATTGCACAACCTTTCCTCTTCTGAGGCAGGTCAGTATGAAGGGACAAAGAAACATTTAAATCCCCATTCCCAGGAGTATGAAAGGCCACAGAAACAGCTGTCCACATTTAAAGTAGTTCCAATAAACAGTTGTACACATAAAAGTCAAATGCCTCAAAAAAAAAAAAAAAAAAGGCACTGATGGGCCAACAGATTGATTTGCTCCCAAGCTTAAGTACCTTCTGTAATCTGCATTCTCATCTTGTAACTTTTGGGTCAAAATGGTACTGATGGGCTAATTAAAAACCTCCCTCCCAACTGCATCTACCTTTAAAAGCATTTCCTATGCTGGAAGGAAATGCCTGCCCTATGTACTTTCCCTTCCCCCGAAAGACAGTACGAGTGGTTTTCAAACACAAAAAAACAGAGAGGTTACATCCCACACTGTACCTTAAAGTCTGTGTTGTTTACGTGTTCAAAAACCAGAGCTGGTGTCCGAGACTGAAACAGATAAAAAAGCATTCAGCCACTTTAAGTTATGTTTCTGCTTAGGATAATGAATTAAATTGTTTTTTCTACTAAAATTGCACAAAACCCCTCTGCCTTGGACATATTTATGATTCCCCTCAGACAGAGAGAGCAGAGCCAAAGCCCACAGCCTCTAGCAGCACTGTTTGCAGAGCGAATTAACTTGTCTCAGCTCACTGGTATCTCTTCCTCACAGAGTGAGGGGCTGGAGGGGCCTGTGGGGGAAGGGCCCTCTAAAAGAAGTTTATCAGATTAAGAGCTGATCTGATCAGTCAATTCAAAAGCAGGATTTAAGAGCAGGGGAAAACAAAAAGCCAGGTCAGAGCTGAAATCAAACAGAGCAACTTCACCCATAACCCCATTGTGCCCCTTGAGTTCCTCCCTTACTCACCACAGGATCTTTTACTATATCTGCAAGGGTGATTATATTGGGACCGCCTCGCAAGTTCTCTAAGATCTTGATTTCACGCTTGATTTTCTTCTTTTTAACAGGCTGAAGAATAAAAACCCAAAGTGTAAGATAAAGCCCTGCAGTAAAGTGAGGCTAATAGCTCAACGCCCAGATGACAGCACTCAAGTGACTGCAGATCAGCAAAATATATGGGAACCTTTGCAATTTAACATGAGTACGCATCACACCAGTAAGGGCTCAAATATCTGCTGCCTCTTTTCTAACCATACAACCCTGACAGCTACAGACAATAATTCCAAGTGAAGGAGAGGCTGGAAGATGGCATTTTTTAAAAAGCTCTCTGAACACGATCTGATAGGCCAAGAGGAAAATGGCCTCAGGTCATGCCAAGGGAGGTACAGGTATCAGGAAAAAATTTCTTCACAGGAAGGGCTGTCAAGCCCCAGAACAGGTTGCTCCAGTGGTGAGGACACCATCCTTGAATAGATTTAAAAGATGTAGATGTGGCACCTGGGGACATGAATGCTGAGATGTTGGCTGGACTTGATAATCTTTGAGTGCTTTTCCAACCCAACCAGTTCTGTGATACTCCAAGACTTCTTAACTGGCATGTGGCAAATGTTTCACTGTGAGAAGTCCACGGGCTATTGGAAGGTCACTAAATGAAGGCCATGACCATGACAGCCTGCCTGGACACCGGCACTTAAGAGAAGCTGAGAATTTTCTAGTCAGCTGCTGAAATGTTGCTTAGCTCCAAGTAAAAAGGTGTTGCACATCAGAGCTTCTCTAAGACAGAGCCTAATTCCTTACAGGCAGAGATCTCACTTAATAACCAAGTGCAGGGCTTGTATCAGGAGGCTCAAAATGATGGCCTGTTTCACTGAGTGACACTCCAAAGCCAGGCTTTAAGGATTTCAGTTTTAGAACATCAAAAAGCCTTTCCTTATCACCTCAAGACAGATTTTATCTTTTGCCCAATCCCCAGCTCACCTTGAGAATTTTAACAACTACTTTTTCATTATTTGTAATGTTGATGGCTTCAAATACTTCACTGTATTTGCCTCGGCCTAATTTTCGAACTAGCTGGTAGTCATCTTGATTTCTGTGGAGAGAAAAGGTTAGAGTTCCAAAGGGCTCAGTCATTTCCATCACAATTTATAAAATGTTCCTTAACACTCCATCACTGCTTCACTTCCCAGACAAAGGGGATTAACTAGTGCCTTACCTCTCCTGAACTGCATGATTTAAGAACTAGGAGTTAAAGAGGGAGCCTCTGTCTGCCCAAGACAGATCCAAGCCAAAACTATGGACTGAAAGCCCAACTATGTATTTCAGCATTAGCAAACTTGAACTATCCCTTCTCTCTATATTTTGAAGCTCCATTTTTCCTTGTGTAATGCTGGTAAAATTCAACAAAGCCAATAAGGGCAATAATCTAAGCACACAGCTGTTTAAAAACAGTCTGGGCACAAAGCAGCACTTATGCTCAGACGATTGTGTACATTCCAGCAACTGGGAACCGCACAGCTGAGGGCAGAATTCTGTCTGGGCCCTCCATATCCCAGCAGGAACGCAAAGCTATGAAGCTGCCACCACTGCTGTCTGATTCTGGGACACTTTAGTCATGAGCTCAATTTAGACACCTCCTTCCTTCAAAGAGAAGCAGCCATATCTTTTCCAGACACTCGCAGAGAGCTGAGCAACAAGTCATAAAATATTATGTACCTATTTAAATCTGTGGAGTTTCTTCACTTATCCAAGTCATTAGCAACTTCAGTTTGAAAGTATTTTCATTTCTTTTCAGCCCTGCACTCAGGACTGTTTGAATTATTTCAGAAATAGGTTTTCCTCCCTCTGAAAGGGGATGTTCCCTGACTACATGGCATAAATTCTTCAAACTTTTAAGGAAGCTACTGTAAGTGTTCCTCCACAGCTGGGAATTTAAGGGTTTGGTAAGAAACATTTTTCTGAAGGGAAATTGTGATCCTTTCCCTTGCCATTTGCCAAGAAGCGTGAAAAAGCCTCACACAGCGCAGGTGCCTGAACTCCCCAAGTACCACTATGCAGGATCCACAGGGATTGATCCTGGAGCAGAGACATCCAGAAGCAGCCCAGACTTACCCCCACTCAACAACATGCGACTCATAGTCCCAGTACTCCCTGGGTCTGTGTGTGTTCACATCCGTGTAAACTCTGGCCCTGCTCGGCACGGGTCCCGACATATCAGACAGCTTGGCAGGAGGAAACGAGATGCGAAATCAGAGGTGACCTGGTCTGCAGTGCTGACAGATAAAGGCCTCAGATTCCTCCACCTACAGACAGAATATAAACCAGAGGTTAAATTCTCAAGGTACTTTGAAAGAATTTAAGTTAATCATTAAAAGCTGCTGCAAAGGAGAGGCTGGAGCCTGCTCAGCCACAGGCCTGGGATGGCTCGTCAGAGCTCGAAAGCCATTTGTCTGCTCTCCCTCACACAGGACTGGCTGCTAGCAAGCCAACCCCCTGACCTGGGAGCTTTCAGCACCTTGTTTCCAACTGCTGGTTGCAGAGGTAGCTTTCCAAAAGGAAAGAATGCCATGTGCTCTGTATCTGCAGACAGATCCCCTCTGTTAGACTCCAGACTGAAAGCAACAGCCACAGGCTGCAATCTCACCACCATTACAGGTCTTGGGCCATCCAATGTAACAAAATCAATTCTGCTGAGGTGGGAACCAGCTTTAGTCACAACTTCCTACAGTCAAAACATTAAATCTGACTGTCCAAAAGACACCAGCATCTGTGCTGGATTATGATGCTTTATTCAAACATGAAATAAATGCACTGCTGCAAGGGTCTGAATATGTTCCTTTGCATTCTTGTTCAAAGTACCTCCAATCCTTCCTCCTTACAACATGACTTTTGAAAAGCTTCTCATAAGTTTTATCAGTATTAGACTGGTCAAAACCACTCAAAAGAAATTTATGTCACAGACAAACACTGTACTTTTATCCTGTATGTCTGAATACTTTACCATCCAGATCTGAATATTTAAGACAGCAGTAACTCACTACAGTTTTTTATCATCAAAAGAAATTTTAAGATAAATAGGTGCCTTTAAGATGTGGTGCCTTTACATCTCTCAAATCTTTCACGAGGGGAAGTTAACACCTTTTTACATGTTTAAATACAAGAATCCCCTTGTCAGCTTTCAAAACAACTTACAAGAAAGGGAGCTGTATTGGAGCAGGGAAGAGCATTGTTTGGTGTGCAGCAGCAGGTGTCAGGGCCATGCAGCCCTGCGTATGTGCTCAAACAGTGGCCATCACCGTTATCTAAACTAATATACTAATTTGCTATGCCAATCTTATCCCTTCACAGAAAATGGACAACTGCCAGACTGCAGAAGGAAGTAACAGTCCCATTAATCACACATTAATGAGAAAGACCTAGAAATCTGCTTGGAGCAGTTAGCTGAAGCTACTAGGACACGTCACATCAGAAGAAAATTCTGGAAGCAAAATCCTGCTCTACAGGCAGAAACCTGGTGTTTATTTGAGGTCTGCAGCACTTCAGCTCCTGTGAGGACCCAGCAAGAACCACTGGCTGTGAAGATGGTGGAGGACCTGGGCGACACAGGTCTGATGTCCTTCACTGTGTCACACAACCTGACCAGCAGCTGGCCCTGCTTCCAGAGGCAGAAGTGCATGCAAGGGCTCTCTGACATGGACAAAGCCTCTCTAGGTGGGACACAGCTCAGCACTGGGTTATTTTTTGACCTACTGACACACAAATGATGTTGGTGGCAGCTTCAGATAGACAGGGTTGCACTAATCCAGTCCAGAGGTTGAACAGGGACACACAGCACTATCCTGAAGTCCACAATGCAAGGTGACTGAGGCCTTGGACCAATAACAGAAGGATGGAGCACTTCAGACGTGTGTCCAGCTAATGGAAGAATATGAAGCATTCCTTAAAATATATTAAGTCTATTCCTGGACAAAATGCTAGTCCTCTCACAAAATACAATTTCAGAAGATGAGGCAGCAATCATCTAAAACCTCAAAGCATTTATGTGGCATGACTCAGACACTTAGAAATTAGATGTCCTCAGGCATTACTAGAGCATGCAAGTTTACTAGAACAGTTTAGTATAGTGAAATTTATTAGATTTCGAAGTTCAATCAGTGTTTTTGTTTCTCCTCACTCCCTGTGCTTCTGGCAGGAGATGCACTGGCCCATTTCCTCTGCTCAATACTCCTTGTGAAGGAATTAACTGAACTTATACATGCCTCAGATGACTTAGCAATTTTAATTTTTAAGCACAACCCAGTATAAATAAAGCACACGTGACTGCTCCCCTCACCCAGCTCAGCAAGATCAGCTTCAGCACAAAATAAAAAAAAAAAAAGAAGAAAAATCAATCACATTATCTAAAGATAGATCAAATTTCACAGTGGCTATTTTTTGTCACGTAGCTGTAGCCTAGCTCAAGCTGCACATTGTAACAGGCTGCTCAGAGAAGGGCTTTTTCAGGAAATCATCAACTGCAGCTTCTAAGAATGGCACACAATGTCTATTTACGAGGGTAGGTATTATTGTCTACTGTTCCTTGCACAGGAAGGGGAGAGAGTCTGCACAGATAACTTAATTTTAAAGCAAACAGAGTTACAGACACACACAAACTCACCCTGCCTGAAAACTGCTCACTCTCTGCTCAAAACTGCCAAGGAATTTGTATAGATTTTTGCCTTCAGTGCCCCTGGAGAGGGATTGTTTTGCAGTGGATCCAAGCTCTTTGGCAGAAGGGAATGACACAAATAAGGACAGATAATGGGGACAGGCGTTGACATGCAAGCATCAGTTGAGCCTGCAGTTTCAAAGCAGAAAAATCTACAGTATGAGCAGCGATTGCATCTGGAGAAATGACCTGAACTTGTTATAAAAGATGAGTTCTGTTTCTGCAGAATCCAAACACAATGTTGTCATTTATTAATTCCTGCATTAATGACAGAATCATAGAATAGTTTATATTGGGAGAGTCTGTTCAACATCATCTAATCAAAGCAGATGTGGTGAGATCAGGGTCCAGTGTAACCTTCAGCATCTCCAAAAACAACCTTAACATTTTAATTTCCCTGGTAGAGAAGTGTTTAACTAGGAAACAACCATGAGCTTTTAGGCAAGGTACCAGAGGTCACAGAGAGAGGAAGACTAAGCTCCCAGCCACAGTCTGACTCGCTGTTCACTGCCAAGGCCTGCCTGTGCAAGGACACAGAGCAGGGCTTCTCATTCAGCCCCTGTGGAGACACCCCTTGGACAGATATCACCCAGAAGGGCTCACACGACAGCTACAGCAAAGGAGCACCACGCCAAAATTTCACTGTTGGCTTTTCCCACACAGGCCTGTCCTCAAAAATGCCGCTGGAGTATCAGCAAACTGATAATTAGCTGATTTCTTCACAGTAGCCTTATCAAGAAGAACCTTGCTCATCCCACACAGGAACAGAGCCAAACACAACTCCTGTCCTGCTGACAGACTCCATAGGAGTGCCCAGAGCTCCAGCCCAGAGACAGACAATTGTGCTGCCACCATATAGGAATTTTTTAATTGGAAGGCCTACTAATTAAAAAAAAATCAGTTCTTAAAAGTTTGAATTCTTCTAACAGTAGCCTGTTGTCTGAGCAGCTTGGCAAGCTTAGACATTTTGTGCCCGAAGTTCAATAAAATGGTTAAAAGCCTCTCAATGTTCTCTTTGACTCTCATTTTTAAAACTCATTTTAATCTAAACCAGTTACAACCTCCCTCATTTTTAAAAAGGCATTTCAACATCCTAACAATGCACTCCAATTCTAAAGGCAACTATGCCCCCATAGAGAATTTGATATTTTGTGAAGGATCCATACCTCCAGCACCTACTCCAATTAGTACAGGAATTTCCTACACCCTCTGTCCTTCCAGATGCATCCACTTACAGCAAGCAGCAACAAAACACAGCTAAGAAAACCATGCAGATTAGCTTCTGAGAAACACACCTACTTCGCCTCTAGTAAAACTTGCCTTTTTTTTTTTTTTTAAATTTTTTTTTAAGTCCAGAATAACTGAGATACTGGAATGATTTTTTTCTGCTTTTAAATGGAAATGTTCTTGGCACTGAACCTCTCTCAAGCAGTTACTCACTCAGAACTTAAAACCTGCGAAGCTGCCCCAGTATGAGGCAGCACTTACACAGGCTCCCAGTGAGCTGAAAGCCAAGAGCTTCCCAGAAGACTGGTGTCCCAAGGAACTTGCAAGTGCTATCCAAGTGATGACCTTTGTGGATAAGGTTTAGAGTATAAATAATGTACCCAAGAACACAAACACCGCTTGACACTGGCTTCCCTGTGGATTGCTGCTAACAGCATGCCTTGCCCTCAGTGTGAACATTGTATCGCCAGCAAGATCCAAATTCATCCAGAGAGAGTGGAGTGAACCCAGAAAACCTCGTTCAACACCAGATAAACCTGGTTATTCCCCATTACCCACTTGAACTCAGTGAGCCCACAGCAGCCCCAAAGGAGTAAAACGGGCCCTGAACTGCAGCAAGCTGAACTCGAAGAGCCAAGAAAACATTTCTGCAGCTTTATGAATTCCAGACAAGCTCACCTTCCTCTGGAGGAGAAAGCAAGGTGGACAGATTGGCCAAACAGGTCTAGAGACTTTCCTCTCACTTCTACTTTCCCCACATAAGCTCATTACAGTGGTGCTTGTGCCAGCCTAAGACTGTAAACAGGCTGAGACAGCAGCGGGTTTGTTGTGAGAGAAGAAAAAGCTCTGTCAGTGGAGAAGAGCAGAATTACAGTGCAGAGCCTGGAATCGAAAGGTTATTCCCCTTCTTTTATCTACAGCTGCAAGCAAGGTGTTACCTTTCATAGCAGAAAGCTTAAACCCAGCCTCTAAAATCATGAGTGTAAAATGTGATTTGGTAGGGTGAGCAAGAATTACAATTATCAGATAAAATTGTTGATGATTTCCTTCACATAGCCCACATAGCCCTGTAATCCTCCCAGGGAAGTGCACTTGCTCCTTCAGAGTTTGGAAAATATCTAATACTGGAGAAATACCACTGAAATTAAAAAAATCAAGACATGCCTAAATATTACAGTACTGCCTGCTGGCAGTCAACATCAATCAACACCCAGCTTACTTTTAAAAGAAATAATACTAATCAACTTTATTAAAAAATATGGTCTATCTCACAAAAGAAACCTGATTTGTGTGTTCTCATGATGCTGAAACTTCAGCAATACAAGTATAGAACAAATGACCTCCAGAAGTCCCTTGCAACCTATATTTTTCTATGATTTTACAGCTAAAATAGAAACAAGCCTGGATTAACAAAATTGACATTTTACATTCTTTCCTGAAGATCATTTACCTACTGAAGGGACAACATCAACAGAAAATTAGATTTTAAATTTTGAGTTTAAAAAAAAGCTTAGGTTTGAAATTAAACTTTTCTCTGGGTATTGTTTTGGAACAGCACAGTCTGCTTTAACTGCATTTTCCACCAAAACTATTTTCCAAATTTCTTTTAAATAGCTGGTTGTATCTGACTGTAGAGAAATAATAAATGATATGTAATGACCTCAACATTCTCTTAAAAAAACCCCATGAACTATTGTGATTAATTCAAAACAAGACATGGCCAGTCTGTAGGGAAAGCAGTTGACAGGTTTAGTTATACTTGAAGAAACATCTTGGAGTAATTCTGCACTAGAAACATCCTAAATTTAGATTGGCTCTTCCTACATCAGCTCCACTGATTCCTCTCTGAATTCCTCACGATTCCTGCCAATGAAGAAGTCACCCTCTGTAATGATGATCACAATCTATACAGAAGCCACAGGAATGGTTTTACTGTAACTCCATGTTTTATGATGCTCTTCACAGTCTTGGGGAAAACTGCACTGTCCCACTTTCCCAACTCGGAAAGCGGCGTCTAACGTGTCTGTCACCCTCCAGGATGCCCTGGCAGTGGCTCTGGTGCCACACGCTCTCCTGGCAGAAGGTCTGTCATGCTTTGTCTTCCTTTTTGTTCAGATCTGTAACAGGTGAATTTTAGCAGAGCTCACACAAACCCTCTATAGGTCTCCAGCATCCCAGCCTGGCTGGACACCTGTCCCTTGCCAAACATCAGTGTTGGCAACAGCACATGGACCTGGGGCAGAACACTGGGATCACCTCCAGCAGCAGCGACAGGAATGCTGCTCACTCCATCTCCTAAGGGATTCTATGCACAACAGACAATTTCCCAAGGTCATGAACACTATTATTTTCAGAGCTAAGTTAGTCAACAGCACATGGGGCAAAGGGAAAGACCCCAAAACACAAAGACCCCAAAGATGACCTTGGATGAGGCCACGTAGCTGCAGGGGGCAGCGATATAAGCAAGACGCCCAAGAAACAGCACCTGAATGCAGGCTCTGCCTCTTGCCATGCCTGCAGCCTCTCCTGCCACCACTCCCAGCCTCCCATAAACCCAGCCGATATCCTCGCTGCCAGTGCCAAGGACTCCTGACACAATCCGATAAAAATGGCTGCAATGTAATCAGGCACTGCCAAATTAACCTGTCTGTACACACACCGAACAGAAACCAACGACAAAACTTCCCCAAACTGACAGCTCAGGCTGAGCAGGGAGTGCAGGAACGGTGGGGGGATTTTCTTTGGAGGAATATCCCTTAAGGTCTGCCCTGAAGCCAAAGCAATTCTTCAACAGGAAGCAGTTCCTTTTTCTTCTAAGAGCACTAAAAAACCTAAATCTCCTACTGCTGGAGTTTTGGACACTATTCCAGTTACCAAAACTACAGTTTCTGGGACCCCAGCAACACCAGGGAGCTCTTCCTGGAGGCTCACAAAGGGGAATGTTTCAGCAGCACTACAGGCTCTTCACAGCTGACATCAGGTTCCACTGGCAGCATCCTCTGGAAAGTTCTACCTCCCTAATTGCTGCTAAGTGACACAGTTGTTTTCCTCATTAATTAGCAGGCACAGAGTGCTGCCAGGACAATCATTCAGCTGATTTGACTCCTATGGTTCATGTACAGAGAGGGATTTAGGTAGAATTCAGAAAACTGACCTGTACCGACCATCTGTAAAAGTTACAGAGTTTTAATTGATCTGATCATGCAGTTCCTAGAGGCAGGAACAGTCACCAGAGCCAAAGGATAAAGCAGAGGACACTGCCTGTTTCTTCAGGAAATCCCTGTGATCAGCTGCTCCATGGAGCAGGCAATGCACCACAAACCATCTCCCATCACTCAGCCAGCATCGAGCAGGCTTAGCAAGAGACACCCGGTGCAAACCCCTGCCAGCAAGTGAAGTTCTGACATAATTCCCTAAAAATTTATCATTATTAACACAAGATGAAACTAGCTACCACCATTCCAAGAATCAAATGGAAAAAAACAGCCACTGAACTCCAGCAATCAGCACTCAATCTTTCACACCCTACAAGCCCCCAGTAAAGGTATTCTGCTGAAACTTGTAACTTGATTTGTAAGCTCAGTTGAAATTAAGGTGCTGCAGACTGAGCAAAAAGCCCTCTTCCTCCTTCTGGAGTACAACCAAGCATGGAAGAAAAGCTGGAATTCAACAGCACACTGGTAACAGACAGAGAAACCTGTGACAAAGGCTGCAAGAGAAGGAACACTGCAGCAGCTCTTGCTTTTCTAGACTGGAAATTAATTTGTTGTGCGCGTCCACGCTCATCCATTTTCTGAACACTAAAAATAAAGACTTTCTGACAACTCACACGCACATGTGCAAAAACGCTCTGAGAAAACGCCTTCTCCAAAGGCTTTGGTAACAACAGGGAGAGGCACCTTTTCAGCTCCCTGGACACACAAGAGGGTTTGGGGCCACTTCTTCCCACCACAGGAAGGCCTTTCCCACCCAGGGAAAGCAAGTTTTGGCATGTAATTCTGTATTAGCACGCTGGATTCTCCCTGCACTTGGCTTAATTAAAAGAGGACTAATTTAGCCTTTGGTTGTTCCAGAAGGTGCAAGGGCAGAGCCTACTTCTCTGCAAAAACAGAGTGAGTAACTTCAATTTTCTAGGTCTGCTGTTAACATTCAAGACTATCCAATGGGAAACCTGCAGCCAAACTCTTGCCTTGACTCAAAATTGTTTTCCATCTAGCACACATTCTATTCACCACTCACATGAAATAAATTGCCATAATATGATGCAGCCATTACATGGGCAGGAGCTGGACAGCCTGCTTTAGAAACCACTCCCTGCAAATGCTAATATTAATTAAAAAATAGAACTCAGTAAGAGGACATAACCTAAATCTCAGAACTAAACTCCATGGAAAATTAAAATTACTGAAGTTGTAACCTCCCAAATGTGAGTCTGTGGTGGTACCAATCCTACAAAGAACTCCAAGCTTCCCTTCTGCTCTTCAGCCTCCCAAAGCAGCAGCATGAAATGGGTAATAAAATCATTTGTCCAGAACAGTGTGAACACAGGAGCAGGTGAGACTTGTGCCAGGCTCATGTTGCTGCTTCTCTACTGGGTTTCTACCCAGAAAATATCCATGAACCACTGATCCCATGACCACATCAACAATCCCACTTCTCATCAATCTTTCCTACCAGTTAGTAAATTTGGCACCTTGATGGCAAAAAGGGCCAAAAATCAGCTTGGAAAAACACTCTACACGCAGCAACAGCACTAACACCAGCTAAAAAAGCTGCAGCCTCCTCTTCCAAGCAGTTTTTTCAGGTTCAAAGGAGAACTCTCTTTCTCCAATTACATTCTATAAATTCCAAGGAAGTCAGCTCTTGGAAGCCCCTGGAAGGAGATATCCAAGCTCAGAAAAATTATCCAGGAGCTGTCTTGCAGCAAATGTTTGTAGCTAGACTAAGCTAAGGCAGTCTGTCCTGATCTTAAAATCTTGTTTTTTGTTTTTTGTTTTTTTTTTCTCTCTAGACCCTTATGGGACAATAAGATCTAAGATGGCAACAATCTCATGCACAGAGTTTCCAGAACAAATATCTTAATGCAAGCAATTCCATAATGGAGGAATGGTGGAGGTGACAGGTCTGGTAACCCAGAAATAAATCCCTGCCTCTTCAGAAATGTGACACTAAATTAATCACACCACCACAATGTCACCCATTTGCTTCTCCTGTCTTTCTTTCCCTTATTCCTCAGAGGACATGAGGAAAGACAAAGAGAAAATTAGTTCTGTAAGGAGAAAATGGAGAATAACTGAACTGGAAGTATAAAGACACCCATTTAATAAAACTGGGAAAAGCCAGGTACATGTTCCTTTCATCAGAGCAGAAAGTTTCCTTCTCTACAACTCCACAAATCTATAACCACCTTTCAACATCCTGTATATCCCAAGATTCCTACCTCCAATGCATTCCATGCTGATGAACCTAATCTGCATTACTTGAAAATGCCCCAAATATCAAACACTAAGTCTTTCAATGTCTAACCTTCAGGAAATGATATTTTACCAAGTCAATCCCCAATCCCAGGTTTGCATCTTCACTCTCACATCTCAGTTTCTTTTTTCAAGCAAACAAATACCATTAACTGCCCCACCACAAACCTCAACAACCTTAATGTCATGCAACATTCCATGATTCGATTTCCTCCACATTTCCTAGAACCTACAGCCAGTTTCATCATCACTTTTCCAAAGAGCCACATTCCCAACATCCAACAAGCCTCACTTTCCCTCAATCCATGAACCCATGAGCCCTGCCAAAACCAGAAAACTTGTTCTGAACCTCCCACTAGAAGGCATCTGCTTTCTCCTCCAACATCTACCTCTCATCCCGTTTGTCCATGCTCTGTGCCTCACCCAGATCTTCAGCTGCATGAGTTTCTGCTTCTTTGCTGCAGCCAAAGCCAAGACTACATTCCCTTCCTCAATCCTGTTTCAACTCCCCGTAGGCAGCAGCTGACCAGCCAAGCTCTCTGGTCTGAGTGCAGGACATGCACACCCAACTCCACCACCACACACACTGGGAACAAGAAGACAGCAAATTTCACTAACAATAGAATTTATGTTACCAGATATTGACATAAATCACTAGAGAAAGGTGAAATAATGGAAATTTCTCCCCATTGGCAAGATGAAAGGAAAGGATCACTGCCTACCACCAAAGATGGACATTTTTCACATCAGGGGAAGGTCTGGACCTTTACAATAAACCCTTCCCTGCCTGCAGTCATCCAAAGAGAACAGGGATTCCAGGCACAAGGCACAGGCAGATTTTCTCCTGAGTGCAGAGCACTGCCCTGTACCTGGGATGGGGCATCCCAACTCCAGTTTTCATCTTCCAGTTACAGACACAGTGCGTGTCTCCACAAAGCATGTGCTGTAGGAACTGGAACATTAACTTAATCCCAGTTTTAAGCCTAATTAAGGAACTGACAAAGCTTCACGCTTTGCCCAAATCTTGCCTTGAGTCTTCTCCACCTCACTCTCCCCTCTCCTAGCAGAAACTTTGCCCTCTTCCACACCACCCCAAAAACAGCAAACACAGGATCAGCAATTCCTCTGCCCCAGCTGATGATGCACCCAGAATCCACATTGGATTCACATCCAACACCCAAGGTCGGCTGGCAGGATGGCACAAGCCCCAACTCTGAGTCTGAATAATTTGAGCAATTCTGTTTCAGAAAAGAGAGCATGTTCAAAGAACAAAGAAATCACTCCCAGCCCTGAGCAGAAATGCTGGGTGTCCACTTGCTTTCCTCTGAACAGCTGCCACTGTGCCCAGTCCCCTCTGGCAGGGGCTCTTCCCAACCCATTTGTGGAGTGCACCCAGGACTCAGCTTCCACAAGGAGCCAGGTGAGCACATGGCACAGCCCTTTCCAGGGACTCCTGCCCAGTTTCAAAACCTGGCACCAAGGGTCAGTGCAAGAGCAGCTCCCCAAGGCCCAGGGTCAGGTTTGAGCAACACAAACCCCCAATCATCAGAGACCCCTCTCAGGGACACCAGTTGGAGCTGATCCACAAAGAACATCAAGGCCAACTCCTGACCCTGCACAGGACACCCCAGCCATCCCACCCTGTGCCTGAGAACGTTGCCTAAAGACTCCTTGAATTTTGTCAGGATGGGGCAGTTACCAGTACCCTGGAGAGCCCGTTTCAGTCTCCACCCCCCCTCCAGGTGAAAAACCTTTTCCTAATATCCAACCTAAACCACCTGTGCACAGCTCTGTGTTATTCCCCCAAGTCCTGCAACAGATCACCCGAGCTCATAGATCAGTGCCTGCCCTTCTGCTTTGGTTGAGTATTCACAATCCAAACTTTATTGGTTTTACCCAAAGCTCTCAGTAAGGAAGAACTAAGTAATCCGACAGGCCTGGGGTTCTGTAATCTTATCTAACCCCTATCTTTCAAACCACATTTTACCAACAGCCACACTGCTCTCGGTCCCAAGGCACAATTAACTAAATTACAGCGAGGGCAAGACTGACCACCGCTGCTTCCACAGACTGGTGTGGAAAGCCGTGAGAACGACCTTCTTCTCCACCCAGAAAGGCCCAGAACGGAGTCCCTGCGCAGCCGGGGGTGGGAGCGAGCACTATCAGGCCTTTCCGTGCCCCTCCGAATCTCCGCGCTTCTCCGGGCAGGGTGGTGAAGAGGCAAGATCGACCAATCTAGGTAAATAACACCTACACGGCCCGAACGTGCGAGCTGGGAGAGCTGGGGGAGGGGACGGCTCCCGTTCCGCGGGGCCCTGCCCTTCCTGCGCGGCCGAGGGCGGCCCCGCACCGGGCTGGGGGCAGCGGGGCGGCCCCTCCACAGCCCCTGCCCGCTCCCCCCGGGCACTCGGAGCCCCTCCGAGGTCAGCAGGCGGCGGGCCGTACCCTTCCCGCCCCAGCGGACCCGCCCGCTCTGCCCGTTCCCCCTNGTGGGCGCCGGAGCCGCCGGTACCTGGCGCGGCCGCTACCGCCGCCACCGCCGCCGCACACAGACAATATGGCGGAGGCACAAGGCTCGGCCGCCGCCGCAGGGACCAGAGCGAGGCGCGCCGGAAACGGAAACCGCGCGAGCCCCGCCACGCGCCGCGGGGGCGTGCGCAGGGCAGGGTGGAGCTCGCCGCAGGGGGCTATGGGAGTTGTAGTCCGTGACGGTGGCGAGGGTGTGGGGAGGACGCGGGCTTGTTCCTTCTTCGTGTCCAGCTGTGTCCTCGTGAGCCGGGGGAAGGTGGCGGGGTCGGTGTTGGCCTTCGCGGCGCCGGAGGGAGGCCCGACCGTAAGCGGCGACCGCTTGGGCCCAGCCCCTCTGTGGGGCTGTGCGCGGGACCCGCCGCCAGGGGGCGACTGCGGCCTGTGGAGGTGCCCCGGTACCAGTGCGTCCCCTGGCCCTTCCATTCGCCCCGGTACCGACCCTTCCTCGGCCCTTCCACGGTCCTGTCCTGGCCCTTCCACAGCCCTTTCCCCGCCGTTCTTCAGCCCTTCTCTGGCCCCTCTCTCAGACCTTCGCCGGCCCTTCTACCGGCCCTGCCCCGGCCGGCCCTTCCAGACCCCGGGGCCGCCGCAGAGCGATGGGGTCCCGCCCGGTGTGTGGGGTCTCAGGCCCTGTTCATGGAACGGGTTTATCCCCCTGCTGAGCCGGCAGCCGTGCCAGCAACCAGGTCAAGCCTTGACCTATTCCAGCAGCCCATGACCTTCTCTCTCTGCCTTTCACCTTCTTAGCCCAATTTCTTGCCGTGCAGCTCAGGTCATCACTTTCCCCTCAAAGGACTGGCCAGAGTGGATGGTCCAGCGACCCATCTGTCGCAGGCTGAGCTGCGGGAGACCCCGAGGTGGGAGGAGAAGCATCCAAGTTCAGCCTGAGCACGAGCAGAATCCTGGGCTCATGGCATGCTCAGACCAGGGCTAGCTGGGGACATGCATCTCTGCGTTTGTCACCGTTCTCCCACCATGTCCAGGCTCTGGCTTGAGCTGTGAGCCAGCCTGGAGTGGAGGGGGTTGTGCTGAGCTATGTCTGCACCCCTTTGACCCCCCTCCCTAGATGTCCCTATGCCCTTCAGAAGGCAGCCAGCCTGCCCCCCCCACCTCATGGAAAGCTGAGCAGGGCCAGGCTTCACCCCACTTCCCTCCCGGTGTGGGAGTCTCCCCCAGGGGAGGCCGCTGGCCCGAACCTCGCAGCCCCTCACCCCGGGTCACTCCCATTAGGTAAAGGAGCAGCTCGTCCTGGCGGGGGTATCTCCCTCTCGCGCTTTCCTTGTATTGTACGGGCCTGGGTCATCGAGGAAATCTTACAGGTCCTTCTGCTGCCGAGTGGTCACGGGGGAAGCCCAGCCCCCTTCCCCCCATTGTCAGCGGCCGGGCCGTATCCTCGCTCCAAGCCCCGGCCCCTAAAAATAGCTCTTTGTCAGGCGATTGTTCCGACACCTTCGCGGCGGCATTGACGTGGACCGGAGCGGGAGAGCGGTGGGGTAGGTGGAGGGGAAGGGCTGGAGGTCCCCCCTGGGACCACTCTGAGGATTTGCCGCTGATAACGGCCCCTGTTGTGGGGAAATGGGCTCCCGGAGCGAGGCACGGTGCCGAAGGCCTTCCCGTGCCGCTGCTGCCTGCTGGTCACCTCTCCCCCAGCTGCCCCAGCCCTCCCGCCAGCCCTGCACCCCACACCACCCTGGGTCACCAAGTGGGGGAAGTGTCTTCCCAGGGCACAGGGGGGGATGGAACCCTCCCAAGACCTGAGTTCAGATCCTGCAGGGTGAGGTCCAGCCCTGCCCCCCCAAACCGGCTCCCTGGGTTGTCCCTGCCCTGTTCACCCCATTGAGGCCAGGCAGGCAGGGGCAGCCCTGGGGCAGTGAGGCTGCCGCTGTGTGCGAAGGCCATGTTTTGGGGGGTTTAATGCCATCCCTGCAGCACTGTTCCTGCCTTGAGCATCTGCAAGGATCCCCTACAGTGAGACGTTTTCCCATCCTGTCTCAGAGCCCCATCTCCAACCACGGTGCCTGTTTGATCGAGTGTGGGCCTTGCCGTGGGATCCCAGGGACCCAGCACCACTGCAGGGCTTATGCTGGGAAAGGGGCTGTGCAATGGAGACATCCTGGGACAGCCCCCTCCCTTGTCATCCCCTGCCACCCACTGCCAGCTGAAGGTGATGACCACTCCGGGCCCTCTCCTGCCCAGCCACCCCAGCTGCAGCAATAGGATTTTTTTTTTCCCATGAAAAGGTTTGGATTAAAATAACCTCCTGGCCCAGATCCATTTTTTTCTGATGTGGCTGGAGATGTTTGCCCACAGCCCTGCTCGGTATCCAAGCCCTGACCCTCCAGGCTGCTGTCCCCATGGTGGGGACATGCCTGTCCTCTGCCTGGCCTTCAGGGACATATCCCTCTGCCAGCCATGCCCGGCCTCACTGGCTTGGAGCCGCTGGGCCTGCTCAGCTGCTGTCCACAGGCTGAGCTGAGCCCCCAGGGCTGCTGGCTGTGGGGCAGGGCATGGGGCCAGCCCTGCTCTGATTACCCCCAGCGCTTTTTCCTTTTTCTTCCTTAATTTACTGAGGGCTAAATCCAAATATTACAACTTCCCCTCCGCGCCGCTGGTTACGCAGGCGGCCCCGGCCGGGCATTGTCTTATTGTTTGCAGAGGGAAGCTCCAGCGGGAGATTAACCTGGCTTTCACCCCGCGCCACGGCCTCACACCCTGTCCCTGCTGCAAGGCCCGTGTCCCCAGGGACCACAGCTGGCACGAGGTCCCAGCAGGGCGAACGGCTCTGGGAGGTTTGGTGCATGAAGGGGACATGGAGTGGAGGTGGCAGCCCTGCAGCAGTGTCCCCAGCACCACTGGGATATGTGGGACCTTGCAGCTTTCTTGCTGCGCATTCTTTGTGATGGTGAGGATCTGGCAGGTGTCTTGGGGGTCTCAGGCAGACCCTTTGCCCGTTTTCTCCTCCAGGGATCCTGGTAGGATGCTGGAGGGTCAGTACAGTCTGGGTCTGCTGGCATGGGGAGGCAGGGACTGCCCAGCATCCCAGCCTGGAGGACCATCATGATGCCCCTTGGTCTGCTCATCCCATCCCAGACTGCCGATGCCTCCCTGATCCTTCTCTCCACCCTGCCCTGGGCAGCAGAGATGTGTCACCCCACTTGCACTCAGTGCCATCTAGACCTTGGGGCCCCTTTCCCCGTGTTTCACCCCCAGGTCTGACAGGGCTCAGAGTGACCCGTGACATTCAGCTGATGGCTGTCACTGTCACAGGGAGGATTCCCCAGGCAACAAGTAACTGAGCTTTGCTCCAGGATACACTGGGGTCTTTTTCATGAGCCTCCGCTCTGGGGGAATCCCAGGGAGGGTCAGGCAGCACCCAAAGGTGTTGCCAAAGGACAAGGAATGAGCAGAGCTGGATCCTGGGCTCAAAATCTGTCTTTGTGTCCTCTATCCCTGTCTGATTCCTCTTGCTCTGCTGACTCAGACTCAGACATGGTTTGACTCCACAGCCCCATCCTGGGGGCGGTGGGTCGGGAAAACAGCACTGCCCACGGACTGCAGGCTCTGCCTGACCCCTCTGCCCTCTGTCTTCCCACACCTCATGGCTAGACAGACCCTTCTGTGTCCCTGCGTGGCTGTGGATCCCTTTCCAGCAGCCCTGGTGCACAGCAATACCAGGGGCTATCAGGTCCTGGCCCCCTGTCACTGGGGGTGAGCCTCAGCCTGACTCCCTGCCCACACCTCCAGCAGCTCCTGCCTGGCCAGATCCAGCCTTATCCATCCCATCAGCAAGGCAGCTCCCGGCACCCGTGGGTGCAGCCCTGCTGCATTCCAGCCTGGCTGGCCAGCCTGTGGGGAGGCTGAAATATTTGGGAGGGGAACAGAGAAGGGAAAGGGGAAAAAATAATAAAATAAAAATCTATAAAAAGAAACTTTAAAAACACAAGTTAAAAAAAAAATACCAGGCGCAGAGTGCAGCTGCGGTTCTGGTTCCAGTTCCCAGGTGATGTCAGGCCTGGAGCCTCTCCAGCCCTGGCCCCTCAGAGACGGTCTTTGTGGGTTCAGCACTGAGTGTTTTTCCTTCCTGAGACTCGGGGACACCTTCCTGTCTCAGAGAAAGCGGCCAAGAGCCTTTCCAAGGGTGTCCGCACGCAGGAAGGGGAGAGGATGGGAGGGGAGCGTGGCTGGGCTCAGTGCAGGGCTGCGGCTGCCGGGGAGCCGGCGGCGGCCGTGAGCGATCAGTGGCCACAACACTCACGCCACACGGGGCAAAGGGGCACCCAGCTCCCACCAGCCCGGCAGCTCTGAGTCACCGTTTCCCTCTCATGGTTCTGGGAGGGGCTGGAATGTATTGGGACCCACAGGCTTGTCACTGGGACATGCTGGGACCCGTGGCCCCAGTGCTGGGACAAGCTGGGATCCATAGCCTCAGCAGTGGGATATGCTGGAAGCCACAAGCCCAGCACTGGATGTTACTGGGTGCCCAACTTCTCCACAAGGACATGCTGGGACCCAGGGCTGTTACACTGGAGCTTACTCTGGGGTCACTGTGCCATTCTTGGCACTGGGGTGTGCTGACATCCATGGCCCCAATGCTGGGACATGCTGGATCCCACAGCCTTAGCACTGGGACATACTGGGATGCATGGTCTTTATACTGGAGCTTTCCAGGGCCCTAGTCTCTGGCACTGGGACTTACTGGATGCACAGCTCCTGTGCAGGGATTCACTGGGGCTCATGGTTTTCCTATTGGAGCTCGTTGAGGCTCCAGTTGCTGGCGCTGGGACATCCTGGGACACTGGTGCTCAGCCCTGGGACATACTGGGACCTGTACAGTCAGTGCCTGGGACCTGCTGTGTTCCCAGCACTGGGACCACCAGCCGTTGCTGACCCCCTGGGGGGCTCCAGAGCCGCTACTTCACGAGGATGGTCCCCTTTTATGTGTGAGTCGGGTTGTTTGCAGAGCACAGCATCCCCCACAGCCCCTGCCCCCCGATAAACCCGGGGGCAGGGATTCTGTGTCCTGGGCTGTTTGGAGAATCTCACGGCTGTTTATTGGGGTCTGGGACACATTAGCCACGCTGAGAACAAACCTCTCCCACCCACCCCGGTCCCTGCTTGGGACCAGCTCTCACAGCTGCACCGCGCTGTCAGCTCCATAAATCAAACCCGGGGGAGGGAGTCTGGGGCAGGCTCACCTCGGTGAGCTGGAGGCCAAGAGGTGCCGTGGGGTCCCAACAGAGCCCCTGTCCTGAGGCAGGCTTCAGTGGGAACTCCAGCGTGTTTCCCCTGCTCCAGGTTGGCTCCAGGGAGCTAGGGCAGCTCCAGTTCTTCAACCCTTGGGGGGAGCCCCCAGCCGCCCCATCCACAGCTGGCTCTGCTCCGTGGGACACGCTGGCCCCTGGGAGCCACCAGCCTCTGCACAGCACCATTCCCAGGCTCAGCTATCTGCACCGCCCAGCCAGTCCAGCCCCCTCAAGCAGAATCCCATGTGGGGATCTGGCCTGGGAACCCCCCATGTCCCCACCTGACCCCGTGCAGGTGCTGCTGCCTGCAGCCCCACCATACAAGGCTCTGCACAGTCATCATGGTGGTAGTGGCGGTCACAGTGGGGACAGTCATTGTGCTGGTGGCAGTCACGGTATTGGTGGCAGTGGTGGCAATGGTGGCAGTTGCATTGGCAGTGACATCACACCAGTCATGATCTACCAGGTGGAGGGCACAGAGCAGCAGTGCAGGGCTGGGGGTCCAGGGCCATCTCGGGGACCCCCACCTCACCCCACACTGGGGTGACAGGCAGGCACTGGCCCATCACAAAAATAAGGTTTTATTTTCGAAGCGGCTGCACGTGCACAACCAGCATCCCCAGGGCCACGACACTGTCCCCCCCGGAGCGCCTCCACGCCAGCTGCACACAGGCCCCTTCCAGTCCAGCCCTGGGGCGCAGGGACCCCCCTCCCCGGCCCTGCCCCGCATGGGCAGCCTCAGCCACGGGAGCGTCCTCCCGCCCCACTGCCAGCTCCAGGGCCAGTGTCAGTGTGGTGCCAGCCTGGGCTCGGCCGCTGCCACCTCGGGTGAGCAGCTCCCTCCCTCCCCACTGCAGTCTCTGGGCTGGCGTGTGCTGGCTCCGTCTGCCTCTGCCGCTGTCTCAGGTGGGTGCTGCCGGACCCCGGCTCATCTCCGCGACACTCGCAGGGGCGTCACCCCTCGCACCTTCAGGCAGTTGCCCCCGAGGTCCCTCCGACTGCCCTGCAGAGAGAGGAGGGAGAGCTGCTGGTACCATGGGGTGTCTGGGTGGGGGGTACCCTGCTCCTGCCCACTGTCCACCACACCGACTCCTCCATGGGGACCCACTGTGACATGGCCAGTGGCTCACTCCTGGGGCGGCTCTGTGCTGCCTGGACAGACAGACAGATGGGGCTACGCCTGACAAGTGGTTGAGTGGGTGGCTGGGAGGTGGGTGTTGTGGTGGAGGCCTCCAAGGTGGGTCCCCCTTGGCCTTGTCACCCTGCAGGACACAGCCCCCATGGCTGCTCAGCACTGCAGGGCTCAGACCTGTGGCAATGGCCAGTAACACCCTAGGACAGACACGCAGCCCAGGACAGATCCACAGCCCTAGAGAGACACACGGAGTCCAAACTGGGATGGGGACACTCAGCCCTACCTCCCAGTTAATAAGAACAACATCAGCCCAGTACTGCCCCGTATAACCCAGCACAGACCAGCATGGTCCAGATTTAGCCCAGAATATTCCAGTATAACTCAGCATGGATCAGCATAGCCCAACACAGCCCAGTTCAAACCCAGCCTATTTCCAGCTTGCACAGCCTAGCATGGCCCAGTACAGCCCATTTCCAGGGCAGTACAACCCATTTCCAGCCCTGCCCATTTCCATCCCAGTACAGCCCCTTTCCAGCCCAGCCTCAGGGCTGGGATGCACAGAGTTGGATCCAACCCAGCTCCCCCTATTGCCCTCCAGCAGGGGCTTCCCAGCCCCAGTGCCTCCTCAGGGTCCCCGGGGGATCCAGCTCTGTGCCAGACCCCTGGGTGCAGCCCCAGGAAGCAGCCCAGAAGATCCCAGCTATGCCAGGGACCAGGGCTGGAGGACCCCAGGAGGGCTGGAGAGGCTGATGAGGGGGTCAGCAGGAACTGGATAGCAATTAAAAATGGAGCAGCAAAACCTGAAAAAGCTCTGAGGGCTGGAGTGTGACCCATAGCTGTACTGCTTGGGGTCACACGTGGGACATCTTGAGGGTTCATGGGGACAGTGGCAAGTACAGCAGCCCCTGCTCACTGCCCTGCCAGGGATGTCCAAGAGATCAGATAGCCTCCAGCCCTTCACCCTGCGCCCTATATCCTGCACAGCTATTCCTAGGTCAAGGGTACCCTGGACCCTGGCATGGGCAGCTCACCAAAATAAAGGTGTCCCTTGAGCTGCAGGGTGCTGGGGGGGATCACCTGTGTGGGCAGGGCAGGGGTGCTCTGCCATGGCCCAACTCAGCCGTGTGGGAGCTGTGTTGGTGCTGCCAGCAGACCCTGCATGGGAACACTGGATGGGGAACTCAGTCTGGCCCCGCTTGGGGGGTGTCTGCTGGGCTCTTCCTGTCCTCGTCACATCAGGGAGCTGCTGGAATAGCCCTGCTGCAGTGCTGGTGGGCTGGCAGGGTTGGGTATGGAGATGGGGATGAGGATGGGGAAGAGGACGGGGAAGAGGTCAGCCAGCGAACTCCAAGCTCCCCTTGGGACAACCAGTGCAGCCAGCTCCGGGGTGACTGTTTAACCCCTGAGACCTCCCAGCCCGGATGGACGTGGGGGAGCAGCCCAGCCCTCTGACGTGAGCATGAGCTGTAGGCGTGTGGCTACAAGCAGGATTTGGCCAGGAGCAGCCAAAACCTCCAGTGGGAGCTGGAGCCAGAAGCTGTGGTTCTCACTGAGCCATGCCGAGACTCCTGCCCTGCTCAGCCCAGGCAGGGTCTGCTGCCCCCCATCCCTCGGGAACACGCTGAGCCTCCTGCCCCCACTCAGGCCCGGAGGGGCAGGAGGAACCCTAACCCATCCCAGAACCCCGCTCACCCCTTTCCGCTGGTTGCTGAGGCAGAAAGTGCAGATGCTGCGGGGCTGTTTGCTGTCCAGGTCGCCCTTGGCGCCATAGATGGCACTGAAACAGGGCTGCCCGTCCTCGCAGCCCTCACCCAGCAGCAGCACGTTGGCCAGGTGGGAGATGTAGCTGGAGGCCAGGCGGAGGGTCTCGATCTTGGACAGCTTCCGATCCACCGGCTCGGTGGGGATGAGGGTCCGCAGGGCGGTGAAGGCCGTGTTGACGCTCTGGGTCCGGTCCCGCTCCCGTGCGTTCGCCGCCTGCCTCTGCTTCACCATCACCATGGGCCCCGGTTTCCGCGGCAGCTTGCGGCGAGCCTCGGCGCCCTCGCAGCAGCCGAACGACTGGTCCGACGTGTCGCTCTCGCTCCGGTTCTCCTCGTCCTCCGAGAGCATGCTGAGGTCGGGGTAGAGCACGCGGGCGGCCACGGGGCGCAGCATGGTGAAGGCCATGGTGGGGTGCCCGCCCGCACCCCCGGCCCTGCTGGGGGGACCCCCCGGGCTGCGGGGAGCCTTCCCCCGCCGGCACAGCTGCGACGGCGCCTCCGGACGCCTTCCCGCTGCTGCTCCGCGGCGGCAGCTGAGCAGGGCTGGGACGCCTGTCTGCAGGGGGAATCGGGATTTATACGGCCGGGGAGGGGCTGGCTCCGGAGCCCACCCCCAGCCGGCCCCCCGAGCTCCGGCCAGCGGCCAGCGTCCTCACCCTAGCCCTGAGAGCCAGTGCTGGCTCCGGCTGCTGGCCTGGCCCCACTCCGGCACGCTGGCCTGGCTGCGGGCACCTTGACCCCAGGTCATGCCCATGGTGGTAACTGAACCGTGGCAGTGCCAGGGCCACTGTCCAACAAGTGTTCCCTGTGCCATGGCCTCTGGCACCTGCAGAGTGATGTCACACACAGTCAGCCCACAGGCAGCATGTCCCCAGCCCCTGCCTGGCTGTCCCTTGCCAGCTCTGGGTCCCCCACAGGGTAGCATGAGATGAATATGGGGCGCAGGAGCTGGGATGGGGAAGGCGACCAGGAGTGGGTGGGCCTGGTGCAGTGCCTGGGGTGTTTATCAGAGGGATGCCAGTGGGGACACGCTGCTGCCCACACCCTGCCAATGCCCCACTGGGACAGGGTCTGTGCCCAGAAAGATGCACGGGGCAGGCAGGGAGCAGCAAGGGCAGGCAGCCCTGCAGGGATGCACTCCCTGCTCTTCTGTTCCCAGGGCCTGGCACCGTGCCTGCCCACCATGGGAGGGGACAGGGGACATGGAGAGGCACGGGCAGCACTGCCGGCAGCACTGCCAGGAGCATTTCCTCCCGCCCAGGAGGAAGGTGTGTGCCGGCAGTGGAAACACAGAGTCTTTTCCTGAGAGGGGAGTGATGAGCTGGCAGCAGCGGGAATCACCAGCCTGACCGCTGCTCCTTGTTGTTCCTTGGCACTCAATACCACAGACTATGACCCTGCTCCTCCTCACCAGAGAGGTCTATGCAGGTCCCACTCTGCCTTCAAACCCCCAGCCCCAGGAGCAGGCAGGGGGTAGCCAGCTGAACCAAGCAGGCAGGAGGCTTCCTGCCTGCCTTCCTCCCCTTCCTCCTCCTCCTCCATGATGCTCCAGGAATGATACAGGTCAAGCTGCAAAAACATGTGGAGGGCAGGATCTGGCTCCTTGCAAACAGCCCCAAGGGCTGCTGGGGATGTGGCTGGGAGACTTGGCAGTGCCAGCTGCAGTCCCCACTGTCCAGCAGCTCCACAGCCAGAGAGGGATGCTGGGGGAAGTCTTGGAGGCTTGCCAGGGCTGAGACAGTGGCCATGGAATGCAGCTGGTATATCACAAACACCCCAGTGAGGTGATCAGTGGAGTGTCCTGGGGGCAGTGGAATGGGGTGGCATCATGTTCCTCAATGCCTCATGGCCAAAATCCTATGGTTGCAGGACTACAGCTTGTGGAATGGCTCCTGGGGTCTGGGTCCCCCCATGGGCTCTCCTAGTGCTTCCAGGGCTTGTGGCTGCTGGACCATGACAGGGGCGGCTGTGCTGCCTGGCACCGGCACCACTTCACTGCCTCCCATCCTGCTGGCTGTGAGCAAACGGCTCCTCTGCCCCCTGCGGGGCACAGGCAGCCCCCGACTGACAGGACCCCCTGCCCTGTTTTCCTTCACCATTTGTCTGCCTGTGCAGAGCCTGTAAATCACACGGTGGGGTGCAGAGAGATGGGCTGGGGGCTGGTGGTCTTGCTGGGGCTGGAGACATGTAGGGCTGAGGAAGAGGACAGGGAGCCTCCTGAGGATGAGGATGGGCAGGGATCTGCACTGTGTCCACACTGAGTGCTCTCACCATGCAGCAGTCCTCATGAGGGACCCCGACCTTCTGTAGCCCCTGCCCAGGCGCAGATCCCCACAAAAGTGTACGTGCAGACAGTGCCAGGGGCAAAGCTGGAGATGGGCAGGCCCTTGGCATGACAGGCAGGGAGAAGGCAGGTGCCTGTACAGAAAGGTGAACCCTCACTCTGCTCTTCTCTCACCCCAGAGACTTGCTGAGACATATCTGGGGGTCCACAACAGCCCCTGGCCCTGACAGGCAGTAAGATGGATGGCAGGGGCTGTGTACTCAGCTGCACGTCCCACACATGGCCACCAGCTGACGGGGACAGGCTGGGGGGGTCACCCAGTCCCCACATCCAGCCAAACTGCCCCAGGGCTTTTCTGGGGAGCGTGGCCATGTGTGGAGTGCTGGTGGCCTGTAGGCTCTGGAATATGGCAGGGCACAGACAGGGATGGAGCAGCAGACAAGAGATGGCTCAGTGTGGGCTAGGGACAGCACACATCTGTGCACACATGAGTGTGTTTGTGGGTGTGCATCCCCGCATGCATGGATGTGTAGATCCGTGTGTGTGTGTGTGTGCACAGGGATATATGTGAGTATGAGGGTGTGTGCACGTGTTTGTGTGCCTGTGGGTGCCATGTAAACCCCAAATGCCACCACCTCCTGCTGCAGTGACATCCCCACGTTGGCACAGACGTATCTGTGTGACCACCACCTCGCCAGATGCTGCATACAGAAGGATGGATGGACAGGAGCTGTCATCCCTGACTGGGCGAGCAGCAGGAGCCACGGGAAGCAGGGAACGCTGCCGGCTCCCTGCCTATCCAGCTGCCTGTGGATGCTGTGGCTGCAGGGCAGGAGGACGCACAGCAGCAGCCAGGTTTTCCTGTGCTGCCTAGCAGGCATCTGGTACAGGATGTGAGCCCCTGTGCCTGGGCCCCCCCCATCTCCCCCAGCACTGTGGCCTGGGCTCTGACACAGCTGAGCAGTGCGAGGTGCAGTTGAGGCTGTGGCATCACAAACCTTCTGCCAGCTTGAGCGGGTGCCAGGACATGGTGGAGTTTGGCATCCCAGCTTTCCCAGCTGATCCAGCCAAGCTGACTGAGCCCCGGGCAGAGGGCAGTGGGTGAGGCATTCACAGGACCCTGTATGGGACATATAGCATGGAAGAGACATGGCCTAAGCATGGGGTTGCAGCTGTGACCCCAGTACAACCAGGCATCCCCTGCTCGGCAGGCACTGTGGGGTCAGGGTGCTGGGCACCCTGAGGGCTGGGTCCTGCCTCTGCTGCCAGGGAAATGCCCCCTGCCCCCCACACCAGGGAGTGTTTATCTTCGAGGTGATACTTAAGTGTAAGAAAATAAACAGGGAGCAGATGGGGCAGGGGCCAGGGCTGCCCCCAGCCCCACGGGATCACTCCAGCCCTGCTGGGAAAACACCACGGCCGGCGAGGCAAATGGATTCCAGACCTGCGGCAGTGCTGGAACATGTGGCCACCAGGACACTGGGCCTGACCCTGTTAAGCCCTAGTGAAGCGAGGCTGGATTGATCCTTTCAGCCCCACCCCATCCCATCCCACTATATCCCATCAATCCCATTCCATCCCACTCTGTCCTATCATATCCCATCCCATCCCACTGAGTGCCCCAAGTCCACAGCCCCTGACCAGACTTTGACATTGGGGGATATCCAGGACTGGCTCCTCTGCTTGTGGCTCCCCAGTTTCAGGGTGCTTCAGCCAGTGAGGCCACAGGCCTGGGAGCTGCCCCATCCCAAATGCACAGTCCTGTCCAGCTGGGCACACACAGCCTCCAAGTCCAGCTGCCTCATGCCCAACACTGAGCCCAGTGAGGCAGATGTCTCCTTCCAGGGGAATCTATCCCTGCCCCCCAACACTGGGAGACCAGAGATGGCAAATCTGGGAGCCCCCAGAGCCCCCTGGGCGGGGAGGAGCGGTGAATCCCATAAGGACTGGGCATTGTGAAACTTTTGGAGGAACAGGAGTTTCCCCATTTTCCTGGATCAGGGCTGTATCAGGAACTGGTGGTTCCCCAGGCAGTGTGGGAAGCACCAGACCCCCTCCCCCCCAGGCTGTACCTGAGGGCTTGGGCTGCTGGTCTGGAAGGCATTACATGCCTGTCACGTGGGGAAGTCTGTCCTAGTTCCGGAGCTGGGACCCCCCCTCTCCACCCGGCCCGGGCTGGGGGGAGCCCACAAAACGCCTTTGTTCCTGCCCTGGAACGAATGGATTGGAGGCAGCCGGATCGCCTGTCAGCCGGGGACACCAGAGACCCCGCGGGTCAGGCAGAGGGAAGGGGGACAGGTGGAGGATGGATAGATGGAGGCAAAGCAGGGCTCTGGAGAGACCCATTCCTGTGCCTGCCAGGGGGCTGTGGCACCAGCAGGCCCAGCTGGGGACCAGCTCTCACTGCCCACACCATGCCAGCCCCATGGATGCACCAGTCAGCCCTGGAGATGCTCACACAGCACCTTGGACACAGCTTTGGGTCCTGGCTCCCGTCTGGTGCCAAGGAGCCCTGGGAATGATGTCAGGACACCCTGGGACTGGCACAGATCTTTGGCACTGTTTGCAAGGGATGATAAGCTGGAAAAGCAGATCCTGCAGCAGGCTTCCCAGGTGGAAAAGCCTCCATGGCTTGCAGGAAAAGGAGTTGCAGGATCTTAGCAGCCTCAGTTCATTCCCACTTTGTGGAATTCCCAGTTCTGCTGAGCTGCCTCTTATCCAAGGGATGAGGGGCACAAGCCCATGAGAGTGGGGCAAAGAGTTCATGGGAGATGCCCAGCAGTGGGGGCACACAGGATATGGGCAGACATCAGTCCCTGCCATGGGACACCCGTTTGGGGGCACTCTGGAAATGTCCACATTGCCCCAGGAGCCGCGGCAGGAGCTGCTACCTCCTCCTTCCACCCCCTGCTCTCTAACAAGAGGAAACTTTTTAGCACGCCACAATTCTTAGGAGAAATTTATGGCCCATCAGGGAGCCGCGGGCCAGGGCTGCTCTCCGTGAGCGCTTGCAGGGCTTCCTCCCGGCACACAGCTTCTTTCATACGGCACATGCGGCTCTGCCGCGCCGGAGTCTCCCTCCGGTCCCTTCCCTTCATCCAGCACCCCAGCCCACCCGGCTCTTCCTGCCCAGTGGATCCTGCGGAAACGTGGAGGCAGCGGTAAATTGTTCCCTGTCCCATGCCAGCACTGCCAACTCCTGCCATGTAAACAACCTGCCCGTGCCCTCCTCTCCCAGCCCATTTCTGCCCTGGGGATTCAGCATCCGTTCAGGGAGGAGCATGCCTGATGGGGCAGAAGTGTCTGAGCGCAGTTCCTGTCCCAGTCCTGCTGACTCACGGCGTGGTGAGTGAGTCAGTGGCCTTTCCCCTCCCTGGATGGAGGCTCTCCACTTAGAGGGATGCTGGGATGCCCAGGGGATGCTCGAGGCGTTTTCTCCGGCTGCACGTGATGCTTGCAGAAATGACAGCATCCCAGCATGGCAGGACCACATGCATCCCCACAGCTGGGCCAGAGCTGACCCTGAATTCAGCTCCATGGCAGGGAAGGCTGGCAGAGCATTGTCCTGTCACAGCATCCATCCATCCCCCCCGCACAGCATCCATCTCCCAACACAGCATCCATTCCCTCGCAGAACATCCACCCCCTTGCAAAGCATCTGTCCTTGTTCTGTGTGCCCACAGCCACTGCTCTTGCTGGTGCCAGGCCACCATGCTGTGCCATGCTGTGCCATGCTGGACCACTGCATCCCTGCTCCCAACCTCAGCACCCTCTAGCACCACGCCAAGGAGCTGCAGGGGTTTTGATCATCTTTATTCCTGGTGCAGCAGTGGGTGCCCCCACTACAGGATTTTGGAGATGTCCCCCATGGAGACTGGGACAACAGGTGAGTCCAGAGTCGCTGAAGGAGGGCTGAGGACTGGCCATGCCTGGTCGGCTGTGTCTCTTCCCTGTGTCCTGATTCTGTTGTGTCCCAGTTCACCTGTACCCCTTCCCGGTTCAGCTGTGCCCCGAATGAGCTGTGCCTTGTCCCAGTTCCAGTGTGCTCCGGTTGAGACATTCCCGCTTGAGCCATGCCCCGGTTAAGCCCGTTCTATCCCGGTTCAACTATTCCCGGTTGAGCCGTGCCCCGGTTTAGCCTGTTCCATCACGGTTCAGCTATTCCCGATTGCGCCGTGCCCCGGTTCATCCCACCCCAACTGGTTCATCCCGTCCCGGTTCATCCCGTCCCGGTTCATCCCATCCCGGTTCATCCCATCCAGGTTCATCCCGTCCCGGTTCATCCCACCCCAAGCTGTTCATCCCGTCCCGATTCATCCCGTCCCGGTTCATCCCACCCCAACCGGTTCATCCCATCCCGGTTCATCCCGTCCAGGTTCATCCCGTCCCGGTTCATCCCACCCCAAGCTGTTCATCCCGTCCCGATTCATCCCGTCCCGATTCATCCCGTCCCGGTTCATCCCGTCTCGTCCCGGTCGCTCAGGGCGGCGCAGCGCGGCACAATAGCGCCACCTGCCGGCCCGGCCGGGCGCCTCCCGGTACCGGTGAGAGCTTGACCCCTCCTGGCTGGAGCCACCTCGGGGACCCTCCAAGTCTGGGGGACCCTGACCCCTCCCGGCTGGAGGGACCCTGGGGACTGCCCAGAGCTGGGGACCCCGAGCACATCCTCACCAGAGGCTCACGGGTCGGAACCAACAGGGACAGAGTGGGCAGCTGGGCATCCTCGGGGTGCTGGGCTAGCGCAGGTGAGGCGTGGAGGAGCCGAGGTAGGTACGGAGGTCGCTGAGGGTGGAGGGGATGATCTTGGCGGGGATGGTCTCCCGGCGGAGTGCCTGGTGGGCAGCAAAGCGGTGGCAGCCCCCGAATGAGTAGAAGTAATCGCCGCCCTCACTGCCTTTGATCCAGAGCACGTCGATGGGGGGCACCCGCTCGGGATCCTCCTGGGAAAGGGGAGAGACGTCCAAGAGCAACACACCCCGGCACTCCAAACCTGCCCTGACACCCCGCGACCTGACTGTGCCCGGATTTGGGTGCTGTCAGCTTCCCCAGCAGTGCCCTCTGAGTGGGTGCAGGAGGGGCTGCCTCTGCATCCCCAGGGGCTGTGCTCACCTGCAGGGTTTCCATCAGGCTCTGCACCTTTCCCGGCTCCAGCACGGCCGGGATGGGTCGGATGAGGACTCGCATGGGCACGTTGTGCACGGCTGAGATGTGCTGTGTATGGATGCTCCTGTCTTCGGATTCAGCCATGGCTGTGGCTGCCGGCCGGCCTTGGCTTTCCTCTGTCCTGCTCAGCCAAGCCCTCCGCTCTGCCCTGAGCAGTGCAGCGCCCAGCCGGGCCCCTTTGCTTCCTCCTGGCCCAGCCATCGTCATCACGGCCGCCGCCCCACTGTTTTGCAGAGTCACAGTGCAAGGGGCAGGACAGACTTCCGGGCCGGGTGCCAGAGCCGGCTGGCCCGCTGCCTGCTCCAGAGAGCCTGCGGTCAGGGCTGCCCTCGGCTCCTCTTTCCCGTGGGACACCCATGGGCACGCGGCAGCTGAGCCCCTCACCGTGTGCTGAGGGTCGCTATTCTGCCCCCTGGGGGTCTCGGGTCCCACCTGGTCGTGCTAGGGCGCTAAAGATCATCCTGTAACTGCGAGCTGCTGCCCACCTGCCTGGCTGTACCAGGAACATGCCCCCAGCCCAGAGCCCCCTCCCTGCTGCGCTGACACCTATGGGGTCCACGGCAAGGAAGATGAGGTATGAAACAACTGCAGAGTTGAGCACTGATGCTGGGGTGCTCCACAGCTGGGCAGGCACTGAAGAACTTCAGCCCTGAGTCTTTCTAGGTCATTTCTTCAGACCAGTGTTCCAAACGGGGAGAGGCTCCCGGGAAGAACTGGGTCTCCCACCCCTCTGGCTGCTGCAACCGGGACACCCTGAATCCACTGCAGGGACACGATGACAGTGGATGGCTGCTCCTAGTGCCCTCACCCTGGCTCCCTGGTGTCATGGAGGGTCCCCAGCCCCAGAGCTGACTCAGAAGTGTGCAGATGATAGTCAGGAATGGGTTTGTGAGGCTCTGGAATTAGTTTTTTGCAAGGTGAATCTGGTAATGACTTTGCGGGTGCAAGATTGCACTGATGTCACAAAGCCCACGGCTCAGCTAGGTCTTTGCTGACAAGCTGGATGCTAAAAATAATTTGCCTCCTCCTATTGGCACCCACATCTGGGAAAGGATGAGGAAAGAGGAGTGGGGAGCAGGAATGCCTGTCTGCCCCTGGGAGCAGGGGCTCTGCTGGGTTGTTGCCACTGGCGATTTCAAATAAAATTTGCTCACAGAATCCTCCCTATCCAGCGCAGCGGCGCCCCGGGGGTGTGTGAGCATTCCCGGCGCCCTCCCCGGGCTGCCCGCCGGGCTCTGCACCCGCTGCCGGGATTTCACAAGCCGCTTTACTTCCAGGTCAGCGCTCTGCCGCGCTCACAGCCCCCGGCGCTCTCACGGGCAGGGTGGCATCCTAATCCCTGCTTGTCACAGTAGGGGTTTGTCTGGCTGCTGCCCACTGGCTGAAGGGCTGGCAGGGACTCGTGGGGAGCGTGGGATGCTCCGGGTGCCTCAGCCACCCGTTCCCGAAAGGCTGCCAGGACATCACCCCTCTATTTGGGGCAGTTCTCTCCACGATGCTCCAGCCCGGGAGTGGGCGTGGGCACAGGGCACCGTGGGATGGGCAGGCTGGCAGCTCGCGTGCTGCCACCCGCCACCGCCGACACAAATCCCCCAAGACACATGGTTAGTGGCAGAAATCCCTTTTATATCCCTGAATTGCGTTACAAGTAATACTGCGGGTGGCCGGATCTCAGTAGACTTGTCATACTGGGGCTGGCGAGTACAAAACCTGGCAGAAAAAATCTATCATGCAAGGAAAATTATTGCTGTAGTATCTGCTATTTACAGGAGAGAGGGGCAGCGGCACAGTGCTCCAAGCCTGCCGGCCTCAGGACACCGCGCTCCGCGGAACGGCGCCGGCATCGTGGGGAAAACCCGGTGGGGTGCCCGCGTAGCCAGGGCGATGCTCATCCCCTCTGTGGGGTGCGGACGTGTGGTCCCCGTGCCATGGCAGCGAGGACCATGACAGGGACATCCCCACTCAACCCGTGACCAACACAGGCACCGAGGCAGCGGGAGGAAGACGGTGCAAGGGAGGAAGACGGCGCAGGAAGACGGTGTGGGGGTGCGCGAGTGCGGCCCCGCGGGTGCCGGGCTGAGTCCCGAAGTGTTGGGGACCGGCACAGGGTGATGGGGCTGTGGCAACTCGCGGCCCGAGGTAGGAAGCGGAGGCGTGGGTCGGGCCCCGCTCCGGAATGCCGTGCGCGGAGCTTGCTCCGGGGCCGGTGCGGGGGCGCTCCGCCGGGAGGTTGCATAGAGTGGCTGGTTTGTCCCCGCTGGGCTGGCGCGGGGCACGGAGCTAAGCAGGAGCCCGTGGCAGCAAGGAAGACAAAGGAGAAGGGCTTTGCCTTTTGGGGGAGGCTTGCAGGACGTGGAGCCTGGGCTGCCGGGCCAGCTCGTGCCCTCCTGCCTCCGTGCCCGCCACACAGTCCACTCTCGGGGTCCTGTCCCCGTCCGTGTCACCGTGGCTGTGTCCTGGGCACGGCAGCTCTGCTGCAGCTCTGCCACCTCCTGCGAGCCAGCGCTGGCATGGCCCGGCCAGTCTTGACAAATAAATAGTGAAAAGCATAAGTTATAAATAATATAAATAAGAACATTTAAATAGACTCACCCAAACTTTACAGCTACTCTGACCCCCTCCTCCTGAGTGCAGGTGGGGGGCAATGGCAAGGGAGCCGGGAACCGGCTGGAGAAGGGGCTGGGGACACATGGGGGGGTGGTTGGGGGTTTGGGTACTACCTGCCCCAGGGCTGGGTCTCCAGCCCAGCTGCCAGCCCAGCCCTTTGCATGGTGAGGGGGGCTGCACCTGCCTGGGGGGGCTATTCCCCATCACCGTGGCAGGGGCCAGTTGTGCCTGGCCAAGCCATGGGCTGGGAGCCAATGGAGGACTTGTCCTCTGGATCTCTGCTGGAAGCCCCTGGCTCTTTCCTTGGTTCTTCCCCTGGCTCTTCCCCTGACTCCAGAGCTGTGGATCTGCAGTGCCAGGGTGAACACTGTGCCATGGGGCAGAGAGGCAGCAGGGTGCCCTGCGTGGTGGGCTGCAGGGACACCAGGCTCCAAAGGTGACTGGCAGCCTTGCCCTCTGTCAGCTTCAATGGCCATCAGTCCTGCCAAGCCGGCAGTAACACCAGCCCATGGTCTCATCAAGATTAGGGTCAAGGGGAGGGTTTGCTCCTAGTGGGGAGCAAAAAAGTGTCTTTTCTCCCCTGGGATCCCCCAGGAAGAGAAGCAGCAGCTCTAAATAAATAATAGAAATAAATTAAATAAATAGAAGTGAAAGTCACAAGCTAGGGGAGGAAAGCCTCTCCTGGGTCTGGAAGAGGTCCCCACGTGAGTCCCCCGCAGAGAGACCTGCCTGGCTGCGGGGGGGCTCTGGGACCCAGGGAAAAAGAGCTGGGTCCCACAGTGGGGGACCCCCTTCCCAGGGAGCAGATGGGGAGTGAGTCTGTGGGGATGTGTCCTCCAGCCTCAGCACAGCAATAAACCAGCTGGCTGCAGCTGCAGGAGTGCTGGCACAGGGACTGGGACCAGGATGGGAGAGGGATGGGGACAGGATGGGGTGTATAGGGGAACAGGGATGGGTATGGGATGAGATGGGGACAGGGATGAGGATTGGATAGAAGGATGAGGTTGGGAATGGGGATGTGCCACAGGGGTTGGGGTGCTAGTTCCCTATTGCACAGCTGTGTTCGGAGCCCTTGAAGCAGGCGGACTCGTAGTGCTTGTTGAGGTACGACTTGAGGGCGAAGGTCTTCTCGCACTGCTTGCACTTGTAGTGCTTGAAGGCGGAGTGGGTCTGCATGTGGGCGCGCAGGTTGGAGCGGTCGGCGAAGGCTTTGCCGCAGTGGGAGCAGCCGAACGGCTTCTCCCCGGTGTGGGACCGCATGTGGCCCTGCAGCAGCCAGGGCCGGCTGAAGGCTTTGCCGCACACGTCGCACTTGTGCTTGAGGTTGTGGGTGAGGACGTGCATGGCCAGGGCGGGCATGGAGACGTACGCTTTGCCGCAGGTGGGGCATTTCCTCGCCATCTTGCTGTCCAGGCTGCGGTGGGTCTGCTTGTGCCGGCTGAGGTTGGAGGAGGTGGCGTAGGTCTTGCCGCACTCGGGGCAGGAGTGACGGTGGCTGCCACGGCGCTGGCTCTCGCTGCGCCGGCGCGACCGCCCGTCCGTGATGAAGAAGGCATCCATGGAGTAGCTGTCTGTCACTGCCGCCTCCCCATTGAAGTATCGGGCGGAAAAGCTGGACTGGGGGCTCTCGGGGTCGCTGTACTCCTCGTGGCCGGGCGCATAGGCTGGGTCTGGTGGCGGTGGTGGCAAGCCTTGCTTCTTGTCAGTGTCATAGCCGGCTGGCGCCAGGCAGTGCTGGAGGTACCCTGTGGGGACAACACAGTGGGATCATTGTCCCTCCAGAGCAGCCTCATCAGGGACAGGAAAAAACCACAAGCTAAAATTTCCCACATGAGGTGCAGAACCAGGGTTGTCCCCCCTCAAACTGGCTCCTGTCCCTGCTGAGCCACTGAGCACCAGAGCTGCGTTGTCATGCCCTGGCTCCTGCCTGCATCTGTCAGCATGATGGGTCCCATCCCGTAGGGCTGCTCGGGATGAGAACTGGGGATGGAGCTGCAGAATGTCCAGCTGCGCCTGCCCCGGCTGCGGGCAGCCCCCGGGGGCCATTAGCTGCCAGACAGCTGTCGGTGCCGGGAGCTCATTGTTCACCGGGGCCACGCCGGTAATGAGCTATGCTCCATGGGCAGCCGGGATGAGGGGAAAGAGGCTGCTCCAGGTTTCCCTTCCTCTGCAAAGGGGCTGGGAAAGTCCCCCATCTCTCTGCTGTCCCTGCAGGGCCTATTCCCTGGAGATGGGACAGCACCAGGAGGGCAGCAGCACCAGGTCCCTGGCCTCCTGCCAAATTGAGTGACCCACAGCCCCCTAGATGTGGAGCCAGGCTCGAGTACCACTCCACTGGCATCACACACGTGTGACATTGATGCAAGTCTGCTCGTGACACTGCTTAGTACGTGGGACTCCTAACCTGTGTCAGAGTGGATGCTGCGTTGGCATCCCAGTCCCTCTGTGCTGTCACACAAAGGTCACCGCAGGAGCAGCAGTGCAGCAATCTTGGGGATGTATGGGCATCCCAAGACCCCTAAATTAGTCCCAGCAATCCCCTGACTTGTGCACACTGGTCCTTGCAAGCTGCTTCAGAGGCCTCATCCCCACTGATAGTGACAGAGTGGCTGTTGAGGGCCTGGGGTCAGGGCACAGCTGGACCGACCCATGCACACCGTGGGGCAGCAGGGCCATCCCAGCACAGCTGCAGCCGAGCATCCCCTAAATCCACATCCTCTGGCAGCACCAGCGGGACCCCTTGACAAGCAACTGCTGCCATTTGTCCCGTGGTGGCCAGGAGTGCCTACTGTGGGGAGGGGGCTGTATGACACGGGCAGAGCCGGGCCCCCCCATCCCCCGCGCCGTGCTGACAGCGCGGGCTGTGCAGAAAGCGCTCTGCTCAGCAATTTCTCACGCTGCCTCCGAGCATGCAGCAAGGTTATTTCCAGGAGAGCAGCGTCGGCAGCTTCTGCCCAGCTGCAGCACATCCCTCCCCCACCGGCTCCTGGTTGATGAGGGGGAGCAGAGGACCCCCAGGCCAGACAGGCTTCGCACCCCGGCCCCTGGCAGGTAAAACCCACCAAGGGCTGGGGAACACTAGGAAAGGGGGGACAAGTGCCGCAGCGGCGGGGCGATGTTAGCTTATGCGTGGCTGGATCAGGCCCATTCCCGCATCCAGCTCCGTTTCCCAACCCACGAGCAGCCAGGACTCCCCAGCCTATGCAACAGACCCCCCGACCCACGGCCAGCCCCTCTTTCTGTGCAGGTGCCTGGGCTGCCCCGTTGAGGGGCTGTGCCAAGCCCGAGGAACTCCGAGCCCGCCCCAATGTTCCCCCGCAGGACGGGATTCCGAGGACCACGGCCACCCCGAGCCCAGCCTTTGCACCCCTCCCGCTGCTGGGGGTACCCCCTATTCTCCCTCCCCGCTCTCCGTGCCCCGGAGGGCTCCGGGCCCCCCCGCGCTCCCAGGGGGGCTCGGGGCACCGCTGCGAACAATGAAACCCTCCGGCACGGCGAGGCTGCCGCCCCCCGCCGCCCCCCGCAGACCGGTTGCTTCTTACCCCCTCAACTTGTCGTGGGAAGGAGCCCACCTCGGTGCCCCATGGCCGGGGGGGGGACTCGGGGCTGCCCACAGGGCTAACTAACGCTGTCACGCAGGGGATGTTTCCCCACGGACCAACTTTGGCAGCGGCCGGTGGCCCAGGAGTCGGGGGCAAGACGACGACGAGGGATGACACAATCCCACCCCGCACCCCTCGCCCGCCGCGGGACACAACGCGGGGACCCCCTCCCCGTCCTGCCCTGCGTCCCCCCCGTGTCTCCTTCCCTGTGCCCCGCCGGGCGCACAGACAATAGAGGCGAGGGGGCCCCTCCGGATCCCCGGCCCCGCACTCACCATCGCCGGCGGCGGGGCCGGGCAGCGTGTAGGGGGGCTCCAGGGGGGCGTAGGGGGGCGCGGGGGCCCCGGCGGCCGGGAACGCCTCCGCTTTCAGCTTCTTCACCAGGAAGGAGCGGGGCATGGCGGGGCCGGGCA